>JAJJMB010008958.1:939083-999754 GCA_023531105.1 Papaver atlanticum | reverse complement strand
TATATATATATATATATATATATATATATATATATATATATATATATTTAAGGGCTAATTGATTTAATCTTTAGTAGTGTACCGGTTTTTTCTCTCACGTCACAATTGCTTTCTACGTCCTCATATTTCGTTGTTGTTGCATTGTGATTAGTAAATTATCTACAGCTCTATATTTCCTAGCACCAGTTTTCCATTTGTTAGTGTAAATGTTGTGTCTGTAGTCATAATTTATTGTTTTTAATTTGGCAGTGACTAAATGCAACCCCTCACTTGGGTTAAATACAACCAATATTTTACTTTTTAATTCTTTATTCTTAAATTTTAAAAGCAACCAAATACAACCCGAAAAAGTCAAACCCTAGCATAACCTAAAAACTAAGCAATTTTATTATAATCGTAAGATTTTAGTCATGATATGTTTTTGTTTATGTTCTTTACTAAATCAACTATTATCCAATCCTTAGGTGAATCAAATCAAAATCGTATACCACTAAGAAGAAAATTCAAACTAGCTAGTTAGATTTTTGTTGTGTTGTTGTTGTTGTTTTTCTTTAATTGTTGAAATTTAAACCGTCGAAAGGGAAATTCTCAATCTGAAAGCATAAATATAAGATGGATTTAGGAGTTGGGTGATTTTAATCAGCATTATAGATGATTAATTAGGAGGATCCATTACCATGTCTTAATCGTATCACAATCAAAGTCTGATTTTAATCAATTAATCAAAATTTTCAAATGATTTCTTCAAGAAAGAGAAGCTAGGAGGTACTGTACTCGTGATGGTCTCTCGATCAAAAACTATGAGATCATATTTAAAAGATGAAAAAAAAGATTGGTGGTAAAACAATGGGAAGAAAAAAGAAAGTCAACACTGTTTCGGTTGTACATAAAAAAAAATTGTAAAAAATAGCTAGGGTTGTAATTAGCTGATTACTTATTTTTGGAGATTATAATTAGTTAGGGTTGCGTTTAACCCAAGTATGGGTTGTGTTTAGTCACTCCCTTTAGTTTTTACCTTTTTTATTTTGCTAAGAGCAAGGGCCATGGGTTTGAGAGTCTTATTCAAAATGAAAGAGTTTAACCCAAAAGACTTAATTTTGTACCCAATGAAGATGGTAAATTTATTTTAATCTCTAGATTCTAGTTTGGAAATGATCCCCTTTTTATTTTTGTTTGAATGCCCGTGTGAGTTCCATGGTGTAGTTTATTTCTCTTACATCCTCTATTGTGTTTTACATTCTTTTTTATTTTGCAAAGGGCTTTGCTTATTGTTAATAGTAAACATGATTATCCTCTTCATCTCCATCTATCTACTCAACAATTCATTGTTGAGCTCTTACTCTTCAATGCTTTAATCATAAAACAAATTTCTCATCTCATATGAAAATTGAAGCTCTAACACTTTTATGTGCAAGTCATATTCAGTAATACAGTCCCAATTTCACTGAGTTCATTCAGATTCAGCAACACATTTTCCTTGCATCCATACAATTAGGGATATAATGCATAAATTCAGCTGGTCTCTCATTCTCGGTTGGAGATACTACAAAAATGTTTAATGAGCCACCAAAATTTCAAGTTCTAATGAAACAAATTTTAGGCCAAAACGCGATGCACATTTTCAACATAATATTTATGCCCAACTGTAATGATGGTAAAATGTGTAACACAAAATAAAAATATGTATATGCATACAATGTCAATGTTGGAGCATTAAAAAAATATGAGCATCCAAATATACAACATAAATTTGAACTAACCGTTTGCTGTGAATACAAAAATTACTTTGATGAGCCTCCTCATACCATCCTTTCCGGATGATATGACATTTTCATCCATCCAACACCCTAAAAGCTGAACCAAAACCACCTTATCCAAATAAAATGTCATGGCAAAGCTTCCTTTGTGCAGCTCTAGGTTACCAAGGAAATGTTTTTGAGTCGTGTGTTAATGTTTTTCCCCTTAACTTTTAGTTGTTCGATGATCCTTTTTCATAACACTTTTAACGTCCAAAATAAGCTGGGTAGCCCAGCTTGTTGCCAGGCTATCCACCAACTTATTGTTGAATGATTGTAATTTTATGGATTAAATTACTATACTACACTAAACATTGTTATGTCAATGTTGGAGCATTTAAAAAATATGAGCATCCAAATATACATCACAAATTTGAACTAACTGCTGTGAATACAAAAAATTACTTTGATGAGCCTCCTCAAACCATCCTTTCCGGATGATATGACATTTTCATCCATCCACCACCCTAAAAAATGAACCAAAACCACCTTTAAAATGTCAGGGCAAAGCTTCCTTTGTGCAGCTCTAGGTTACCAAGGAAATGCTTTTGATGAGTCGTGCATTAACGTTTTTCCCCTTAACTTTTAGATGTTCGATGATCCTTTTTTCATAACACTTAGCATGCCATTTCAGAGCATTTCCGTCATTTCTAACCTATTTCAACTGCCCCCCGTCGACATGCACAAAGGTAAAAGTATCAAACTTGCATCCGCTTTGGAAGTCATGGAATCGTTGAATGCCAAAAAAATATGTGAAGTGATCTACATCGTATTTCGTCCATACTACATATTTTCATTTTTCCTTTCGACCGTACTGGATGATTCACGTGTGTAATTTTTCTATTGATGATAATCATATACTTTGTTGTTTATAGTTTCAGCCATGATTGATGTTTCTGATCGCGATGAATGCATTTGACTCCCACTAAGGCACAAATAAATTATACTCGCTAGTGTTACTGATTTTCTTTAGTTCTCTGTGAGGCTGAACCCTCCTTAATCACCATTATTCCAAGTTGATAAGATGCAATTCACAATGAGAAAAATGAAGCAGTTTTCTTTGGTTTTTGATGATTGAGGAGCCAAGTACGGAAAGAAACCTAATTATATTAAAAAATATATTTCCGCAAAAGGCTAGCCGTGATTAAGTTAGGATCAGGCCGCGACGTAACTTTTAACGTCCAAAAAAAATAATTGACGTCCGGATTTGTCTCACCTCTTTTGGACGGTGGATCTGTCTCAAGACAGAGGCAACGTTTTCTTATAATACAAAATAAAAGATTATCCTTGTATTCATGAGGTCATCTCCTTCTATTCTAAAAATAAAAATATATTTCGTCTTAATTTTCACTGAATCACTGCTATACTTCCAAATTCCAAGTAAGAGAAACTTTAAAACAGAAATTAAACGAGCAGGAATAGGTTTTCATAAATTATCATCATCAAAACGTCAATCATCTCAATTACCATTACCAGCAGCAAAGAAACCTAAAACAGTTTTTTTCATATTTTCCTACTTGTTCTTCTGCTGATGTTCAAAATTGCCAACTGAATGCTGCTGAAATCAAATTTAGAGAAAGGGAATCTCGTCTCAAAGCAGTTATCATTGAGTTGAAACAATATGGTGTTGAGATTTCATCTAAAAATTCAATTTTTGGTAATAGAATTCAAGGTTTAGAAACTGAAAATCAGAGGGTAGAGAAAGAACTTGGAAGGTAAGAGAGATGAAGATTAATGAAGAAAGGAATGAAAAAGAGAAAAAAATTTAGGGATTTGGAGATTCAAATTTCTGAATTGAAGAAGAAAATGTATGAAGAACAAAAGAAGAAAACGATCAATGAAAATTCGCCCCTGCCATCACCATCACCTACAATGATTAAAAGGAATTATTTTCCACCTCCACCTCCTCCACCACCACCACCACCTCCTACAAAGGGTAAAAAAAATCCATGTACCTACACCACCACCACCACCACCCCACTTCCAATGGATAAAAGCAAATCTTTGGTACCACCACCACCGCCACCTCCTCCTCCACCGCCACCTCTATTGGTGAAAAATAGGCTTCCTCTTCCTCCACAGCCAGCAGTGCTATCAATCGGTCTTAGAAGAGTACCTGAATTGATACAATTCTACAATTCAATAATCAGAAGAAAATATTCAATTAAAAAATCTGGTAATTTAGATATTACACCTACTAATACTTGTGAGTTGATTGGAGAAATCGAAAATAGGTTCTCTCATTTACTTGCTATCAAATGTGATGTTGCAAACCGTGGAGATTTCATAACAAATCTGATAAAACAAGTGGGAAATGCGGATTTCGCCAAAATTGAAGATGTGGTTGCTTTTGTTAAATTGCTTGACGATGAGCTCTCAACCTTGGTGGATGAAAGAGTTGTTCTGAAACACTTTGAATGGCCTGAGAAAAAAGAAGATGCTTTAAGAGAAGCTGCATTTGCTTACTGTGATCTTAAAAAGATGCTTGAATTGGAAGCTTCAAATTTCATTGATGATATTAGACAACCTTGTGGAGATGCCTTGAACAAGATGCAAACTTCATTTTAGAAATTAGAAAATGGAGCTTATAATTTATCAAGACTGAGAAAATCATCATCTAATAGGGGTTTCCATATTCCTACTGACTGGATGCTTGAAATAGGAATTTCACGTCAGATCAAGCTTGCATCAGTTAAGTTAGCAACAAAGTTCATGAATACAGTTTCAGCAGAGCTGAAAGCCGCTGGTGGTGCTCCTGACTTCGAAGAACTGATGCTCCAAGGGGTAAAGTTTTCTTTCCGTTTACATCAGTTTGCAGGGGGGTTTAATGCAAAAACAACGAGTGCATTTCAGGAGATACGAGGCATATCAAAATGATGTCATATGGCCCATATCCTCTTCTAAAGATATGCATAAACAACACGTTTATTGATTTATGTAGTATTAACAACATATTTAAATTTAAATGTTAGTATTTTATAGATGTTGCACCGGAGAAGTTAAATTTTATATCAATGAAGCAATGACATGTATTCAGAAATGAACTACAAAAATGTACATCATCATAATCAAAGCTATGGATGTTTATATATATTCATTTAGTTTTGCTTCATTCCTTCTTACATATTGCAAATGCCCTTTGAAGCTATGCTATGTATGGAGCAGGATGTTTTTTTTTTGGATATCAGTTACAAGAGGTTAATTTAGCTTGTTAATTTCATTTCCTCTATGTACCCACACTTCTGGATAGACAGGGTGGACAACTGTGTGCAGTAGCTTCACTTGTTGCAACGAGGACTTGGATCTCAGATCGTAATGCTTCTTTGAATGGTAAGCTAAAGTTAAATTCAATATGTGAATGGTCGGGGAACTTATATCTTAAATGTTGTAGGGGCCAGTGTAAACTATGTTTAGGAGCGTAATAAGGCATCCTTGCTCAGACACTAGCCTACTACAAATTAATTTCGGATTGGAATGTAGTTAATTTCGGACTGGAATGTAGTTGAGACTGAACACAATGATTCAGTTATAGTTGCGTTCCTTACGCCTCTTGAATCCCCAGCAGGACTCTGCGCAAATGATTTCCTTAACTGGCGTCCTTTACAGCCTAAGAGTTGCTTCAACTCAATTGAAGACTTTAAACCAATCTGCCTCCCAAAGATAAGCCTATATGTGTGATTTACTTTTTGATCGTAGATCAAGGTGAGACTGGAAATCGATAGTAATAGACAAAGTCTAGCTAACCTCAAAATCCGGACTTATTCTTCCCGAAGAGCATCCTAGATTATTATTCACCTCACAATTATTAAAACCGTGGAATCACCAAAGTTTGAGATGAAGAGAACTTTGATGGTTTCCATATATCTTGTTCAAGTGAGCAGCTCAACAACCGAACAAGATCAGGATACTCGAGCTATCAAGATAAACAATAACTGGACCTGGCTTCACAAATCCCTATGAAGTCTCTGTAGTCGCTAAACCCTAGAAGGGTTTTTAGGAAGAGGACGACTCTAATTTTTCAACTAGGACACATAAGAAGTAGTGTCCGGATTCAAAGATCCCAGTTGTTTGAGGTTCCCCTTTTATAGACAATCAAAGCATAAGTTGCTTTAGGTTTAAGATAAGATAGCTTTGGAACCAAGCATACAATACCCACCGTTAGATGAATCTTTGAATCTGATTTACATAACAAGATATACACTCTGGTTAGGCTGGACCGTAACCGAACTGTGTATAAGGACAACGTTCATGAAGGGTTAGCCGAGACTAGCCAACTGAACTATAAGCTTGACCATTTTCATAAAACACTTAAGACTTTAATCTTGAGTCACAATAATGTGATCAAATATGCCTATAGTGTTTTTAGAGATTGTTCAAATGTATTGCATTTGAAATTAATTGACATGGTAAGTAGCCGTACTAGGTCCAATACTTAACCTGTTCGTGAACAATTACATCATGGTACGTGTACCGATATGTATACATTAAGACATAACCGAGTTCCGGAGTTCACATAACTTTTCTGGTATGCGTAGCGGTATGGACACCAAACCAGTTCCGAGACCAACAGTTCTTTTTCAGTACGCGTACTGGTTTGTGTACCGATCCGGGTTCACGAGTTCACAGATTTTGTAAGGTATGCATACTGGTACGCGTACCAAAAAGCTGCTGTCGACATATAACTACTCCGGTACTTGTACAAAGTACATGTACTACTGTTCTGGGCTTATAACAGTTCTGCCAGTTTGTAAGAATGGTATGTATACTATCTTGTATCCGAATATAATAGCAGTTCTATATTCTTCTCTAAATCGATTCGAAACATTCCCAAATAACATCAATGACACATATCATTGTTCCAGGCTATTTTCGAATGATAATCTTGAATCATAATTTAGATTACGAACAATAAATTATTCTTAACCGAAATTCATCAAGTATGAACAAATGTTCATTAAGCTTAGTCATATATTTCGAGAACTCATTTCCAAAATAAACTTGAATCGAAATTCTTGATATGCTTACCATAGTCTAACTAGTTATGCGACAACGTCCCATAGAAAGAAAGATGAATATAACTTTGAGATATAGGTGATTCAGTCTTCACTTACCTTTTGTTGAAGAAGTTCTCAAAAGCTTCGGTTGATCTTCGCCTTCAAACGGTAGAACGTAATGATGATCGCGTGATGTCCGTTTCTCAACTACATCTTCTATCATAATCCTAGACTTAATTAATTGTAGACTAGAAATCAAGATATAGTTTTGACAACTGAATTTGATAATAAGCTTGAGATAGCAACACTTGTGAGTTCGACCGAGCAATGCTCTAACAAAACTATCTCATTTTTCTTTTCTCACACTAGTATATCTGATGTAATTGAGGTATTGGAGATTATTCAGGAGCTCTTCAATAATCGGTGAACTTTCAGTCACCAAGATTTCACTGATTACAGTTACAAGTTGTGCTTCCGATGCTGTCATCACTATAGTGATTCTTTCAATAATGGAGTACCTATAAAATTAAACCAATTATTATTTTTGAATTTTTGTTTGAAGCAAGTTATCATATTCAAGTTGGTGCTGAATTTTCATAATTCTCTTTAATATGTTTCCATAAGCCAGTCATGTGTGACTCTTAACTCACAATCGAGGAAACAAATCCATAAAAGGCGAGGAAAGCGATGGCAAAAAACACGGTTAACCATCCCCAAAAACGAAATGAGTAAAACCTACCTCTACGACGTTGTATTCAGAACGACGAGAATGATGCAAATAACAACTAACACCTTGATCAAAGCCTGCTTGACAAGCCACACGACTAATATTGTAAGCGTCGGCGAATTTTATAATCGCTGCGTAAGTATTCGACTATTACCGCCGCTACAAAGTCATGGTTGGGTTCATCGGCCAACCGATTATTACCGCCGCAACCAAGTCGCAAATGTCATGGTTGGGTTCATCGGCAGCATCCAAATATCCGCCACGTCACTAAAAGGGTAGGGATCCCCTTAGCACGGAACGAACATCTTGCGGCTCATTCATATTCATATACGCGTCTTTCCCATTTTTTTCATACGCGTGTTTCTCATTCATTCGTACGAACACTTTCTTTTCACTGCTCTACTTCCAAATTTAAGTAGAACACAAATTTTCATTCATTCATAAAAACACCTTCTTCACTGCTCTACTTCCAAATTCCAAGTAGAACACAAATTTACAGTGGAAGCTTGTTAAACCAGGCATCAATGAGTTTTCACAAATTGTCATTAAAACGTTCCCAATCATCTCAATCACCATTACCAGTAGCGAAAAAACCTGAAGCAGTTTTTTCATATTTTCCTACTTGTTCTTCTGCTGATGTTCGAAATTGCCAACTGAATTGAAATCAAATTCAGAGAAAGGGAATCTCGTCTTAAAGCAGTTATAATTGAGTTGAAACAATATGGTGTTGAAGTTTCATCAAAAAATTCAATTTTTGGTAACAGAATTCAAGGATTAGTGTTAGAATATGGGCATCCAACTCAAAACCAATTGGCAATGAGTGGAGAGGCCCTAATAGATTATAAACCGCAGGATCTTAGATTGTCCAACAATGTGGGACTAATAATCTCAACAATTAGAAACTGAAAATCAAAGAGTAGTGAAGGAACTTTGAAAGGTTAAAGGTGAAGATTGATGAAGAAAGGAATGAAAAGAGAAAGTTGTTAAGGATTTGGAAATTAAAATCTCTGAATTGAAGAAGAAAATGTGTGAAGAACACAATCAATTCACCTCTGCCATCACCACCACCACCACCACCTACAATGATTAAAAGTACTTCTTTTCCAGCTCCACCACCACTACCTCCTTCAATGGGTAAGAAACCTCCACCCCCACCCCCACCTCCAATGGCTAAAATCAAATATTTGGCACCACCACCTCCTCCTCTACCACCACCTCTATTAATTAGAAATAAGCTGCCTCTTCCTCCACAGCCACCATTGCTATCAATTGGTCTTAGAAGAGTACCGGAAGTGATTCAACTCTACAATTCATTAATGAGGAGAAAGGATTCAGTGAAAAAATCTGGTGGTTTAGATATCGCACCTACTAATACTCGCCAGATGATTGGAGAAATTGAAAATAAGTCATCTCATTTACTTGCTATCAAATGTGATGTTGCAAACCGTGGAGATTTCATAAGAAATCTGATAAAACAAGTTGAAAATGCAGATTTCGCCAAAATTGAAGATGTGGTTGCTTTTGTTAAATGGCTTGATGATGAGCTCTCAACCTTGGTGGATGAAAGAGCTGTTCTGAAACACTTTGAATGGCCTGAGAAAAAAGAAGATGCATTAAGAGAAGCTGCATTTGCATACTGTGATCTTAAAAAGATGCTTGAATTAGAAGTTTTAAATTTCATTGATGATATTGGACTACCTTGTGCAGCTGCCTTGAAGAAGATGCAAACTTCATTCGAGAAATTAGAAAATGGAGCTTACAATTTATCAAGAATGAGAGAATCTTCAACTAATAGATACAAGGGTTTCCATATTCCCACTGACTGGATGCTTGAAACAAGAATCTTACGTCAGATCAAGCTTGCATCTGTTAAGTTAGCAGCAAAGTTCATGAATACAGTTTCAACAGAGCTGAAAGCCGCTGGTGGTGCTCCTGACTTCGAAGAACTGATGCTCCAAGGTGTAAAGTTTGCTTTCCGTGTACATCAGTTTGCAGGGGGGTTTGATGCAGAAACAACGAGTGCATTTCAGGAGCTACGCGGCATATCGAAATGATCCATGCCATATCCTCTTGTAAAGATATGAGTAAACAACACGTTTATTGATTTATGTAGTATTAACATCAAGTTTATATTTAAATGTTAGTATTTTGTAGCTGTTAAACTGGAGAAGTTAAATTTTTATATCAATGAAGCAATGGCTTATATTCATGACTGAACTACAAAAATGTACATCAACACAATCCAACCTATGGCATATTCATTTAGTTTTGTTTCATTCCTTCTTCCTTATTGCAAATGCCCTTTGAAGCTATGCTATGTTTGGAGCAGGATGTGAATTTTTTTTGGGAAATAATTTACAAAGAGGTTAATTAATTTAGCTTGTTAAGTTCCTTTCCTCTAGGTACCCACACTTCTGGATAGCCAGGGAGGACAACTGTGTGCAGTAGCTTTACTTGTTGCATTGAGGACTTGGATCTCAGATCGCATTGCTTCTTTGAATGGTCAGCTAAAGTTAGATTCAATATGTGAATGGGTAACTTATGTTGCAACTATTTTAAATGCTGTAGGGGCCAGTGTAAAGTATGTTTAGGAGCAGAATAAGGCATCCTTGCTCAGTTGATTGGTATAAGTGTTCTTCAAAGTCCATCCAATCTAATCTTATCTCATCTCAGACTCAACTATACTTTAGTAAATACTACAGTCGAGGTTGATGTGAGTTAGGATGAAAAGCAAGAGACACTAAGACGGATCACTAATGTAATATGATGCAATATTTTTAACAACCACTCTTCCTTATAAATTTGTGACCCTGTTTAGAGGCTGTACATAGTGAGTAGTTCCATACTTCCATGTATTGATCCTTGAAGGATTCACACTATGTTTCATTTACTTCTGGGAGTTCAAACCCAGGCATCTTGATGTATGCTTCTGATGCTGCTACTTTTGTTAGTAAGGTTAGCCACCGATTTCGTTCTGTGATGTTGCCCCCGGCGCCCTCGTAAATCAATATTTGGTGACATGTAACAGGACGGACACTATTTGTCCAATATCGTACGTAGTAGTCATTTCGTATCATTTTAATCTTCAACTGGTCATTTTTATGTAGCCATTATGGACACCATTGATCGGTTCATTCAAGTATGCGACATGTGCTCCATCTCTCCTAACATGTTTACACTTAAAGCATTAGAATACATTTGAACTAGCTTTTAACAGCCAAGCTGGCCCTAGGATGGCGAAGTCACTTTACCAAGCATTTATTAAGAAATTAAGAGTAATGCTTTTTACAAGGTAAGCCATTAAGGTCTGAGTTGAATAGTGATTGGCGTTACGATTAGGTATGAACAGGCAAAGGAGGTGTAACAGTGTCCTTTTGTGATGATATAGTGCAGCTTCCTTTACCAGATCAACTTATTTTCTTTGCAAGTATTCTACGCGCCAGGAGCAGTTTTGATGCGGGTCAAAGAATAACATAGGATGTGAACAAGTTTGCAAATGACTTATCAGACTGGTTATGAGGTGGGTAAAGTTTTCGACATTTTCTGGTGAGATCATAATTCATAAATTAAAAGACATAAATTTTCAGATTTCAATTTGGCTCTTAAAGACATGAATTTATTCTTTCAAGCAGTGCAGGTTTACCTAGAGAATGACGCTGTTAACTGTACAAAGAGGGATGATTACTTCATATGCTTATGTGTTGTTGGGTTTAGGTCTGCTAAGAAGTGTGACACCCGAATTTGGTGATCTAACAAGTCAAGAGCAAGAACTTGAGGGAATATTTAGGTTATTTTCCTATGACTCTGTTTCTTCTTTTGAATCAATTGGTTTTGTATGTTTCTTAGCAGTTGCTAAAGATACTGAACTTCACTCAGCATTTGAATTTATAAAAATTAGGTTTATGCACACGAGATTCCTGAACCATGCTGAATCAATTGCTTTCTTTGGCGGCGGTGCCTTGCGAAAAAACTGTGAGTCGCTTTCATTTCTCTTCAATACATTTATGTCTTGTAGCTGCATAACTAGATAAACGATCTCGGATACCAGATCACTTGACTTGTGATTGAGGATTCATATGCACAAGTTTTCACCTTCTACTTGGAGGTTGCTCGACTCTCGGGGTCTTTTTTCCTTTTACCAGTTACCCCCTTATAATAATTTTGTGTTAAACAGGTAATTATCTTAAGCTTCAGCAAACTGATTGGTTACTTGGAGATACTTCTGAAGAAGAAATGGCTGTTTGGTATACTGGATGAAATGGAGATTGAGCTTGCTGTGTGAAATGGAGCACAAAGGAAGTATGTACATAACATCTGCTCAAGGTGAGATTGATGTGATTACTTTGTAATGATAGATTCATAGTTTCAGTCAGTCATGATGCCTCGTTTGTACTTACTGATGAAAACATTACAGGTGAGCTGGCTCATGTTTTGATGTCCTTAGCTTCAGTCGTATCACAAAGCTTCCTAGGAAGCTTTTGGTGACATTCTTGAGTTACGGTGTAGTAAATCATATCTTTGAGTCTGGGAGCTTCAAGATTTTTCTCCTTTTGAAATATATAGTTTACCGTCTTAGAAAACTCGCCAAGATGGACTAGCTAAATTAGTTGTTTTGGTAAAGTGAAACTGCGAAACATCAAGTTGAAAGGGGTCATTCGCTTCAGCATGACAATTTCACTATCAGTTTTATCTAATTGAGTTCATGTACATTCGTCAAACAAAACCGATCTGCTATGGGTGCTACAGTCCTGATACACAAACAAAACCGATCCCATATTCACGTGTGCCGTGGACGTGTGAAACACTGGTCGTCTGTTATTGCCCAAAGAATTAATATTTTTTTACTAAAATAAAAAAAATCAAGATTCAGGTACAGTTCCTCTCTTTCTCTCTCCGCTCTAAATTCTTGCTTGAAAGCCAAAAAAAAAAAAAAGGTGAAGTCAGGAAAGAAAGAAAAAAACCCCATAAACAAACTCTCGATCAAAATCAAAAAAGAGAGAAGAAGAGGAAGACTGAAGAGAAGAAAGCTTTGAGAAATTATCTTTTTCTCTCTGTTTTCTGTCACCGTGTTAACATTATCGTTAAGGAGCTGAAAATATAAAGTTAGGGTTTTTGTAGATCCGCGATGCATCGATTTTTCTATCTATTCTTTCTTTCCCCTTTTCTGCTACACTTCATTTCTCCTAATCTCGCTTCTGAATCTGATCACAAGGTACTATACTAATTTCTTAGGCTTTCTCATGAACAAGTTTTTTTTAGATCTTCTACTTTGATTTTCTCAGATCTTGTACGCAGGGAGTTAATTTGATTCGTAATGCTTGTTCAGATCTAGAATCATGAATTTAGGGTTAGATCTATGTTAAATTAGGGTCTGTTTTCTATCCTTTTCGTGTTGTTTCCGATCTGAATTAGGGTTACCAAATCCACTTTTTACAGCTACATTGGAGTACTGTTTGTGACGTTGATTTAGTAAACATGTTGAGTTATAAGTATTGGACAAGGTTATGTTTGATTGTGGCTTGTTTAGGTTTTGTTTAATTTACACATATTTGTCTTTTGTATTTGCAGTATTCACAAGATGAATCAGTGACGCTGTGGGTAAACAAGGTTGGTCCATACAATAATCCTCAAGAAACGTATAATTACTACAGCCTTCCGTTTTGTCAATTATCTGGTGGTAATGGCAATGCTGCTCACAAGTGGGGAGGACTTGGTGAGGTTTTGGGTGGAAATGAGCTCATTGATAGCCAGATTGACATTAAGTACCGAAGTAAGTTTAATTTTCTCTTTTTTATTGTTCTACCTACTTCCAGTAGTTAAATTCCAACTTGAAAATGAATAATTTGTTGTTTTGCAATTTGCAATTTGGTTATGGCTTCTTCTTCTTCTTTCCAGAAAATGTTGATAAGAGCACAATTTGTGAGCTTGAACTGGATGCTGCAAAGGTTAAACAGTTCAAGGATGCAATTGAGAACACTTATTGGTTTGAATTCTTTATAGGTAAAGTTTTTCATTAGATTTTTCCTTTTGTACTATTCGTTGTTTTTTCATATTGGTACGTAAGTGTGGCTAGTTTCTAACATAGAGCTGTTTTTCTTTTGTTCTTTTTTGGAATGCTTCCTGATTACTTCTTTGTTTCTGGCATGTTGGATTCTCTGTCCGCGCACCAGATGACTTGCCTTTATGGGGTATGTTGTTGTTATCCAAGTGTCTATTGGCTTTTTTATAGCTGGTTGCTTGGTTCAATTTTATACAAGGTTTGGTGAGTTTGATCTTTTTGATTGTGTGGCTAAATATCTGATTAATGACAGGCTATGTTGGTGAACTGCACCCTGACAAAAACAATGATAACACTAAGCATGTGCTTTACACTCACAAGAGTATTACCTTTAGATACAATGAAGATCAGGTTTGTGGTCTCTAAAATTATTGTCTTTAGTACTTCTGTTTCCGCCTGAATATTACCCTTGACTACTTCTATCTTTGCAGATCATTCATGTCAATCTCACTCAAGAGAACCCTAAACCCTTAGAAGCAGGAAAAACCTTAGACATGACATACTCAGTCAAATGGATCCCAACAAATATCACCTTCGGGCGCCGTTTTGATGTTTACCTCGACTACCCCTTCTTTGAGCATAAGGTGAACAGTGGTTGACTATGATGTAGACGTGTTTTTTTTTTTTTGGTTATTGCTGCTGTCTGTAATGCATGTGGAATTTCTCAGGTTCTTGCTAGATGTGTACCAAGAACATCTCAATTTTTATTTTGTGATTAATTGCTTACATGAATATAAGCTATATTTTGGTGCGCTTGATATATTCCGAAGTTTGTAACATAAGCTGTGATCCGTGGTTTGCAGATTCATTGGTTTTCTATTTTCAATTCTTTCATGATGGTTATCTTTCTCACTGGTTTGGTCTCGATGATACTTATGCGAACTCTTAGAAATGACTACGCAAAATATGCTCGGGAGGATGATGATCTTGAAACTCTGGTATTGCTGTCTTAACTCAATCTGATGCTATAGTTTCTTTTCTTTCTTATATTGGTTCTGGCATGAGATATAGTAAAGCCTAACAATCAAAAAACTGGTTGCAACACTTGTTTCTCAGGAAAGGGATGTGAGTGAAGAGTCTGGATGGAAACTTGTCCATGGAGATGTCTTTCGTTCACCCCGCAATCTGGTCTTACTTTCAGCAGTTGTTGGTACTGGTGCTCAACTTGCGATGCTTGTGCTGCTTGTCATTCTGTTAGCAATCATTGGGATGTTGTACATTGGGTAATGTTGTTAACCCTGCTTCTAAATATGGATGAATCTTGTTGCCTGAGTAAATTATTGTGACCACAAATTCTTATTCCAATGAACTTGCTGCGTGTACATTGTTTTCATGCAAAACATGTTGTTTCCTGATCCGTTGAAAAAGGATGACAATGTGTTACCGTGTTTGTTGTATTATTGGTTACGGATCAACGATGTCATGCTCTAGAAATGGTAGCAATCTACTGTTTGAAAAAAAATGATAATATGTATTTGCTCCTTTGTAACATTATTTTGATGGTACTTGCTCTGACCTTTACTGATGTTGAACATTAAGTGGGGATGGGAAACTTGTATCCTCTTTCCCCTCACATTTGCAGTATTCTGTTTATGTTCGTCAACAATTATTTATTTATTTATTACGCATAGTGCTTCTTTCTATTGATTTGCCTTCTAATTTTGTCGAATCTTTCCACTGAAATTGTTGATGTGTCTCAGGCGAGGAGCGATTGTCACCACATTCATTGTATGTTATGCTCTGACGTCGTTCATATCTGGATATGTGAGTGGAGGGTTGTATTCCAGGAGTGGTGGTATGTTTCTCTGACTCACTCTTGGAAATGCTTGGTTTACGTGTGATTGCTTTATCTTTATGCTCCATCTTTGCTCAGTGTATCTTACTGGAGTCTTGCTACTCTTTTTCTCTTAGGTAAAAGCTGGATAAAATCGATGATCCTTACGGCCTCACTTTTTCCATTTATGTGCTTTGGGATTGGCTTTGCACTGAATACAATTGCCATATTCTACGGATCTCTAGCCGCTATTCCTTTTGGAACGATGGTAGTTGTTTTTGTCATCTGGGCCTTCATCTCCTTCCCTCTAGCACTTCTTGGTACTGTTGTTGGAAGAAACTGGAGTGGTGCTCCAAACAATCCTTGTCGTGTAAAGACCATTCCCCGTCCAATCCCTGAGAAGAAATGGTATCTCACACCATCGGTTGTCTCACTAATGGGGGGTCTTCTTCCCTTTGGCAGCATATTTATTGAGATGTATTTTGTCTTCACATCCTTCTGGAATTACAAGGTACGTCTTCCTCTTTAATCGGTCCTAGGAGGGTTTTCTTGCAAGTTACATACATACTACTGCTATGTTTTATTTTGTATCCTTTAATCGCTAGCTACATTTAACTGTTCATTTTTTTTTAATATCTTAATACCAGATCTAATATTACCATTTTTATCTCTTGTTCTTGCATGCAGGTGTACTATGTCTATGGATTTATGTTACTGGTTTTCCTAATTCTTGTTATCGTTACTGTCTGTGTTACAATTGTTGGGACATATTTCTTGCTGAATGCTGAAAACTACCACTGGCAATGGACTTCATTCTTCTCTGCTGCATCGACTGCCATCTACGTGTACCTCTACTCGATTTACTACTACTATGTGAAAACTAGGATGTCAGGCTTCTTCCAAACTAGCTTCTATTTTGGATACACTGCGATGTTTTGTCTCGGTTTAGGAATCCTATGCGGTGAGTCCTTGCAGTTTAAATTTTTCTTCATATATTTCTGTTTGCATTCTGTATTTTTTTTTTTTTTTAATTATTATTGATCTGTTTTTTTGATTGTGAGGATATTATTTCCCTACTTAATGAGCTCTGTTCCGAAGATTAATACCCTCAACAACTGTTAACCCAACCAAAGCATGATATGATTTACTGATGTCATGTTTTAACTAAATTTACAGGAGCCGTTGGTTATCTGGGATCTACTTTATTTGTGAGAAGGATATACAGAAACATCAAGTGTGACTAAACTGAATAAAGTATCAAGTAGTGCTGCTAAACATGGTGAGTGCATGCAGCAATTTTGTTGTCAAAACAGAAAGCCCTTTGAGAAATTGCCTGGTTGCCATACCTTGGCAAACTCCGGTGAAGATTACAGGATTATAATCCCCATAGCAGGGATCTCAAGAATGAGGAAATTTTTTCTTCTTTTTTTGTTTTTTTATCTCTGGACTCTGGGAGGAGGCTTTAGTTTTCCGACTTGTAAGTGAAAGCCTTCTTTTTACACATAATTTTAGAGGGTTCAGAGATCTGTGTCATAATTCATAACATCTCACTGTCACTCACCACCACTTCCCTTTCTTTCTTTTTTTCTTAGGCTTTTTATATTTGTTACTCTTAATTATGTGCACTTAATTGACAGTTCTTTCTCTCCAAAATTATAGGTTGTACTTTATGTAATTGACTACTGTGCAGGTTGTGCATTTTTTTTCTTCCGGCTGCTACATTTAGAACTACTTTGGGTATTTGGGAACTTCTCCAAAGGAAAAATAAGGCTCTCTTGAATATAGCCAACACATTTATTAATCATAACCCAAAATGTTTAAGTTAAAATAAAAAGAAATTTTTTTTGTTTTTTTGTTTTTTTTTGTTTGTAAGTTGAGGATAAATTCAAAAGACTAACTTAGGGAAGTAACCCTTACATCAAAATGAGTAGAGCTATCTACTTCCAAGGCTTGCACAATGGAAGCTGGAGGGGCATTCCTCCGATCTAAAATTGTTTGATAAAATTTAGCTTCCTTTCCTTTGCCAGTAAGTCAGCCACATTGTTTGCTATTCTAGGAACAAATTTAAAACCCAAAAACTTATAACAATTGCCAATAAGTTGCTTTACTTCTTCCATTATGGATTGATTCTGCCATGATATCTCTGAAGGAATACCATTTAAGTAATCAATAAGATTTTTGCAGTCGCCTTCCATGCTGAAATTTGTGAATTTTCCTTCAACTGCCCATTTAGCTGCCTGGAGCAGACCTAGTGTTTCTGCCTTTTCTGGAGATGTTGCTGTAATTGGTCCTGCTCTCCCTTGTTCGAATTGTCCTGCATCATTACGAAAAATTAAAGAGAAACCTGCAGGCACATTTTCAGATATCCAAGCTGCATCCAAGTTAAGTTTTTTCTGTAGATTTTCAGGAGCTTTCCAAATCTCTTTCTTGTTGGTAATAGTATTACTTGATGTAACTGCATTTGTGAACTTTTCTTTATGCCAAAAGTTCAAATATCTCTGGACTAAAACTAATTGTACATGTGTTTGCTGTTGGTTTTCAAAAGTTCTGTTGCGTCTTTCCTTCCAAATAAACCAAGTTTTGGTCAGGATGATTTCTATAGGAATAGTAGTACTATCTTTTCCTAACCAGTCTTTACAAATATCCAAAAAAGTAATTGTAGAGCTGATGTTGAGATTTACAGGGTAAGGACCTAAAGCCCAGACAGATAAAGAACATGTTCTAAGGATTCATGAGCATTACAGCCAAAAGTGCAATTAGGTGAGACATCCTGCATAAAATCTAGCCAATTTGAGATTAGTAGACACTGCATTTTGTAGACATTTCCAAGCAAAATTTTTGATTCTCTGTGACACTCCTAAGGCCCATAGGCTTTTCCAGAATGCATCTGTTAAACCTAAATTATAGTTATTAATAGTTCTTTCATTTAATTTCATATACATTGATTTAACAGTAAACTTCCCTGAAGTAGTTAGGAGCCATCTAAGTTTATCTGGGGTACTATTTCTGTTGTTACCCTGTGCCATTCCGATGTTGCAGATTTGCTTAGCTATCATGCTTGGAAAAGATGAATGAATTAGAGAAGAGTTCCACTTTTTAGTGATTGGATCAATAATGTCCTTCACAAGTGTTAAATGAGAATTTCTAGTATTCTTATATTGGCTGAGATTCCCTACTAATTTAGGAATCCAGTTGTCCTCCCAGATATTTATACTAAGACCATCACCTACTTCCCAAATATTATTTTGTTCAATCAGTTTGATACCTTTGCTGATACATATCCAGATCCAAGAACTAGTAATGGTTTTTTTAACTCTAAATGCTGAATTATTTCTAAAGTATTTTGGCTTTAGTTGAGTTACCCAAAGGGCTGTAGGTTCAGTAAGCAATCTCCTGGCTAGTTTTGCGATGAGTGCCGGGTTAAATTTATGTGCATTCCTGAAACCTAAACCACCCTTACTGATGGATTTACAAAGACAAGAGTAAGAAACAGGGTAGTATCCCTTGTGATTATCCTCTTTACCCCACCAAAAGTCTCTCTGCAGAGCATCTATTTTGTTAGTAATCTTCTTAGGGATTATGAAGCAAACCCATTTGGTAACTTGCCATACTAGCTAAGTTTGCCTTGTTGAGGATCATTTTACTAGCCTGGGCTAACATTTTGCCCTTCCAACCTAGAACTTTGTTTTCTATTTTCTCAATGATTCCTTCAAAGAGTTTTATCTTTGCTTTATCTATGAATAAAAGAAAAGCTTAACGAGTCTGAATTTTGTGTTAACAAATAAACTTGAATTCTCTTTCCTATTTAAGATCAAAATAAACCCTAACTTGTCCTAACTTGTTGTAGGGCCTTGGGTCCTTATATGTGCGGCTCATATAAATGTAACCGGGGTTTATCTCATAGTCTATATATAGAGGATTAAACCTATGTGGCATGTAACTTATTTTCTAATCAATAAGAGTTTCTCATCTTCTTAATAAGAGTAACATAATCTAGTGCAGAGTGGTGGCCCTTTATTCTCTGTCTATAGAACTGTTAGTAGCCCTTATCAAGTATCGGGTGTGCTTAATATTTCTTTCTCTAACAGATTGTTGGAACAGTCTTCTCTTTTTTCTGTTATTAGTTATAGTCAGGCCATCACCTCCTGTAGCTGTCTTAATCTTGATAACATGTACGTGTCTATATAAGTCTATACTCGAGTCTTCTTTGTTTGTAAGATTCAATCATCAATCTAATACAATTTCTTTATGGTATCAGAGCCGTTTCCTGGCCTAATAACCTTTTCTCTTTGATTTTAGCTTCCACCATTATAATTCTGAACTTTTCTTGGTTTCTTTATTTTCTTTTTCATGTTTCGACATGGAATCTTCAATTACTAAAGTTCCTTTACATACAATTTTTAGTCTTGTTACTTCAAAACTTCAAGATCACAACTGTATTACTTCCATTATTCAAACGCTACAATGTTCTAGGTTACATTGATGGATCTAAACCGTGTTCTCTTAAATATGTCTATGTTATACGAGGATCTGATGAAGAAGCAACGATCAATCCTGAATACACTCACTGGTATGAGGAAGATCAAACTATTCTATGGATTCAATAGACAATCTCTGAAAGCATCATGTCTTATGTTTTTGGTCCATCTACATCTTATGATTTACGAAAATCAATTGAAGAAAGGTTTTCTGCAACCTCTTCTACTCCTCAATTGTGTACGAAATTATCAAACATTAAACAAGATAATTCCTCTGTTATTGTTTTTTTTTAATGAGATCTTCTTTCTGCTTCTGGATCTCCTATTAACAACAGTGAAATGGTGGTTGGTGTTCTAAATGGTTTAAATTCTGCTTTTGATTCCCTCTCCACCTCAATTAGAATTAGGAATACTCCAGTCACTCTAGCAGAACTTCACAATTTGTTGATTATTGAAGAAATTATTCTTTCTGAAAAATCGAAACAAATCACTTAATCTGAATAGGCTAAAGCTTTTGCTTCTTTTAGATCTCATGCAAGACCACCTTTCTTTCATTCATCTGGTAGATCTAATTTTCCATCAAGAAACAACTATTCTTTTAGACCTTCATATCAGCAATATTCTTCTGTTTCACCTGCTTCAAATTTTCCCATGAGAGGTCCATCACCAAATCCATTTTCTTCTGGTCAAAGTTTTAGTACATCTATTAATGGTTTCAGACCTCCAAGAATTCCATGTCAAATCTGCTTCAAAGAAGGACATACTACTTTGTAATGTACTCACATAATGAACTTTTCTTGTCAAGGAAGGCCAATACCAACAAATATTCATGCTATGATGGGTACTGCAAACTTCAATGGAGAAAATTCTAGGTTAGCTGACTCAGGTGCTACTCAACACATTACTACATATGTTTCAGATCTTTCAGATTACCAATCTTACAATGGTGATGAACAAATACAAACTGCAAATGGTGAAGCTATGCAAATTTCTGATATTGGTTATTCTACTAAGTTCTTGTTACATAATCAAGTGTAGTTACCTAGAATTCTTCATGTTCCTTTTGCTTCTCAGAAATTACTCTTAGTATATAAATTCACTAGTGGTAACAATTGTGGTATTACATTTGAAAGTGCTAAGTTCTTTGTGAAGGATCTATGTTCTGGATGGAAAATTTTCCAAGGGCAGAGTAAGAATGGCTTATATCCTCTCAACTTTTCATCACCATCAACTCAAGCTACTTCAATGGGAACTACTGCTTTTTCTTCTAAGCATGTCAATGCTCATCTACTTCATAAAAGACTAGGACATCCTTTATTTCAGTCTCTACAGAGAATTTGTCATTCACTGTTATTGAATTTGTCTAGTAAACATATCTTACGTAATGAATGTCATTTGGGAAGATCTCATCAGCTTCCTTTTACTTTGTCTAGTTCAGTGTTAAATAAACCATTACAATTATTGCATATGGATTTGTGGGAACCTTGTCATGTTATGTCCAATGGTGGTTATTCTTACTATTGTAACATCATTGATGATTATAGTAAGTTTTGTTGGATATTCCCCTTAATAAGAAAGTCTGATTTTATCACTGTGTTTCAGTCCTTCGAATTGCAAGTGGAAAACTTCTTTGAGTTGACTATCAAGATTATTAGAACAGATGGAGGAGGTGAGTTTATTAATAATGAATTAAGCATTTTTTTCGGCTACTTGTGGTGTTCTGCATCAATACACTTGTGCATATTCTCCTGAGCAGAATGGAGTAGCAAAGTTTAAACATAAACATCTTGTTGGTTTAGAAGAAAACTTTTACTACAATCTAAATTGGCTGATTCATTTTGGGTCGATGATCTCAAGACTGCAAATTATTTGGTAAATAGACTACCCACAACTCTTTTGTATTATATCTCTCCTTATGAGAAGTTTTATGGTGCTAAACCACATTATCAGGATCTGAGGGTTTTTGGCTGTGCCTGTTATCTGTGGTTGAAGCCTTACACTCAATCTAAACTGGAACCAAGAAATAAAGTTTAAAGGGCAACAAACTCATTATATCCTTGGAAAAGGTTATACCCCTAGTCATCAACTTTGTGGCAACAAGAAATATGGCCAGTCAATAGACTTGGGGGGGGGCGGGAAAAAAATAAAAAAAATAAAAAATCTCTTGATTTATTATCCTTTTCCAATCGTATTTCGTATGTTTGATTCTAGATTTTGTATGGTTTGATCCTAAAATATTGATAACATGATATTTCAACCGGCAATTTGTCAGCTAAAATAAATAAATAAATTCTCGAAGAATTATACCCGTTGTCTGCTCTTACGAATTAAAAAAAACATATCATTTCCATGAGATTGAAATATTTTAAAGAACTTGAGATATACTCTACATAATTTGAGTTATAAGGATCATTCGTGCATTATAATGACAAAAATATCATCTTCACGAACCGTAACACTCTAAAGCAAACGAGATAAATCTTCTTTTGTTATGTAATAAGGACACACCACTTATTACACGAACCTCTTAATAAAATATACAACTACTCAGGGGCGGATCTACATGCAGATTAGGGATGGATTAAGCCACCCCCAAACCTAGGAATTTTTTTAAAATAGATAGTCGAGCTTAGCCCAATCCAATGCAAACCCGGCTGAAATTGTTGTCAAGCCAGGGTAGAAAACTACAAGTGTGCACAAATTTGTTCCAAGCCACCCCTAGTTCCAAATCCTAGTTCCGCCCCTGCAACTACTTGTTGAATTGTTTCCTTATATAATATCATGTGATGATTGGATTATCACAAGTAATAATCGAGCGAAGAAATGTTCAATCTTTGTTGCACAATTGGTATAAAGGTTAAAAGTTACATGAGCTCTGTAAGAACAAAGAGATAATCAAACTTTGTTAAGTTCCTAAGAAATCTATGCAAACAGTTATCGTACGAAAACTCATGGTGAGAATGGGAATGCATTTACAAATTACCTCCAATAAATGTGAAAAGAATAACATTTTATAGAAAATAATGAGCCAATTAGTCTAGCGAACTGTAAATCACTAATACTCGAATACACAATGTCACTGAAAACATAATGTTGGGGATTGACTCATTCAGGTCTTGATATAACCATAAAAACACTTTGGCTATGACATGACATTCTGTTTTGAAAGTTCTCAAATGTACATCCTTTTACTTGAGCGAAAAAGAAAATGATAATAACAAAGATTGAAAAAATATAAAGTGATAGTATCTCTAAGAATCAACGCTTTCTAAAGTACTAGAAACACCTCCCTTTTCATTATGCTTTTAAAGTAATAAAGCATGTCACTCATTTTACAAACTATTTCTTCAGTAAACATGATTGAGACCATCCTAAGACGCAAATGGTAAACAACCCATTCTTTCAAAGGAAACAAGGTGATTTTTATGGACATATCCATGCAGAATACGAACCATTCAATTGATTTATGGCAGGTGGATTGATTCGACGCATTGAATTAGTTATTGTTCACAAGAAATAATGCGTTGGAAAACTCCTAGCACATATTATACATGTAGGGGCTCACCACTCTTGTTAATGCTAGAGATTTTACATCAAAAGAACTTGATAATTGTTGCATGTTTGATATGATCCGTGTAGAGCATCCTATACCACATGCAGAGGCTACCATCAAAGATTATAGATGGCGTCTAAGGCATAGGTTATGCGTATAAACCTTCCTATAACTGCTTGTGGTATATGCAATATGATACGTATCTTAACTTATTTGTTTTAGAACCCACAATTAGTCAACCATTTATGCGTACTAGTTGGTAACTGGATATAAGCCTGATATTTGTGTTCTAACACATTTTTGGTTGTGCTAAATATGTGCCATTATGACTCCACCCCGTACTATAGTGGTCATCAAAATTATTAAGTAGTTATGTTGGATATGAATTCCCAATAATTATCCATATTTTGAAACCTTTGGTAGGAAATCTCTTAACCGGTAGATTTTCGGATCGTCACTTTGATGAGATAGTCTTTCCATTGTCTGGGGGAGATAAGAAAAGAGATTTTCTAATGGGAACGACATGAATTGTCGTTGTGTATTCACACTTTCTCATATTGATTCTTGTGCTCCACAAATGTAAATGTGAAGTGAAAAATAATAATCGATTTTTAGAATGTATACTGACATCGCTAAAGTGACAAGTTCACATATACCGGTTGAAATGTACCTGCAAGGTAAAACATCTCCTGTAAGGGATATACACCATAGATTAAGGTGTTAGAACTACAATTGGTGGAAGTGTAGTTGAGGCTGTGGATCCATAAAGGAAGATGGAGATACCACTAGGTTCGATCAATGATCACCTAGGAAAAAAGTAGGTAAACAAGGCACAATCTAATTCATATCATTAATTAAATTATCTTGTTAGATTGTCTCTGATTATGTCCATGAGTCAATACTGGAGGACGCTCCGAAGTTTAACGATTTTAAAGAACAATGAAATCTCAATGGATTATAAGAACACATATGAATATATGGAAAGATCGTGCTAGCATATTTCATATACATTTATTCTATGAAATAGAGAATGATGAGATCGAACCATGCTCCTTATTGTTTAATGTCAATAAAAAGCATATAAGGCCTACACAATCCAGGTAGAACTTAGTTCTTTGACAAATATATAGGTATTTGGTGTGGTGGTACTAACAAACCAAGTGTAAATCCTATTGGACATATGTTATAACCCGATATTCGACAGTGGTTGGACGAATGGAATATAAGTAATATCTTGTACTTTCCTAACACCATGGCCTTTTCAGCACAATTGGTTCTATAGTTGCCTTTGAAAAAGGTTTCAGATTTTACCCTCTACAATTAAGCGTGCTCGGGCGGGAGTAATCCGGGGATGGGTGATCTTCTAGGAAGTTGCTTTTGGATGACCGCAACAGTGCCCGTTGAGAACCTTATACTGCTGGATGTACGCAGTGGCTAAGTCGGGACAATATCAGTAGAGGATCGGGTCATTACAAATGGTATCAAAGCCACCGACGGGTTACCCCTCGAGGGTGAGAGAATACACTAGACGGGTTGGGTCAGGTACTGGTCTCATAAGGGACAAACAATGTCGTATATTTGGCCGAATGGAATATAATTAATGTTTTGTCCTTTCCTAACACTGAGGTATTTTCAGAACCATTGTTTCTAGAGTTGGCATGCATTTAAGCGTGCTCAGGAGGGAGTAATCCAGGGATGGGTGACCTCCCAGGAAGATGCTGTTGGATAACCGTAACGGAGCCCGTTGAAAACCCTATGTTGCCGTATGATCGTAGTGGCTAAGTGGGGACAATATCGATGGAGAATCGGGTCATTACAAATGGTATCAGAGCCGACGACGGGTCACCTGTCGAGGGTGAGAGAGTACACTAGATGGGTTGGGTCAGGTACTGGTCTCATGAGGGACAGGGAGATCTGGGCTTGAATATATATTCTGTAGTCGAGGATGACTCTAATTTAAGGTGTTGGTATTGTAATTAATACTCCGATAT
Source organism: Papaver atlanticum (assembly GCA_023531105.1). NCBI lineage: Eukaryota > Viridiplantae > Streptophyta > Magnoliopsida > Ranunculales > Papaveraceae > Papaver > Papaver atlanticum. The sequence goes on along the minus strand of JAJJMB010008958.1, from coordinate 974,383 downwards.
TTGGCAGTGGTTGGCCGAATGAATTATAAGTAATGTTTTTCCTTTCCTAACTTCGAAGCCTTTTCAGCACAATTGGCTCCAAAGTTGGCAGAAAACTCTGCAGCTAAGCGTGCTTGGGGGGAGTAATCTAGAGATATGTGACCTCCTAGGAAGTTGCTGCTGGACGATCGTAACTGTGCCCGTTGAAAACCCCACACTACCAGATGATCACAATGGCTAAGTGGGGACATGATCGGTGGATGATCGGGTCATTACAACATATATGATTATTCGTCACAAAATGCGGTGATAAGAATGAATTATAAAGACTTTCCTTGTGGCGCGAGGTCTCTCACCAAGCCGTGGAATTGTTTACTTTCTTGTAATGAACGTTATACAGTTCTGCTACTTAATCAGAAACTTGAACCTGAACTTGTAATCAAATGGGTTTTATGGTGAAGTTCACCTATTAATTGCAAAATGGGATATTTTTCAATTACCATTCTAAAAAGGAGAACTCCAACTATTAATGCAATTATGTTACCTTTAAGTATTTTCTTATCAACATGGATTTGTCTTTTATAGTACACACGTAGTGCAACCTAATAGAAATGGCTAAAATATAATCGGAAGAGAGAGTCATAAATATCTTTTAGTGTAAGTACCTACCAAGCACTAAAGATCCCTTAAATTTCTTGCACAAGTCCTCCTTAGTACTATTGAAACTCATCATAGACAAGCAGCACTACTAAGAACTGTTATCCGTAACCAAAGAAAGCTAATTAAACTTGGAATCGGTAACAGGGAGTATGCTCGGAATATTAATCGAAAAGTTAATGTTTTAACCTGTGAACATAATCAAGGTACTATGTGCAGAATCCGAGATATCAGTCATGATGCTGTTGATGAAGATCCTGAAAAATTTGAGGAAATTGAAGATGATCTTTGAAAAATCTGTTGAGAAATAGACATCAGTTTTTGATTTCTTTCTTTAATCTGTATAAGGTCTTTTATGAATAAAACTATCTTATTTATGAATAAAATTATTAGTTTATAATTTTTCTTGTGATAGTTTTCGATTACATAGCTTGTGCTTGAATGCTTTATTTTATTGCTATGTATGTTTATGGGATGTTTGATTTCGGTTTCTTGACCTTAATATTCGATCTCATATTGTGTGAACCCTTATGGTTTGGGTGGCTTTTTGATTTAGCGGGATTAAGTTCTAGCCCATGTTGGTAGGCTTTATCAAAGGATCATGAGGGGTTCTGTTTGAAACAATATGTGAAAAAGTCACAATATGTTGAATCTTTTTTGGTTTAGTATAAAAGCATATGTGTTTCGGTGTTTCAACTTTTGCATTGCAATAGTTAAAACCGGTTTTCAACCTTTCTCTGGTAAAGGTTGGTCTTTGTTGTTGTTCTTTTGTCTTGCGAGAGGATGACAACATAATGGGGGAGAGTTCTATCTTGAACTGACGCTTAATGATATATCTTAAGGGGATAATAGGATGCGGAATTTGAGGTAACGAATTTGTTAGTTAATCGTTTTCCTGTTTAAGAAAAGCCTGATTTTATTGCATATATTTATTGCTTTTGCTTAATAAAATTTCGGTACAATTGATGTTTATTCCATTATTTGTGTATGGATGTGTGTGTGATTCAATTGTTTCCGGTTAAGAAAAACTATTGTTATCTTGCTTTATTGTTTGGTATCAATTGTGTAGGCTTACAAAATTTCGATGCAATTGCGGTACTATAATGTCTATGTTTGTTTCAATTGCTTCCGGCTGAGGTAAATAATTATGCAAGTTGATTTATTTGGTTTGTATGAATTGTTTATGGATTAACAAAAAGGTTTTCGGGATGAATTGTTTAGTCCAATTCGATTCCGGATAAGAGAAACTAAGTTAATTCTGATCTTAGTTAGACTTATCAAAGTGAAGGTTTCGGTTATTCAAGTCTAATCGAATGCCTTAACAAGAAATGCTAGTTAACTAACCTAGTATATGTCTTGTTTAAAAGTGAAAGGTCTAAGTTATTGATGAGAATAACTAGAGCCTGATGAGAAAAATAGAGTTAATTCTGATCTTTATTTTGGTCTTATCGAACAAGCGATTGTATTTGTACAATCGGTTTAGCAAAGGAACTAAGGTGCTTAGTCTATTTTTGGTTTGCTGAACTATTAGGTAAAATTGCTTCGGGTAATTGTTTCCTTGGTAATATATCAAAACAAGATTACTTTGTAGTTTCGGTTTTGATATTGGTTATCAAAAATGGTGTGTGGAACCCTCGTGCTTAACTCTTATAGGTTTTGCAAGTATTTTGAGATTTGTAAGATCCTTTCGGTTTGTCCTTTATTTGCTCGTACCTTTGTCATTTTGTGACAAAAAGGGGGAGAAATATATGGAGTAAACAAGTGATTTGATATTGATTTGGTATCACTAAGGGAAAGGACAATGGTGCTTAAATGTTATATCTAATGAAAGAGTAAAGCATAGACTAAGGGGGAGTAACATATCATATGATGATGGCAATAACAAAGATGTGCGGATTGAAAATCTACCTATCTTACCTTTAGGGGGAATATTATCTTTGTTATTATAATGTCAACATCGGCATTTTATGGATTAAATGTGAAAAAGTGGGGGTACAACAACCTCACCCAATAATTCGCTTAGCAATCTGTATGGACTAACTCCAATATACTTTTAAGAGAATCAACTAGACAGACAGACTCAATCTTAATAAAAAGTATATTAAAGAGTTATATCTCAATTTTTCGATTCAATCCTTACTCAAGCAAATAGAAATCTGCGAGTCTAATTGAATACAAGAGAAATTAACTTGAACGATACCAAAGATCAATGTTCAAGTATCAATCAATTTCAATCAACAACCAAAGGTCGGATTTCCCAATTGATTGACTCAACGCACAACCTGTGATATTTCAATTATATAACAAAATATAATGCGGAAAAGAAATAACACAGAAACCAGAAGTTTTGTTAACGAGGAATCGCAAATGCATAAAAACCCCGGGACCTAGTACAGATTGAACACACGTTGTATTAAGCCGCTACAGACACTAGCCTACTACAAACTAACTTCGGTCTGGACTGTAGTTGAACCACAATCAATCTCACACTGATCCAAGGTACAGTTGCGCACCTTACGTCTCTGATCCCAGCCGGATACTACGCATTTGATTCCCTTAGCTGATCTCACCCAAAACTAAGAGTTGCTACGACCCAAAGTCGAAGACTTTAATAAACAAATCTGTCTCACACAGAAAAGCCTACAAGAATAGATAAATCTGTCTCCCACAGAAATACCTACAAGTTTTGTTCCGTATTTTGATAAATCAAGGTGAACAGGAACCAATCGATAACCCGAACTTATATTCCCGAAGAACATCCTAGAATTATCAATCACCTCACAATAATCTAAATCGTATGATGGCGAAACTAGATATTGTGGAATCACAAACGATGAGACGAAGATGTTTGTGATTTCTTTTATCTTGCCTATTGGAGAAATTAATCTCGAGTCAATTATTTCAATTGTACTCAATACGATAGAATCGGGTAAGATCAGATCACGCAACTACAAAGAAAATAGTTGGGTCTGGCTTCACAATCCCAATGAAGTCTTCAAGTCGTTAACCTATAGGGTCTCGGTAGAAACCTAAGGTTAAAGGAGAATCGACTCTAGCTTATACAACTAGTATCACACAGGAGGTGTGGGGATTACCTTTCCTAGTTGCTAGAGTTTTCCTTTATATAGTCTCAAAATCAGGGGTTTGCAATCTAAGTTACCTTGGTAACAAAGCATTCAATATTCACCGTTAGATGAAAACCTGATTAGATTCAAGCTAATATCTTTTAACCGTTATATCGAACTTAGCTTGTTATACACAAATGAACTATACATCATTTAGGTTTGTGTAACCGTACCTAAACGTGTACAAGTCGTTGGTTCAACAGTAGTTAACCAAATGGTTAGCCATATGAGCACTTTCATATCAACCTTATTAATCTTCACCATAACTAGTTCAAATGACTCAAATGAACTAGTTCAAGAGTTTTTCTATTGCTTAGATCTCATAGAAGTATATAAGGCACAATCGAAACAAAATTGGTTTTGATTCACTCGAATCGATTAATGAACTTTATAGCCACGGTTTGCAATTATGCATTCCTTAGTGTATATAAATTTAAGTTCACGAATAAACCAATTTTAGAAATTAACACACTTAAGTATGCATACGGGTACGCATACTTACCTAGTCTCCATCAACCATTTTGTATACACACAAGTATGCATACATTTGGTTCCCGGTTTTGGACTTATACACTAATGTGCGAACACACTATATATGCTTATATCCAAAGATGGTTACATATTCTAAACTCTTTATTTCAATCATTTAAACATTCTTAGAGGATGTTAAATAGAGGTTATTCACACACTATTTTTCATCAAAGTAATTTTCAAGATATTGAAATAATCAACATGACTTTCGTCACGAGTAAAGATGAACTTGGCCAAAGCGAAAGCTTACCAACACATATTTCGAGAGAGAGATAAACTCGACTTGAAATATCAAATGTGTATAATCGAAGTCTATATAGTAATACGACTTTTGTCTCAAGATAGGAGATAGAGTAGATAGACTTTTTGAGTGATAGATAAGTTCAAGTCTCCACATACCTTTTAGTCGATGAAGTTCCACCAGTTCCTTGAGTAGTTCTTAGTCTTTGTATGATGAATGTCGTGGAGTCTAGAGCTCAACTACACTTTCTATCCTAGTCCGAGACTTAGCTATAAGTAAACTAGAAATCAAGACTTATAGTTTTGGCAACTAAACTTGACAACAAGCTTGAGAGTTCGACCGAGAATTTCCCTAACAGAATGTATACAGGTTATTGTGTTGTTGAAACTTGGAATCAAATGTATGTGTAATGAATTCTTGTAATTTGTTTATCCATATGATGTAAGAGTTTTGTCACTAAAATTGATAAAGGGGGAGATTGTTAGAGCATAGCTCGGTTGAACCCACCAAGCGTTGGTATGTCAAGTTTGGTTGTCATATTTTAGTGAATCAAAACTCATTTAAAGAGTCGTTTGATTATTTACTAGAGTCAACTTCGTATAGGTTAGCTAGAAAGTTACTAGGATATGAGACTTACAAGTATTATGTGAAGACTTGAAGAATGTGAAGAAGTAAAGAACTACAACGACGACATCATCCTTCCACTTGAGGTTAGTAATATTTGACTTGAACTGTTTCATTCCTAACGTATCTTTCAAGTCGTGCATATTGAAAACATAACTGCGAAGCTGTGAAGATTATACTCTAGTTAGACATAGTATTAAGGAATTACAATACGAAGTATAACGTCTATCTTTTGAACTTCGTATATAAGACATCAACATAATCGTATGAATGCTATTGTGATTATGTATGGGTATGGGTAAAGATTTTGTCCTAGGAAACAATGTTTTACATTCGTTTAAAGGAAGTAAATTCATGAACTTGTTTTGTGAATCGAAAGGGAAATCGCTAGCCTTATTGGTATTTTTTATTCATTGCAAATCTTTGGATTACATATATGTGTATTTAGTATAGCCGCTCATAACTTGTTTATGTATCTTGGTAAAACTATTCACAAGGCCTGACTTTTGTGTGGTATGACTTTTATTAGTGAAACCGATCTTAAGTAATCACCTGAGATGGTATGATCGATTTGTTGTAATTGGTATGACCAACTCTAGACATTGGGGAACCGATCCTAGTAAGAGGTGCAACCGATCACAAAAAGGGAATCGATCCTTGTAAGAGGTGCAACAAGTTTTTAGTTATTGGGGAACCGATCCTGTGAACATGTGCAACAAATACAAGTTATATACCATATATATGTGGGAACCGATCCTAGTACCTAGTCAACCAAGTTTTGGTAACTAGCGTGACTAATTCTAGTACCCACATGGAGGTAGAACCGAAACTTGTTTTGGTATAACCGTGAAACCCATGATTGGAAATTTGATAGGATAATCAATCACATAGTTCTTGGAAGTCAGATGAACAAATTCTAAACTTGTTTGGAAGTGTGACAAATCGGTTCCAAGATGGTAAATATGAAAAAGGATTTACCAAGTAAAGATGTCGACATACTTTGAACACGTGCAGTAATTCTTACCTTTTATTGTTCAAAGATATTCCTTAATAGCTAAAGGAGAATCCCGGATCGAAATAAATTGAGAATCTTTTAATTAAGGTTTTTAGTTTTATATGCTTTTAATTTCCATCAATTAAAATGCATATCTTTAGAAAATAAAAATTAGTAATGTGCATTTACTAGTTGGAGATTTTCTAAGAGATTTCGGTCAATATTTGGACAGAGCATTTCCAGGAATTATGAAAACCGAATTTGGAAATATATTGCATATCTTTAGAATATTTTCGGTTTTTGAAATTCCTTGGTTTCCAAACTTCCTTGGTCTATAAATATTGAAGTTTGCATTTCAAGCAAACAAATCCTCAGAGCTAGCAAAACTACCTAGTTGTGTTGTTACTGGTGGAGCCGCCTATTCATAGAGGAAAGTAACCTAATTAGGCGAAATCTCTTAAGGCCGCTTGGTTTAAAGACTTTTTTTTGGATTGAGAAGCTCTATTAGTACCGTTGGTGGGAAACTAGATAATTGCAGTTTATTATTAGTTTTCGATTGATTTGATTGACTAACGGTTTGTTGAACTTTGATTGCACCTAGTTTGTATATGCTTGAGAATCTTCTCTTCTAATATAAGATTCACTCAAACTGAATCGAAGTTTCGACGGGAGATCTTTAGACTGTTTGTAGATCTAACGACGTCTTGTGATAATCCATTGTTAATAGACTCCGTTCTGTGTGTGATTGATCACAAGAGATTCAAGTTGATTGTGTGCAGGTGTTTATTGAAGATCTAAGAAGATTGAAGATGAAGAAGATTTCTGATTTGGGTTTATAATCTGTGGTGTGTAAAAAACTTGATCAGCTGGGGATCCAACTTTGATCGGTTTATCTTTGTGATAATCTTGATTGATTAGTTGAGTAGATCAGCATCAATACGTTTCTTTGTGATTCAAAGTATTGATTGCAAAATTTTTACAATTACTTTGGTAGTTGTTGTTGGATAGATCTAAGAACCCGATAAAGGAGTTTATTGGGATAAACAGAAGAGCCTTTTGTCAATCTCATATCACGTTATTTGAAAAGAGTTGTTACCGAACATATTTGTTTTTCCTTTACTGTTTGTAATACGAACCAAAGGAATTGTTCCAAGTGTGTTACTGATAGACGCATTTATGTGTCTATTTTCATCTCTTTTATGTATAGTGTTAGTACCCATTTTTGTACTAATTTTGGTATTTTATCCCTTGTAGGTGTATTTTGGAGGAATAAGCTTTTGCGGGAAAATTGGCTCGAAAAGTTGCTAAAGGTTCCTGGGAGGACATTTGCTATTCGGACTCTCATTTTGGATAAGGGGTAACCCATTCCCAAGCAGCTGCTAAGCAAAGACCGAGACTGGATAGGGGGAGGACAAATTTCTTCACGTTTTCAAAAACAGAAATTTGGCGGGAAAATTTTCAGAAAACAGACGATTTTGTGGATGAATTTTTGATCGATTTTTAGGGAGATTAAAGGGCTGAATTTGATTGGGTTTGTTCCTATGGACCTAACAGGCGAGGTAAGTGTGTTGGAATGGATCCAAAGTGGCTAGAACTCGAATTGGAAGCGAAAAATGGTTAAAATATCACGTTCTATTTTTGGGAAGTTTCTTGGTTTTTTTTTAAGAAATTTACGTGAAGAAGAGGAAGGAAACTCTTATTAAGGACTTGTTTCTATCAAGGGAGGAGTTTGGACAATCGAATGCACGTGAAACAGAAGAAAAAAAAGAAATAACTTAACGTGCTGAGGAGGAAAAAACCAAGTTTATTCTCGAATTTTCTTTGCTCTACTATGTATAAAAGGGTTGGTTAGGGTCCTAGGAAGAGGAGGAAGAAGTTAGGGGAAGTTTAGAGCCTTAGAGAAGCTAGAAAAACCATTGGAAGAAATCACGTTTCTGCTGGTGCAAGCCGTGGCCGGAGAAGAAGAAGAACATAAACAGCAGAAAAAGAAAGTCGCAGATTCTGTGACCGTAACTTTCAAACTTTAAACCTTTTGTAACAATTTTTGCAACAGTTATCTTCTGGTCGCAACAGTTTCTCGGTAGAAATAGGTTCTGTAACACTTATATTAGTTATAAAACCCGCTGCTTAGAACTTTTCACTCTTTTAATCAACTTTTGACCACCAAAGATGTATTTTGAGCAAGAGATTAATATGAGGAGCTAAACCCCTTAGCCGAGGCGACGGAGGAAGCCATTGTTCCATGAAAAGTGGTATAATTCTATTTTTATTATTTATTGCAATTATTTAACATGATTTTTTGCATAGAACTTAAAAGAAAAATTGGTTTTTATTGAGTAGTTGTGAAGTGTTTTGATGGGACATGCTTGGTTTTAATACTTTTGATGTTTCATGCTTCGTGCTTACAATTATTACTTCAAGAACCAAATTAGAGGCAAATATTAGAGTAAACTTAAAGAAAAATATTGCATGAATATTGATTAGAATTTATCAAATAATTGGTCAATGGTGGAATCCAAAGTCTCGGTGTCGTTTTTATAATTTGATACAATTTTATTTTAGTTAATTTGAGTCTAAAAGAATCCTTCACAAGTTCGAGCATCGAACCTTTTCACCACTTTCACTACAATTAAAACTCACATCAGTTACTTACTGCAAGTGGGAGGCGCAGGGATACATACGGAACTAGGTGAACTATAGGTTTAGTTGCTTGGTCTCAACTATACAAAGTTGGTCTGATTTTGTATAGCGGCTTAATCCTTAGAGTATTCAATTCTGGACAAGGTCCCAGGGTTTTTTTGCATTTGCGGTTTCCTCGTTAACAAAATCTTGCTATGTCTTTTACTTTCTATTTCCGTAATTATAATTGTTTTTATTATATTTAGAAGTAAAATACACAAACATTAATTCCTATTTACTTGATAGCAATTTTATTGTGTTTGGTTAAGTCCGAACCTATTATCAAGTAAACATACTTCGTTGTTGTATTGTCTCGATCTTGTATCCATAGTCAATCACACAAGTTATCTTGTTGTCGTATTGTCTCGATCTTGTATCCATAGACGATCAAACGAAGTGTGAGCCGATTAGTTGTATTGTCTCGACTCAGTCCATAGACAATCACTTTCGGAGAAAGGACTTATAGGTGGAAAAGTTTTAGATTGAGGTATATTTTGGTACCCTCGTCTTTTCACAATGTATCCTTCAAACAAAAAAACTGATAGGAACAACAGTTGTTTGTCTAGGTGCTGCTATGAATCGAAAACGAGATAAAGCCATCTGATGAATACCAAAAAGTGCCAAAACTGCCGGAGGAACCTGCACAAACTTTTTTTTTTTTTTTGAAAAAGGGGACAAAAATAGAACGAAATTATGTGAGTGGATCAAGTAACCTTTTCAATGTAAGAGAGGAAGTATGCTTACGTATTGGTTGCAGGTGCAAATTCAATTGTGCCGTAAGTAAGAATGATTCTTATTGAAACTTCCACGAATGAGAGATGGATCCTAAGGACCCATGATAGTTAAAGCATAATATGCAAGGTAGAACGGGAGATTTATCTACTAATAGATCACAGACAACCCGAATATAGTAACAATAAACATTTTTGTTAACGAAAGCTCTCCGTATTAACTAAACAACAATTTCACAATTCGAGATTAAAACATATAATTACAGTTCAACTCTACCTTATCGAATAAAGCTCGAACCCGCTAGAGAAGATCAGGTATTCCCCATGTGGCTTTCGTTATTTCCAGCTGGTATAGTGGTAATGTCGGTCAGGTATGCCATTGCAGTTAAGCTACAGTGGATTTACATACCTAGGGATCTATAGGGGACAAAAATTTAGTTACTATAGAAGTGATTCCTGATTAACAACCAAAGTTTGTTTTTCGTTTCAATTCCTTATAAATAAAAAAATATTGCACCTGCTATAGTCGCACTATATAAGTCACAACATCATTGTATCATTGAAGCCATAATACAACCAAAGATTGATCTCTACCAAACATTTAAATTGAACACATCTGCCAACAGAAACATCCTAAGTTTAGAAAAACTGATGTTAAAAAATCTGACATTAAAATTAGTGAATGATACCACTCAGCCACACAAAATTGTTAAAATGAAAAGAAAAAAAAAAGAATAAAGTTTATCTTTGAAATCTTAGTAGCTTTGGCTTGGGGAAATAACCCATCCAATCTGTCATAATCTATTAGGTAAAGAACGTCACTAACATGAATTAGTAATCGTTGTGTTATACTTCCAAAGATGAAAAGGAAAAGTGAATGAGAAACATCCATAAGGAAAACTTGAAAATCAGTTAGTTCTGTTTGCTAAGTATTATTTTATGTAGAGTTCAATTCAACCATATATTTACGGAACTACATAACTTAGGCACTCATCTTTAACATTAGACATTGTTAGAGCAATGCTCGATTGAATCCACAAATTTCGCTATCTCAAGTTTGTTAAACTACTAAGTCAAGTATCGGACTAGGTTAAAATTTGGTAGTTGAGTATTAGACATCATCCTCGAAGACTGAAGATCGACGAAGACATTTGAAGAACTTATGTATCATGTATGTGAAGACTGGACCATTTTATTTTACTCACTATCTTATCATTCTATCTGTTGAGACGATGTCATATGACTTCTAGTATATTTACAAAGAAGAAGTTTCGAGCCAAGCTTGTCTTGTTAAAAATCTCGAAATATGACTTTAGCAAAGATGTTCAACGATCCTTAAAAAATATTAGTTCTAAGCAATTTATGGTTTGAATTAATTTGTGATCAATTGAAAATTGTCCATGAAAATGATTTTATCACGTGAGAATGTTTCGAACATCATAAGAAAGAAATATTGAACTATCTTATATTTTTGATCAAGGTAGGTAGGCGAACCAGTTCACATGTCATAGATATCTGAGTTTCAGAAATACATGAAGGTTGGCGAACCAGTTCGCAAACCGTGAGTTCAGTTGGGAACAGTTCACGAACTGTTGTGAACTGAATTTTGAAGTTGGCACTATAGGCTAGCAGTTGGCAAACCCGGTTCATGAACTATGGTCAATTGAGTTCGGTAGTCTTGTAGGGTTGGCGAACCTGGTTTACGAACTGTTGCACCCTGACTCGTTAATAAGCATAATGATTCGCGAACCGTTGTACCCACCGTCCTAGTAGATTTTAACAGATGCTCAAAGACTTATATTTTAAATATGTTTAGTATTGCTAGAACCCTCTCAAACACTTCTAATATTTCATTGATCACTTAAACACTTATGTGTGTGCATCATGATTAAATTCTTAGGTTTTTAAATGAACATCAAATTGCTTTTAGTTCTTTGGCATACTTTCCAAACCGAAGAGTCATTATACACGATTCCAGAACCGGTTTCTAGTGTATACTCTTCTATTATATTTTGAAGACCTAAAAGTGTTTGGTTGATTCTCATGTTATCTTATCTTGAAATCTAATCAACCCATGGTCTTTGAAAACTATAAACAGAGATGCTCTTTCAATTGAGAAAACCAATCGCTGATACTTTGTGTCCTAGTAGATTATAGAGTCGTCCTTTATAGACCTAGGTTTCCTCTGAGAAACATAAATAGGTCTACAACTAAAAGACTTTACTTTGGGTATTCGTGAATCCAGGTCCGACTATCTTTACCTTGATAGTTTGTGAATCCTGATCTTGCTTTTCTGTTATCGAGGCTTTCGTAATCTCTTCAGGCAAGATAGATAGTAACCATAAAGTTCTCTTCGTCTCAGACTTTGTGATTCCTCAAGATATATATCTGAAAACTGATCTTAATTGATCTTTTGAAGATTTTTCTTGAGAGGTGGTTAAGAATATAAGCCGCTTTATGGGAGTCGTAAGTTCTGGATTTGTGAGGTTTGCTAGCTTTGTCTATTGCAAATAAATTTCCTCACATTGATCTTTGATATAAACGGAAATAAAATAGGTTTATCCGTTAGAGGCAGATTGGTACCAAAAGTCTTCACTTAGGCTGAAGCAACTCTTAGGCTGTAAAGGATGTCAACTAAGGGAATTAATTCCGTAGAGCCTTGCGAGGTTCAAGAGATGTAAGGAGCGCGACTGTAACTGAATCACTTGGAGGGTGGATTCGGTCATAACTATATTCAAATCCGAAGTTTGATAGTAGGCTAGTGTCTGTAGCGTCTTAATACAGTTTGGTGTTAAAATATGGACGAGGCCCGGGGGTTTTTCTGCTATTGCGGTTTCCTCGTTAACAAAATTCTTGTGTGTGTGTGATTTTACTTTTCTGCATTTTTTTATTGTTAAAAATACTATACAATTTCATACTCCTATCAAAGTGAAAAAGTTGTAGTGTACTTGGTACCCTGCATTTTCAGACATGAGTCGTTTGATGCATCTAGCATAATAGTGTCTTGGAAAAAGCATTTTTCCTTTCAAAGACCTAAAAAATAAATTCACCTCAAAATATGTTTTGCTTGGCTAGATTGAAATGTATGATTGAGATGAGGTGATATGCTTACAGCGAGACTTAAAGGGCCTGCATGGGAGGTGAGGTCCTATTTCTGAAGGACACCAACAAGGAACTCATTGTCGTCTTTTGTAATCTATAATCGTATGCGTGGGTTCACACTTATCCATATGTGTATCCAAGTTGGAGATATATGATTACTGATAGTTATCATATATCTGAACCACATAATGAAACAAAATATCCTTAAACGTCACAATGTCTGGGTTGTTACCAACTATTAGGAGAAACAACTAAAATCTTTAAAGTTAGCAGGAGAGCTTACTTTCTTTAAGCAATCGTTGTTTCGCCGATTGTAGATGAGTTATACTTATGCATGATAACTTAAATCAACTCATGGATTTTCGCCTTGGGAGTTTGTTGATGTAGTGAAAGAATATATGCAAATATATACAACTTGCAGACGAAGAATGCAAAAAAGTAAAATTCGAATGAATCTCTCGTGTGCCTCAACTACACTGTATTTCCTACCTTTGTTCCTGAAATATTCCCTTGGTTTTCTTTGAAGATTCTCAAGCATCTCATCTCTCTTTCATCCAATGCTGCGCCGTCATTGATCGGATACTGAGACAGAGGCTCTGAATCAGCACATAGTTCCAATTTGTTGTTTTTTTCCACTGATTTATCTTGTTCACGAATATAATAACGTGCAATTTGTACACAACTTGGCTTGTTGGACCTTCTATAGTAACCCAAAACAAGAAAATCATCAAAATGAAGGTCATAATAAGAGAACCCCAATCATCAATAAAAATTGTGGTGAGCTTGATGTTTGTGTACAATAAACTAAATGGAAACCAATTCAGACTACCGCTGAAGTTGAACCTATGCATTTTGCAACAACTAATCAAGCCAATTTATGTCCAAACTGCAAGTAAAACTTAATTGATCAAGTAAGAAATCTCACCATTGTAAGAATCCCTTGCAGTATTTTTTTGTTTATGAGAAACCACAATCAAAACTTGTGCAATACCTTGCTACAATCCACACAACAAAACAAACCCAAATTAGATCAAATCAATACCTTTTACTCTATGGTCACAAATTATCAGAGGGAAGTTTATTCAAACAACAACAACCACAACATTTACCTACAATGAGCATCATTCGTAAGCTCATAAATTTTCCATGTGATAATACGTATTTCTGGTCTTTTTGCATTCCCTTATTAAGCATGTTCACAACATCATATCAATGTTGCATTCGAGTTCTTATGCTTAATTCTTTAGCACTTTCAGTACCTGAATATGACAAAGAATCACATGGCGGGATGGAGCAGTGCTAATAAATTCTTTTTCTCCATCTTCTTTCTCAGAATTATAAGCTAGGACAACCAAAGCATCGCCATAAGGTGCAATTCCTGAAATAGCCACATGCCTTTAGGTCGCATTGGTACTTGTGTAAGCAGTGCCTCTTATTGTACCAGTTTTGACTAATGTACCCTACGAAGAGAGTATTGTCCGAAATGTATTACAAAAACCGCTAACATGAACTTAGCATGCAAAATATATTAATATATGTAGAGACCTGCAAATCCAAGTGAGGTAGAAAGTGCTTAAGATGTGGAGTTCATGTTAGCCTCTCAATAAATGTGACATGCCGATCATTTGTTGTGGCATATGCTTTGACCCCAGCATTATTAGCCAATGCAATCAACGCAGAGTCTTCCGGTTCTTCTAATTATTATTCTCAAGTGGATGGATGAACGCAAAAAAGCAAGAATAAAAAGATGTTGCAGGAGTTCATGATAAGCTGGACCGATGAGTTGTTATGTAAAAAAAAGACTACGAAATGTGTACATCCCATAATGAAATGAGTGAACATACACTACTGAGAAAATATGGTACTCATTATGATAAATGAACCCGTATTAAAAGACTAAAATGCACGTGGGGAAAATATACTTTAAGGTGTATTGCAAGTTCATTAGCATGCAATACAATTACAAGCTTTGATCGTGAAAATTCTTGCTAGATATTGTACTTGTAAGATAGAGAGACAATAAATCATGTAATACTACCAACCTAATCCTAACATCAGAGATCTTCTGAATAAACTAGGGTATTTACAAATACAGTCACACTTCCTTAATCCGGTTTACAAATCAGTCCCACTGTTACAAAGTATTTGCAGACTAGTCACTAGGCAGCTAACTGCAGCGTTATGTCCCTCGTCAGAGTTAACTCGGGTGTTGGAATTACCTCCTTATCCCTCAAATTGTAAGAAGAAGCAAAACCTAATTCGTTCTCTCCTATTTGCGCCGCTGTTCTCTCGTCTCTCTATCTCATGCTCTGCAACTCCATCTACAGAAATAAAATAGCATCGATAGAATGAGAAAAAAATTAATGGATAGTTTCCATTAGTGGTTGGTGTGTTGTTGATGTGATTAAAATCGTGTGATTAATTCTTTGAAGACAACAACTGAAGATGGGAGGTGGAAAGAGGAAAGATCTAAGAAACCCTAATTTTATTTTGTGATTTTGAATCGATTATTAAATTGTGTTGCATGAATTGAGTTAGGGTTCTCTGTGAATTTTGATATGTATGGATTTTTTTCGATAAACCCTAATTTAATTTGATTTATCAGTGAAGAAGAATGAGATTATGAATGGATTTTATGTATAAGATAGGTTTTGATGGAGTTGTTGTTGTTAAGAATGGTTTTGATGGAGTTGTTGTGGTGGTTAAGAATGATTTGGTGGTGCTGCTTTGCTGTTAGTGATGGTGCTGCTGCTTGCTGGTGGTGAGGATGGGTATTTAGAATAACAGATGGCTGAAGTAATGGGGAAGATGGTAGTGATTCTGTGGGTTAGAAGGAACTGTTGTTGATTCTTGAACTGATGATGAAATTGTGAAGCAGATGAAGAATTGGAGGTTTTGGTTGCTGCTGTTTTTTGTAGATGAATGTTTAGGACAGGGTATGAGTTGTTGCAGATGGTTTGAACTGAAATTTTTATGAACTGGTGGTTCAAGAAGGTGCAACAACTCAGATGGAAATGGATGTTGTGCAGTGGTGTTTGGTGGTGTGGTATTGTAGGAAATGGGTTATGCAATGGCTGTGGTACAGGTGCAATGGTTGTGACTCAAGAGTTTGCAGCAATGGTTAGGGGTTTTGCAAGCAGATGGAGGACTTGAGACTGGTGGTGTGCAAGGGTTGCAATTGACAGTGGGGGTTGAAGAGCTTGGTGTTGAACTGTGGTTACAGATGCAGCTGAGATTGATGCTGATGTTTGAATGACACCGGAAATTCAGCCCAGTTCAGGATCGTGGCACCACATTCACTCAAGGGTTCACCGCTTCTTCTTCGGGTATAGCCACTGCCACCACCACTGTTATCACCACTTCATCGCCATCACCTCAACAACTGAGGAGGGGTATTGAGGAGGGGTATTTAGGACAAAACCCATACTGTTTTTTCAAAAACAGTCAAGTCAGATGGAGAAAGATCTTTTTGTAATCACTAATTTAAAGTATGATCATTTTGTAAAACAAATTAAGAAAGTGTGACAATTCTGTAAAACACCCAATAAACTACTATCAACTTGCATCCAACTGATTTTCACATTACCTTTGGGTATCTGTATATCACAACCGCTTGCACCTTAAATTTATTGGTTAATTTCACATTACCTTTTGGGTATCTCTATATCACAACCGCTTGCACCCTTAAATTTATTGGTTGAGTAAGCTACTATTTGTTGTTGCATAGAATAAGTGTACATCTATCAAAATGAAGTAGTAGAAACTAATTAACCATCGAAAATACATATTAAAAAAAAAAAAAAAAACTACAGATGCAACAATCTAAAAAATCAACATAAAATCTTAAAAAACTTAAGAAATATCCATTGATACGACCATTAAATTTTACACAATGAGACCAATAATAGGTGTAATGTGAAAACTATCTTGAACATTACCCTCCCTCAATTTCGTCTAGGAACATCGTTGATAAGACTATTTTAGGGCTCTAAATCCTACGGCTAGGAACATCGTTGAATGCCTGGACGACCCAAAACTATCTTGAACGTTACCCTCCCTCAATTTCGTCCACCCACACCCCACCACTTAAGATTACTGGATTTTTCTATCCGTCAAAGGAGAAAACACGATCTGGATAATACAGACCGCAGAATCGGCCTCCCGGATCCTGGCCGCTAATTGACTTTTTGATCTTAAAGTCAAACATCACTGTTGATAATACTTTTGAATTAGGTATTGTAACTGCATCAATTTTAGGTCCAATTCCCTTTATTTATAGCAAAGCTTTTCTCTTCTTGAGTGGCACAAAATGATTGCATCTTCCACCAACTGTTAATGCATCGCTCCTTTTTGGTGGAATAGCTCGCGGTTCATGGAAGTACCAGTTCAGGGGTGTTACAGGGGTGTTAGAAGGAAGAATAGCCAAAGCTGGAAAATGTGTTTGTTTATGCACATGATATAAGTCAATCATTGAAATTGGAAAACATAGAAAACGATAAACAATTGGAGAGATAAGATAATCTGAACTTGCATCGGAGAATGCAAATTTTTGTAAATTCTTAGAATTTCTCTCTAGTTAAGGAGTCATTAACAACTAACTTTTTATCTTGGAATTGACATATTTTATAGGAGTTGTAGTTATCTTGGAATATGATTCACATATTTTTCATAAAAATTCTAATTCCATTTAAACCCTTATCACTATACAGTTTAAAATTATAATATTAACTCATGCTTTCAATTCTGTTGACTAATGAGCTACATGTTTGTAGGAGGCTATGAGTAGTTCTGTTGACTTATAATTTCTTTCGTGTACGCTCAGGTGCTATGAATAATTTTTTTGCCGATAACAATAATTAGTTGTAGTTTTTATCTAAAAAAATTATGAGAAAAGAAATCTATATCTAAAAATAGTCAGTTAATTATTTAGTATTACGTTAATAATAATAAAAAATCTGGTTAAAGTTAAAAAATAAAAAACAGCACAACATATTTTATTCATGATCTATCGGATAAGTAGTTTCCACTTCCAGAATGGCGATTTTGGTATTAAAGCAGTGAGAAAAAATGAGCAGTCAAACGATACTGGATATTTTTAAGAAGAATTTTTTTTTCACAAGAACAAGATTAATGCAAGTTGTTGTTTTAGATAATCACTGATTAGTCAATCAGGCAAACAGCCTGTTGAGCATTGTGTTTTACAAAAACATAATCATCATGGAATAGCTCTCTCAACTCAAAGTTCGAGAAATTAGAGTTAAAGTTTGAGGCTATCTCATGCAGTTTTGGAAACCACTCCTGCCTTAGGGAATTACATTCAAACATTCTGAAATACGAAAAATAATCTACATAGTCATCTATCAGTTCATTGTTGCTCTGTGATTGATGATTGTTCCACTTCTTCTTTAGTTCTTTCAAGAGTTTCATGTCCACCAATTCGATGTTACAAGTTCTGTCACGTTGCTGTTGTGCCCACTTCATGCTTGCCAGGACACCCAATGTATTTCCTTCCTTCTGGGATGCTACTCGACAGGTGAAGAGTTTGTTGTCTGCAATTCGTTGTTCTTCATCTGCAATGATCACAATAACAAGAGAGTAATTTGGATGAAAGTTGTAATAGCAATGTATAACAGTTGTTCTAGTTGGTTTTTGTTGTCTTATTTGCAGAGCCTGTAATTGGGTGTTTGATGGATTTCTGTTGAGGATGTATTGAGAGGTTGCTGGGTATGAATGATTGAGATGGTAGTTGATTCGGTAGATTGTTGTTTCAGGTTTGACTTGCACCGCTCTGAAGCTCTTGTCACACCTATGTTTCCAGATAAACCAACATGCAGTTGCTTCTATTCTTCTCCTCTGCACATCTAAATTTGTGTCTCATATTTTGTTAACCCAGTTTTCTATCCATTCAGTAATTGTCGTGGTGTTACTACTTGGTCCTCTACATCCTAGACCAAACCTCACTGCCTTGTTATACGTACAGTGTATAAATAAGTGGGAGGTAGTTTCTTCGGCAGTACCACAGAAACAACAGAGAGAGGATATATTGGCCATTCTAGTACTCATTTTTGCCATTACAAGAAGTATTTCATTATAGCATTTTCATATGAAAACTTGAATTCTGGGTAGAACCTCAAGCTTCCAAATCTTAGACCATATGGGATTTTGAATTGTGATGGGGGTGTTTCCATTGTCAGTGAGGATGAGCTGATGATACACAGATTTGACAGTGAGACTTCCATTTGGAGTATGAGGCCAAAGAAGTTTGTCTTGCTGGTTACAAGTGGTGCTTAGATCTATTGTTTGAATGTTTTCAACTGCTTGATGGTCAAAAAGCTGATTTAGGTAATCAATATTCCATTCCCTAGTGTGCTTGTTAAAAACTTCACTAACCAGATGTAGAGTGTTGGTAATAATGGGAGCTGTTTGCTCCTTCGTTAGCTGGTTTGGAGCATCCGTTGGAAACCAATGGTGTTTCCATAGTTTGATATTCTCTCCAGTGCCTATTTGCCATATACTCCACTTTTTCACGATTTCCGGACCTATGTTGAATCCCTTCCAAAGCCAAGAGCAATTGGCTTTCATTTTCTCGATACACAAAGGGGAAGTACCTTTGAAGTATTTTTCCTCCATAATTTTTGCCCAGAGTTGATCTGGGTTTTGAATCATTCGCCAGACAGTTTTTGTGATTAAAGCTTTGTTGAACCTTTAAAAAAATTTAAAACCTAGACCCTCACAATCTTTGGAAATACAGAAAGTAACCCACTTTTTAAGAAAAAATCCTCTACCATCCTCTCTTGAATGACCCCACCAGTACGCCCTATTCCGTCTATCCATCTTTTTTGTTATTGTTTTTGGGATAATAAAACAAGTCATATGATATGTCGCTAATGAGTCTGCCACATGTTTTATCATAACCTCTTTTCCAGCCCCCGAGAGTAGTTTGCCAGACCAACCTGCCAACCTATATCCATGCTTTTCGGCCAGAGACTCAAAGCATTGAACCTTTGACCGATGAGTAAACAATGGTACCCCAAGATATTTATCATCTAATTTGATTCTACCCACCTTAAGAATATCTATGATTTCTCTTGCCTTGTTGTTTGTCACCGATTTACTATAGAAAACCCATGATTTTTCATAGTTTATTAGCTAACCCGAGCCAACACTAAACATCTCAAGAATCTTTAAGAGTCTTCTACACTCTTTTTTTCTAGCCCTAGTAAAAATAAGGCAGTCATCAACAAATAGCAGGTGGGAAATGGTGATAGAATTCTTAGAAAAATTAACTCCTTTAATCCATTTGTTCTTTTCTGCTTCAATGAGGACTCTAGACAGACTTTCCATACAAATTATGAAGAGATATGGGGACAATGGGTCTCCTTGTCTGATTCCTCTAGTAGGATTAAAAAATCTAGAGGGAAATCCATTAATTAAGACAGCACTGGATGTTGTACTTATGCATTGCATCATTAACCTAATCCAATCCTCACAAAATCCTAGTTTTGTCAGAACCGCTTCCAGAAAAGACCATTTTACTCTATTAAAGGTCTTAGACATGTCGATCTTTAATCCCATATACCCTTTTTTGGATTTTTTTGTTCTCATGGTGTGTATGACTTCATGTGCTATAACAATATTATCCGTAATTTGCCTGCCAGGGATAAAAGTCGATTGATAGGGAGAGATGAATTTATCAAGAAAAGGCTTTATTCTGTTTGCAAGAATTTTTGAGATAATTTTGTAAATAGTGTTGCACAAGGATATTGGCCGGAAATCAGCTGGTATTTCTGGGGCATCCTTTTTTGGTATTAGAGTGATGAAGGTAGCATTCATCTCCTTAAGTAAATGTTTGGATTGGAAGAATTGTTGGATCAGCTTGGTGACATCCTCTTTGATAAGGTACATGTTTTTTTGGTAAAATCCCGTAGGGAAGCCATCTGGTCCCGGAGACTTATCTGGGTGCATATCGAAAACCACTAATTTGATTTCTAGCTCAGTTGGAAGTCTTAGGAGTTTGATATTATCCGCTTCCGAAATACTCTCAGGTATTAGATTTAGGATTTGGTCTTGAATAACTGGTTTCATGGAGGATGCCATATTACTAAAGTGGGTAAAGAAAGTATCCTCAATTTTCTCTCGGTTATGGCACCAGCCTCAATTTTCCTTTTTTATGGCCTTTATTCTTAATTTTTTTTCTCTGTATTTGGCCGAGGAGTGGAAATATCCAGTATTTTTATCCCCTAAGCTGAGTTTATTATCCGTTGCTTTTATTTTCCAAAATGCCTCCTCAAAGTTGTACCATCTTTCCAGATCTTCTTGAACTAGTTTAACTCTAGGGCTATTGTCAGGGAGTTTTAGAATGTTTTTGGCATGTGCAAGAGTTTTGTTTATGTTTTGAATATTATTTTGTATGTTTCCAAAGTACTCTCTATTCCAAATTTTTATTAATTTTTTAACATTCTTTAGCCTAGAGACAAACTTAAAGGCTTGCGAGCCATCTATTTCAAGGGCCCAATCTTCCTCAATTACTCTAAAGCAGGTTGGGTCTTGCAGATAGATCCCAAAGAATTTAAAGGGTTTAGCTCCATCTTTCCAGCATGGGGAAGTCCTCAGCAGGATAGGACTATGGTCTGACCCTATTGGAGGCAGGTGGTGGACCATGGCTCTAGGGAATAAATCAAACCACCCTGGGTTTGATAACACACGGTCAAGTCTGGCTTCTATGAAAGCATTGCCATTTCTCTTGTTGGACCATGTAAACTCATATCCCACAAAGCCCATGTCCATAAGCCCTGCGTCATTTATCAAATGTGTGAAGAATCTTTGTTCTTCAGAGCTTAACTTCTTTCCCCCTTTCTTCTCACTTTCAGTTAAAACAAAATTCATGTCTCCTATAACCAGCCATGGTAAATTCACTGTGGCTGCTAGATTCTTGAAGTAGTTCCAACTAAAATGTTTTTTTGATTTTATAGGGACATCCATAAACAGCAGACATCAACCACTCAAAATTTCTATATCTATCAGTAACAACCACATCTATTTGATTATCAGTACTATTGATCAATTGGATAGAGATTTTAGAAGACCAAGCAAGAACTAATCCTCCTGCAGTGCCAATCACTCCTGTGGGTTCAACAACAATCATGTCACGGTATTGAAGCTGTTTGATGAAAGGTTTTATGTAAGATTCATTATGTTTGGTTTCCTGCAGAAATAGGATATCTTGGTTTTGATTTTTGATTAGGTTTTGAAGATGCAATTTTGTATTTTTGTTTAATCCTTGACAATTCCATGCGAGTATATTTAGAGACATAATTTGATTTAGCCTGTAATGAAAACCTAGTTTAGCACTTATAAAAATTAATTGTAAGATTTGATTGAGTGTTACCTGATTCTCCTCGAAGCTCCTTCCCTTATTGTTTGAGCTAGCAGCACACTGTACTGTGATTGAGTTCACATTTCCCACCCATTTCTCATCATGTGCTTTGATGCAGCTTTTGAGGGAATGCATATGAAGTTTCTCTCTGCTTGACTTCAAGTTTCTTTCCATGGTTGCAGGGGTCCATAGCGGAGTTGGGGTTGTTGTGGCTGTAACTAGGTTCTGAGTTGTAGGAGTATGAAGGATGGATTGAGGAAAGGGTAGTGCTGGTGGTTTGCTGGTTTGACTTGCAGCAGTATTGACAGGTGAGTGAAGAGGGTTTTGGAGTTGGGGTTTAGAATACTTCTCATTTTGTAACTGATCCATTTGGGTATCATTGTTGCTGGAACTAGTTTTGTGGTATAATTGATGAGGGAGTTTGATGGTAGAGCTTAGTTGAAAATCCATTTTAGTAACCTTAGCCTTTTGTTTCTTTTGCCTTTGAGCTGTTAAATGTAGCATAGCTGTCATCAGTGCCTTCTCATAATTGGTTTTGAACATTCTAGTAGCTAGCTTTACATTGGGTCTTCTCTTTCTCATGCTCTGTCTCTTCTTGCCACCACCATTGTGTCCCATTTTGGGTGAGTTTGGTTTACCCTCTGTTTTCTCAGCATTGCCTATGCTCTTTTGTTTGTGATGTCAACTTATCCATTCCCTTCTTCTGGGATTGACAGTTTTGAGTTTCCAATGGTCTTGCTAGGTGTCTTGTGTAATACCCCGATATTCGGCAGTGGTTGGCCGAATGAAATATAAGTAATGATTTGTCATTTCCTAACACCGAGGCCTGATGGGTTCACTTGACTGAGTTGTGGGGAAAAATTCTCAGTTGAGCGTGCTTGGCCGGGAGTAGTCATATGATGGGTGACCTCTCGGGAAGCTGCTGCTGGATAACCGCAGTAGTGCAGTTAAAAATCCCACACTGCTGGATAACCGCAGTGGGTAAGTGGGAACAATATCGATGTTAGTTGGGATACAACTAGGGGTCGTTTTCTTGTGCTAGGGTGGGGGAGTATGCTGGGAAATTTTGCCAGATACTGCTCTCACATGAGACAAGGAACGTCTACATTATATCGAGTCCTTTTCAGCACAATTGGCTTCAGAGTTGGCAGAAAACTCTGCATTTAAGCGTGCTCGGACGGGAGCAATCCAGGGATGGGTGACCTCCCGGGAAGTTGTTGTTGGATAACCGCAGCGATGCCCGTTGAAAATCCCACACTGCCGGATAACCTTAGTGGCTAAGTGGGGACAGTATCTGTAGAGGGACGGGTCATTACAAATGGTATCAGAGTTGACGATGGGTCACCTGCCGAGGGTGGGAAGGTACGCTGGATGGGGTTGGTCCAGGTGTTTCTCATGAGGGGTATGAAACGTCGGAGATCTGGGCTTACGAATATATTCTGGAGCCGAGGACGACTCCAATTTAAGGTGGTGGTATTGTAATACCCCGATATTCGGCAGTGGTTGGCAGAATGGAATATAAGTAATGATTTGTCCTTTCCTAACACCGAAGCCTGATGGGTTCACTTGACTGAGTTGTGGGAAAAACTTCTCAGTTAAGCGTGTTTGGCCGGGAGTAATCACAGGATGGGTGACCTCTCGGGAAGCTGCTGCTGGATAACCGCAGTGGCTAAGTGGGAACAATATCGGTGTTAGTTGGGATACAACTAGGGGTCGTTCGCTTGTGCTAGGGTGGGGGAGTATGCTGGGAAATTATGCCAGATACTGCTCTCATAGGAGACAAGGAACGTCTACATTATACCGAGGCCTTTTCAGCACAATTTGCTTCAGAGTTGGCAGAAAACTCTATAGTTAAGCGTGCTCGAGCGGGAGCAATCTAGGGATGGGTGACCTCCCGGGAAGTTGTTGCTGGATAACCGCAGCGATGCCCGTTGAAAATCCCACACTGCCGGATAACCGCAATGGCTAAGTGGGGACAATATCAGTGGAGGGACGGGTCATTACATCTTGTAATCCTCAAAATTATAGCTTTTCCTCCCTGTGTATCTCTCTATGGTTAGTGTTGTTCTTCCTTTCATTCCATTACAAAAAGCCACCTCCTTATCACCTTCATTTGTCTTTTCTTTTCCTTTGATCTTCTGGGATGTATCAGCTGAGACTCTCCCCTGAACCTTTGTTAGCTTAATTCTTATTGTGGGTCTAGTGTGTTTTTTGAAGTTTTCAAATCCTGGTGGTGGTTCAACAAAAACTGCAGAATCTACCAATTGAAAAGCTGAGTTAGGATGTGTGGAAAAGTTTACCACTGCAGGTGGACCATGATCAAATCGAAAGATGCTTGATTTCCTTCCCCTCTTTTTGAAAATTCTTCTATTCTCATTGCATATTCTTTGTAATTTGTGTGCTGGTGAAGAATCCTCCCCTTCTGATAAATATCTTTTAGAGTATACATCTTCATTTTCTACTATTGTCTCATGAAGTAATACTCTTAGCTTAAAACTTGGACCTTTAGGATCCTCTAGTATCATGACCTGCTCAACATCAAATCCAGCATCCTCCTTGTCCATATGTGAGCTACTTGCTTCTCCTGTGTGAGAGCTTGTTGGTGCAGCCAGTAGATACTTTTCTGTGGCTTTGTAGGCTGCATTTGAGATTGCTTGCATTTGTTCCTCTACAAAGGCTTCATTCTCTTCCTGTTCTTCTAGTTCTTCCATTATGATGTCTTGGACTGTCTTGTGAATGTGTTGCTTGGGAGCACATTTTTTCTTTGGATGGTTTAGTATTCTACAGCGTTTGCAAAATCCTTTTGGGAGTTTCTCAAAGAAAAGCTTCACAATGATAGGTTCTTTTTTCCCCATGTTGACTGGAATGTGGTCCCAGAGTTTATCACTGACATTTATCTCAACAAGGAGTGTTAGCTGACTTCTTGAGGGTTTTTCCACCATAAGGCAGGGAGCCATAGAGCTTGCAATATCATGAGGTATTTGTCCACTAGCACATTCAGGAGGGAGATCAATGAGCCTAGCCCACATAGTAATGAGATCCATGTTTATTGAAGCAGGAGGAACTCCAAATACATATTATTGGACCACCAGCAGGAAAGGACCAAATACCCATAGGTTTCTTGATATGGCAAACTGTACATCAGTTCTTGAGAGCAACTTGAAGACAAATATTATTTATTTTTTTGCCTCTGAATACTAGTGTACATTCTGGAGAGTAATCAAGCTGTCATACTTGTTGTACCATTTCTATTGCTTTTTCTTTCTTCAATTTGAACTCACAGTTAATCTTTGCAATGATTTGAAGGTTTGATTGTTTTCTGTTTTCTGTTTTCTGCTTTCAGCTACTTGTTCTTCATTCATATTAAAAACCTTGTTGATATCCAGATTTTTAAGCATATCCTCAGTATAATCTGAGATATTCATTGATAACAGGTTGGGTGGTAGATTCAAACACTTAGAAGGTAAATAGGCAATGAAAGTTTTGAGTTTTTTACACCATGATACTGCTAACATTGTTACCAGAATAAAGAACCGGATCCAAAAAAGCCAGTAGAGACAATTTACACCAGTTTTGACTAAAAAGAAGGGTGACTCTTGCAGTGAGACACCATACTCCCGTACATTGACCATATTAAACTGCCACATGCAGAACCTATTCACTGCAGAGCAGAGAAACAGATAGGAACAGGTAGTAAATAAGCAGGTGGTTGGGGGGTTACTAATAAAGCGGGGGAGGGTGTGGAATTAGAATGAGAATAATTCAATGCAGGCAAGAGTTTGAAAGGGCATGGGCAGGGACAACAAACTAATTTGAAAGTTGGTTGAAGTACACAATGAATGAGCTATAGGTTGAATCCGTAAACAGTAACAATGAGGAGAGTTGAATGAGTTGAACAATGCTGCTCATTAAAGCGATGTTGTACCGTTAGAAACTCATACTCCTGAAAGCGGAAAGCAAAGATGGGTTTGGAATGGTTCTACAGCTTGAAACTGGGTGTGTGTTTTTTTTGGAAGCACGATAGAAACTGGAGAAGCTTGAGCTACTTCAGATGAATACCCTGCAAAATATGCAAAGGTATTAACACAAAATAGAGAAAGGACATGGATTTACCTTAGCTTTTCATGTCTGCTAGCTCAGGGAGATTGGGAGAACCAGTTGAGTTTTACTCTGCACGCATTTCAAGTCAGAGAAAAAAATTTGGATTAATTCCGGGCCCCACTTTAATCCTTTCTAATCCCAGTGTAGAGAAGCGCTGCCGTGACCGCACGATCCCCTTGCGGGATTTATTCTCGGTAGCTTTGTCAGTGAGTCTATCACTCCTGGTTTTAGACGGGTGTGAACTGAAAAAACAAATCTTAAAGAATATTTAGTTTGGCTAATGAATCGATCCGATAGTTAAAAGCAGTGGGACCCAAGTATTTGTAACGTTGACCGACCAAAAAAAATATTTAAACTGCTTAATAACTTTTAAGGATAATCATGTAATTTTCTCTTTATATATTATATTGAGTTTGTTATTCATAATTATCTCGGAATTCAAATAGGAAAGTTAGAAAAACTAAATAAAAATGAGCTATTAATGATTCCTTATCTTGTTTATGGGTATACAAGATAAGAAGACCCCTTTTATAAATACCTTTGCATGACCAATTGAACCAGACATTTTTGAACCGGGGAGGCTTCCAACTGGAGGAGAAGAAGATAACAAAGCTGGGAACTTCTGGTACATCTCATTTGGTGCTGGTAGAGGATGGTTTACATATTTGTCAATCATGGCCATAATGGAATCATTTTACAAGTTTTTGAGTTAGTGGCATTCGCTTTTCTCTGAAGTCAACTGGAATGCAGTACCAATAGTTGTCGGTGCGAAGGGCAGGATTATGATACAGTACAAGCTTTAGTCCCCACAGGAGTACTACATACCAACTTCCTTGTTACCTGGAACTACTGAATTGCTTATAGAATGCAAACAAGAGCAATGATCAATGCCTGACGATTTAAGGGAGCCAAAAGAACAATCTAATGGGTATACCTCACTCCCAAGAGCATTGGGGCATCTGGAGAATGATATTTTATGGAATCTAGGGATCCCCTTCCAGCTCCTCGCTTCAAAAATAAAAATCCCTGTACCCTTAATTGAGCATTTTGGAAGGCAACTGTGTGGTCCCGGCAGGTCTATTTAGAGGAAGGACCTGGCAGGTCCTAGATACCTCCACCAGTACTGGGATTGGAGTCGTTGAAACCACAGACTCGCCTTTTTAGGTGTTGGCTAAAGCTAGGATATCTCCAATAGATAAGGCGGCTGTCCTGCAACTCTATGTTGGATTCACGGCCACTGTTTTGGGATAGAGATTTTTGGTTTTTAACTCGGGACAATTATCAGGAACTTGCTAAAATTACTGGTAACAAAAACACCAAACTCGTGTATGAAACACGTTCAAATCTAAGATGACCACATCATCCCTAAGCTATGTGCAACTCCAAACTTAACAATCTTCTGTACAGTGACCAACAAGAAGAAGGAAACTTGACACAATTACCATGCTCTTGTTTTCTTAACTGAATGATTTTCCTTTGTACAACTTCCAAAAATGCGATGAAAATGAGTTGCAGGTAATAATCATCTGAACTACCTTCTTGATTATCTGACTAACTGTAGCTGAAGGACGAGGGTCTTGTTCACCAAGAACATGAGATATATGATAGTGCACACTTGTGATGTCAATTGTTTCCATTGTGTACCAAATGAATTTGTCCTAGTTTCCAATGCAAGTACAACTTCCTTTCAACTAAAGTTTACAAAATCTACTGCCGACCACTAATCTTCTAATTCATACAGAGAACTCCTTTCAACTAAAGTTTAGAAAATCTACTGCCGAACACTAATCTTCTAATTCATACAAAGAACACAAGTGAAGAGTACTGCTAATAGATTTAGAAGAGTTGACATCATACAGAGAACTTCTAATCTTTGCAAAACATGGATTAACAATAAATGAAAACTAATTGTCATACCTTTTTGTTAGTGCCCATAAAAGTTCAGCTGCGAGAAGATTCTGACTATGGCACCACTTAGCTCAATTACCTCTTCAAATGAAAACAGTGCAGTCTCTAAACCTAAGATTTTAAGGAAAAAATCTGTAAGATATAACTCCTTTAGCTTCAGAATATACAAGCCCTAATGGTGGTGCCCTCCTTCCGCTATCATACTCCCTCCACACACACCACCCACCCCACACACCACACCACCCCACCATTCATTGTAGTCACATCCATCATCAGATTTTTCCAACACCAGTTCAGGGATTTTCCCAACTGACTACCCCATTGCACTATGCAAGCCTAAAAAACAATAACAATGGACTTTCTTAACAGTTTCGTCCCCATCAGTGTAGTCCCATCCCATGGCCAAATTTTTCCTCCTTCTCTTTAAGGTTTTTCCCTACTTACTACCTTTTGCACAATGCAAGGCTTAAATAGCAATAACCATGGAAGTTCTTACCTAGTTATGCGGTATAGAAAGCTAGAACCTGAGCATAAGAGTAAACGAAGGATGGAAACTCATAACATTTCTCAAAAAAATAAGACACAAATGAAAGAAAAAAATGGTTACAAAAAAGAGTAGTCTTTATTGATCTAATATTTACTCGATAACTAAACAACAAGTTTTATGGATTTTGATATGAACAGATAGAGAACACAATCACAGCTAGTTCAGGCAGACGATTATGGTGTTAGCAAACATTAAACATAAGGGACAAAATAATTTACATCAATAAACGGAGAACTTCTAAGAGCGTGACTAATGAAAACATGAAGCTCGTGGTAGTCTATAACATCCATGATAAATTCATATGTACCCGGGCAGAATTTAGCATTTTTCCGATCCCACAAGTCGATTTTCCAAAAGATGTAGACCTCAAAATAAGTAGGAATTAAAGAGGAAGATGGTACCCAATTCTGCCCTGGAAAACTGAAAATTTGAGGTCACTGATCTGATCAGGATCTCCAAAAAAGTGGGTATGCGCTCTTATATGTCGTTTCCAATTAACCTCTAACTAGGCATTTGCAATTTTGTTGATGCTCAGAAAGTTCCTGTCAAGTAAATTCTTTAAGATAGAGTTCGACAACTACATTAAAACAAAACATATACATTCTTGTAACAATTATTATCCCGGTAATCCGGTGAAAAACTTACCTGAATCTGTTTCTGTAGGAGCTTCACATATTCAACTGCCTCTTCTAACATGTCTGCAGTATTTGTTTGCTGCAAATAACAACCAATTGCAACAACAAAATATGTGAGCCATGATATTACCATTTCAGGTAAAGATATGAAATTCTATGCAGAAATGGCAAACATCAAATCAACCTTATCCATATTCGGCACAAGCTCTTGAAGTTTCCTTATCCTGTCACTGATTCTTGTTCTTCGAACCTAATCCAAAATGATAGACAGCCATAACTTTTAACTAATCATTCAGTGCTAAACCCAAAAATAACTAGATTGGGGAAAAAAAAGAAAAGAAGAACAAATGAATGAATGAAATGAAGCATACCCTTTCTGCAATACTGCGAGGATGTGTTGCACAGCCACGCTTAGCTCGAACTCTGCAAGGAACTGAATCTTCAAATAGCTTTTCCATCTCCATATCACCAAAATTACCATAATCACCACTTTGTTCCCCTTTCTATAATCCATCAAAACAACACCCAAAAAACAAATTTTGATCAAAACCCATTCTTTGTAACCAAAATAAAAACATGAATTCACAGAAAAATCTACAAAACAAAATAAAATGATGGGTCTAAATAAGATTTACCAGCGGATGAGGTGATATTTTTGGTGATTCTTGTTGGAAATCCGAATCTCTAGACCTTTTATTATTATTGTTACTTGGAAAATCAAGACAAGAAGAGAGATTATACTCATAATTCCCAGAACCACCATAGCTAGACAAAAACCCATCAGACCCAACTGAAGCAGGAAGTGAAGTCAGTCTAGCAAGTAGTTCAGCAGGTGAACTATTCTGTCTTAGAAAACCCAAATCACCACCACTAGTAGCAGTACTATCAAAAAAAGCATTAGTTACTGGTGAAGCAGCAGCAGAAGAAGCAATATAGTTTATAGATGCTGAATTATTTCTACTCAAGGTTGGAATTTGAGGTGGTAAGTTAGATGATGGTGGTAATGGTGGTGTTAGTTTTGGTTGCTGTGGTTTTGGTATTGATATTGGGTTAGTAGTAGTGTTTCTTCCTTCACCATCATCAACATCATCATCAGGTTGTATTAATGTATCTAACCATGTTGCTGGAGCTGACCAAAACCTTGTTAAACCTCTGTTTGATTCACCACCACCACCATTAAAACCCATTTTCTTTGTCAAACTCTGTTGAATCTATTTCAGGATATAAAAACGTTTTCTTTGAACCAAAATATATCTGTTGTTGTTGTTTTGATGGATGAAAGAAGTTTTTTTTTTTTTTTTCTTCCTTTCTGGGTATCAGCTTCACACAACAGAGTGAGTGCAGGTTTTATAAATTAAATGGTTTTATTTATTTATTTGTTTATTTTTCTCTCTTTGTTTGGGATAATTTATTGTTGCCTGGAGTGTCACTTCAGAGAGTTGTGTTTGGGTCTCATCAATCCACGTTGAGATGTGTAAAGAGGTGGAGAAAAGTGTAGGTGAACATTACGGGATGACCCTAACCGTTTGTAGATGGTCAACGGTTATGTCTGCTTATAGAGCGAGTAAACGGTACAACAGTGTCTGTCAACATGATCAGACCGAGATGTCGGATTTCATGGTGTCACAAGGACGTCCAAGCTGAGCTCTACGGAATGAGTGTGTAATGTATACCCGGTTATTGTTTCAAAAAAAAAAAAATTTTACCTCAGGTGAATAAGAAAGTGAAGAATTGCCTCTTCAAAATAAATTTTATATTCATCGGAATAAAAACGGAATCCAAATTTCTATGGTCCCCACTTTACTATCTCACCACCTTCTCTATAAGGCATATTAATCAAACGCAACTTCTCTCAGTCACGTCTTTAGACTGTAAAGCTCATTATTATGCCTAAAAACCAATCTTAATAACCTACATTAAGCTGTTGGCAGCACTTGCCATGCCTAAACACCACGAGACATGCAGCAAATGTCCCTCTTCTTGTGCTTATGCTGATGGCACGAGCCCAAAACTGATCACTCTAGTGGCTCTACTTAATGGGCCTACTCAATCCGGGTACCCGAATAGTCTGAGACCCAGGAATAGTCAACAACAAACGAAACACAAGTCTAAGGTACGTATTCCCCAATTTTTCTCTCAACAGATTCGCTATTACTGTATAATTGAGACTCATAGTAACAACGACCTCACTGTCCCAGGAAAACAGTTTATTATCATATTTTGTTTCTCCACTAACATGTATCACAGGGCTACTCTCCAAGTACTATTAGCCAACAGAAAACATCCCAAACACAGGTCAACGTCCACACATGTGAATAAAGCCAAAAAAGGATTCAGCTGGAACCAAGCCATTGGATGCAGCAACAAACAAAACCTGAGCCAATCTGAACCTTGCTTGTACCACTATACTCCCGTGAACAAATTTCAAATTGAAGCTGTCTATCTCCCCCCAAAAAACTTATATATCTTTCCCATTTGCTATACTAACAATAACCTTCACCCACCCTTCATTCTTCTCATCATGGCCTCCTCCTCTACCTCTAACCCCAACAGCATTGATAGCCTAGTTGACAAAATGAAATCTTCCATGGCCATGCCTGAAGATTTATTCCCAAAAAAAAATCTCAATCCTGACAACATACAGCCTAAACAAAAGCTAGACTGGAAATGGTGCTTCATAGGGAAGCTATGCAGTAATATCTTCTTTGAAACATCAAGAGTAAGTAACTTCACTAATAGCAATTGGGAAATGCTGAGAAGGACTGAAGTTGATCTCTGGAACATAATAAGAAATTTCTACACTCTGAGGCTCACTCATGAAGATGATTTCTCTACTCTCAGAAGAGGAGGAACAAGAGGAGTCTTTGAAATACTCATGGTTCTTGTTGAAGTCCCTGCGGCTGGCCCTGATTTCATTGATGAAGAGCTCTTCTCCAAAGTAATGGTATGGCTCCTAATTAAGAGAATTCTTAAGCATATAATACCTGACATCAGAGGAATCTTGAAGCCAGCTGGAACTTTTCAAGAAGCTAGGAAACCATATGAAAGATACATATTTGAGAAGAATATGGAAGTCAAGCTTAAAATTGATGTTACAAGACCCCTCAAGTTTGGGATTGAAGCTTTTAAAACCACTACTATTTCTCACTGGTTGGAATTTGCCTATGCTCTCAATGGCATCAATATCTGCAAAGTTTGCAGAATTCTTGACCACCCAAGCCATGTATCTCCTCTTACACCAACTCAAACCTATACCACTACCATACCAAGCCAACCACCTCAGTCACCTCTAACTCAGAAACTGAAAAGTGTTCTTGTTAGCAAAGCTATTATCCACAGCACATACTCAGACAAAGATGTTGCAATGGAATTTGAAGCCAAAATGAAACATGCTAAGAATCTAGAGCTGTAAAGTGTTGTTGCTAACCTAGCCACCTCATCCAGTGATCCACTCATCTTTGGATCTCAACCTCTTCAAACCGGTATTACTGAGTCCACTCAAAACCCTGATGTTATTGCTTGCCAACTTAGAAACAAAAAGATGGAATTAGCCAAAAAGTTCCTTAGCACTTATAAGAAAAAACAACCAAACTTGAAAGTTGTTGCAAGAGCTCAAGGACCCGAATCCTTTACTATCCCAGATCAACCTTTAAATACCAACATTTTTCCAGCCTCCCCCCACCCCACCCCACCACCACCCCCACCACCACCACCACCACCAAAAAAAAACAACGTGACCCACTCTAGCCCGGATGAAAGCTAAAATGGACATTGAAATAGCAAAGAAAAAAGGAAGCCTGGAAAGCTAAGAAAAAGAATCATCATTTTAATCCTCAGTTGGAACAACTTACTGCTTCCGGTATTATGGAACCCAAAAGAAAGAAGCCTACCAGTAGTGTAGATGGAGAAACTCTCAAAACCATTACTACTGACAAGGCCAAAAGGTTCAAAGACTTGGGCACACCCATGACAGATCATCAAACAACTCCAACACAAAGTCTGGCTAATAGTACCTTGGAGGGCAACACTCTTGAATGCAAGGTACTATCTACTGTGCTCCTTTTGATTACTTTTAATACTTTTTTCAACATGATTGTCTGTCTAGCTAGTATCACTAACACTAATAGCTTACCTTTATGCACAATCCACACATATCTCTTTTATGACCATATTGCTAGAAGATCAACCTCAAAGTATCCAAATGTCTCTTACTTTTGGCAATTCTTTACATCCCTAGCATGGAATTGCCAAGGCTTGGGCATAAAAGATGCTAAGAGATACCTTAATGACATGCTGAACAAACTAAATCCTGACATTACCTTTCTTTCTGAAACTAAAAAAAAAAAAAAAATCATCCAAAATATCATCATGAAAGAAATAAATGTCAGTAATTTCTGGTTTGTTGAACCAGGAGAGGCAAGTGGCACAGCTGGTGGATTAGCTTTGATATGGAAAAACAACCTTCATGTTGAGATTTTGGACTTTCCCCTTCACCATATCAATGATATAGTCAGCCCTGCTAATAGCCCCCATTGGCTCTTCACTGGCTATTATGGTAGCCCCTATGAATTAATTAAAAAATCTGAATCATGGAACATGATTGAAAACATTGCCTCAACTAATTAACTTTCATGGTTGATTATGGGAGAATTCAATTTCATCCTTCATGACTCTGAAAAATTCAATACCCATCCTATTGACACCACTGAGGCAAATTTCTTCAATAACAAAATTCTTGAGTTGGACATGGTGGACTTAGGGTTCACTGGTTGTTGATAGACGCATTTATGTGTCTATTTTCATCTCTATTGTTTATATTATTAGTACCCATTTTTGTACTTATTATGGTGTTTTATGTCTTTGTAGGTATTTTTAGAGAAATAAGCTCTTGAGACGAAATTGGCTCGTAAAGTGGTGTTTTACACCCCAGGATAGAGTACTAAAAACACCCCAGAAAAAGTGTTAAAGGCACCCACCAAAGTTACTAAAGGCACCCTAAAATGGATAAGGGCGCCCCCCAAGACAACCGAGCTGTTAAAGGCACCCGCGTTTTGGATTCAGGACACTTCACCCTCATCGTTTGAAAAAGAAGATTTTGTCGGGAATTCTGGATTCAAATTTCCAGTTCCTGCGTACTTGATGTTTGGTATTTTGAGGAAGATTCAGTCGGATTTTCATCTTGCTTCGGATATGTACCAGCCTGTTAGATCACAACAGAGGTGGTAAGTGCATTCATTTCAATTAAATCACAGAATCTCATCAAACAGAGGGTGTATTATTCTCGGAATATATTTCTGAGATAATATGGAAGACACTTATTGATTGGAAGATATATTATCCTGGAATGTTATTCTGCATTGACTGAGGGATATTTGACGCGTAAAGAGATAAACAGAACATTTCATGTCACGCAGAGAAAGAAAATAAGAAATTATTCCCGAGAATAATATTTCTTTACTGTGAAGATTGTTAGGAGTAATTGGCGAGATTTGGAGGTGCTTCTGGGTTATAAATAGCTTCTGGGATGTAGAGAAAAGGGTAGAGAGAATTGTGAGCAGTTGGGAGCAGCACAGAATCGAAAAATCGAAGTTGCAGGAAAAACAATTTTTCTGCTGGTGAAGAAGGTACGAAGAACATAGACTCTTAAAGACCGTCGTTCTTCAACAGTGCCAGTGACGGTATTCCTTTATCGTTTTCTGTAACAATTGATTTTGTAACAAATATAAGTGTTACAAAACCCGATTTTATTCATTTTTCTCCCATTTCATCATTTGTGAACCATTTTTGAGCATTAATAAAGATGAATTTTGAGTATGTTTCCATGATAATGATGAGCTAATTCTCGCGTAATCAAGGCACGGAGGAAGCTATTTATGCATGAATAATTGGTAACTATTCTATTTTTCTCTAATTTGTATTTTATAATTCACTCAATCACTACTTTGTAGAATTTTATTTGTTTGCATAATTTTTCCTAATTAGTTGTGATTCAATTAGATAGGTTATGCTTTGGTTAGATAATCTATGCTTAAGGGATACAATTAATGTTTGAGAATATGCTTGATAATTT
>JAJJMB010008958.1:891653-934083 GCA_023531105.1 Papaver atlanticum | reverse complement strand
CTGCTTGACTTAGGAGCCAGTGTGAACTTACTCCCATACCATGTGTACCTTGAGCTAGGACTTGGTGAGATGAAACCTACCCAGATAACACTTCAGTTAGCTGATAGGTCCGTAAAAATTCCTCGTGGTGTGATCGAGGATGTTCTTATTGAGGTCGACAAGTTTATTTATCCAGTGGATTTTGTTATCCTAGATACCCAACCTGTCCCTGACCCAGAGAACCAGATACCGGTAATTCTAGGTCGCCCGTTTTTAGCTACATCTAATGCGATCATCAACTGTCGAAACGGTATTATGAATCTGTCTTTTGGTAACATGACCATTGAGCTGAACATTTTTCATATTAGTAAGCTACCCTCTGAACGAGATGACTCGAGCATAGAAGAGGTCAACATGATAGGAACATTAGTCGAGGAGTCATTACCAAACACTTTGTTAGAAGATCCACTAGAGAAATGCCTAGCCCATTTTGGGATTGATTTTGATGATGATAATGTGATTAATGAGGTGAATGCTTTGTTAGATTCAACCCCTTTTTTTGACACTAGCAATGTTTGGAAATCTAAGTTCGAACCATTACCAGTTTCTGAGTCTACTCTAGTTCCTTCGTTAGGAAAGCCTCCTAAGTTGGACCTTAAACCATTACCAGATTCCTTGAAGTATGTGTTTTTAGGCCCAGCTGAAACTTTACCTGTGATTGTAGCATCCAACTTAGATAGTGATCAGGAAAGTAGGTTAGTAACCGTTCTTCAAAACAACAAGGAAGCTTTAGGATGGACCATAGCAGACATTAAGGGTATAAGTCCTACAGTTTGTATGCATCAGATTTATTTAGAGGAAGAAACCAAACCTTCTAGGGAGATGCAACGTCGACTAAACCCTAATATGAAAGAGGTAGTTCGAACTGAGGTTCTTAAGTTGTTAGATGCAGGCATTATCTACCCTATTTCAGACAGCAAGTGGGTCAGCCCTGTTCAGGTTGTCCCCAAGAAATCCGGTATTACTGTAGTCCAGAATGAAAACAATGAGTTAATCCAAACTCGAGTGACCACGGGTTGGCGTGTTTGTATTGACTATAGGAAATTGAACAAGGTCACTAGGAAGGACCACTTTCCCCTTCCTTTCATCGACCAAATGCTAGAGAGATTAGCTGGACATAGTCACTACTGCTTCTTAGATGGCTACTCCGGATATAATCAGATCGTTATTGCCCCTGAAGACCAAGAAAAAACTACTTTTACCTGTCCCTTTGGTACCTTCGCGTATAGACGCATGCCTTTTGGGCTTTGTAATGCCCCTGCAACTTTTCAGCGTTGTATGATGAGCATATTTTCTGACATGGTAGAACGGTTCTTAGAGGTCTTTATGGATGATTTTTCAGTATTTGGTTCGTCTTTTGATGAGTGCTTGCATCATCTGTCATTAGTTTTGACTAGGTGTAAGGAGAAGAATTTAGTGTTTAATTGGGAGAAATGTAATTTCATGGTTCGTTCAGGAATTTTTTTAGGGCATATCGTATCATCTAAGGGTATAGAGGTAGATAAAGCCAAAGTTGACCTTATTAAGACTTTACAGGTCCCAAAAACCGTAAGAGATATTAGGTCATTCTTAGGGCATGCAGGTTTTTATCGTCGATTCATTAAGGATTTTAGCTTAATTTCTAGACCTCTTTGCAATTTGCTTGCAAAAGATGTTAAGTTTGTCTTTGATAATGCTTGTTTAGAGGATTTTGAGAAGCTTAAGACTTTACTCACTACCGCCCCCATAGTCCAGGCACCCAACTGGAACCTACCCTTTGAGATCATGTGTGATGCTTCAGATTTTGCTATTGGTGTTGTGCTAGGTCAGCGAGAAAACAAATTACTCCATGTGATTTACTATGCTAGCAAAACTCTGAATGATGCCCAGTTGAACTATACTACTACGGAGAAGGAACTGTTAGCCATTGTGTTCGCCTTAGACAAGTTTAGATCCTATCTCTTAGGTTCTAAGGTTATAATCTTCACTAATCATGCTGCTTTGAAGTATCTTTTTTCCAAGAAGGATACAAAACCTAGATTGATTAGATGGATCCTTTTGTTGCAGAAATTTTCCTTAGACATTAGAGACAAAAAAGGTGCAGAAAATGTAGTAGCATACCACTTGTCTAGGCTTGTTGTGGATACCCCTGATGATTTTCCTCCTGTTAGAGACAGTTTTCCTGATGAACAACTGTTCTCTGTTACCCAATTACCTTGGTATGCGAATATAGTGAACTATCTTGTTACTGGTCGAATTCCCCAGCATTGGGGTAAACAAGATCGTTCTAGATTTTTAGCTGAGGTTAAGCACTTCTTTTGGGATGATCCTTATTTGTTTAAGTATTGTCCAGACCAGATTATTAGGAGATGTATACATGAAATTGATCAGTCAAGTATTATTTCCTTTTGTCATGATCATGCTTGTGGGGGTCATTTTAGTGCTAAGAAGATTGCTGCTAAGATATTGCAGTGTGGATTCTATTGTCCTTCGTTGTTTAAAGATTCCCACAGTTACTGTGTTACTTGTGAACGTTGCAAGAAATTAGGAACCATTTCCCGTAGGAACATGATGCCCTTGAACCCTATCTTAGTTGTTGAGGTCTTTGATGTGTGGGGTATTGACTTTATGGGTCCGTTTCCTAATTCTTTTGGTAACTTATACATCCTTGTCGTTGTAGACTATGTCTCTAAGTGGATTGAGGCAGTTGCGTGTAAAACCAATGACCATAGGGTCGTAGTCCAGTTTTTGAAAGAGAATATACTTACACGTTTTGGTACGCTGCGAGCTATAATTAGTGACGAAGGTTCACACTTTTGTAATAGACCATTTGCTCTTTTAATGAAATAGTATGGTATTACTCACAAAGTAGCTACCCCATATCACCCACAGACTAGTGGTCAGGTAGAGGTCTCCAATAGGGAAATTAAGCGTATTCTAAAGAAAACAGTTAATCCCAATAGGAAAGACTGGTCATTGAGGCTTACTGATGCCTTATGGGCTTACCGTACTGCGTTTAAGACACCCATTGGAATGTCACCCTATCGTTTAGTATTTGGCAAGGCATGTCTCCTGCCTGTTGAGTTAGAGCATAAATCCTATTGGGCTATTAAGCAGCTAAACTTTTCACTTGACAAGGCAAGAGCTCACAGAAAGCTCCAGCTCGATGAGTTGGACGAGATTCGTAGAGATGCATACGATAGTGCTAAGGAGTATAAGAACAAAATGAAACTTGTGCATGATAAGAATATTTTACGGAAGTCATTTTCTCCAGGTCAAAAAGTTCTTCTGTATGACACTCGTTTGCATCTATTTCCCGGGAAGTTGCGCTCTCGGTGGACCGGTCCTTTTGTGGTCCGTACTGTTTTTCCTCATGGAGCTGTTGAGATCGAGACACCGGATGGTTCTTCGAAGGTTAACGGTCAGAGATTGAAACCCTTTTTATAGCCCTTTCCTATAGGTGATGTTGAGGAGGTCCCTCTGGAGGACCCTGCTTACCCTTGATTGACCATCGGGGTCATTGTATGTTGTATATTAGTTTTTGATTTCTCTCTTCACCCAGGTACTATCTTTCCAACTTCTCTTTGTGTTATTTTTGGTACTGCTCTTTCATTAGAAACATTCAGGACAATGTTAGATTTAAGTTTGGCGGTATGGGAAAAACTTTTTAGTTGCAATAAACTCCAGAGCCTAGAAATTTATGCCTATTAAGGATGGCACTAACCAACCTAAGTGGATGGAAGCATTTTGGTTTTAGGAGTTGAGGAACCAATCTGAGTAGATGGAAACATCTATAAGAGTCTATTCGTAAAAGCACAGAGCTCAGGTGTTAGAAATAACATGATAGTTTCGCCATATCTCGTTGAGTCCTTTTCACTTCTGTTTTTATTTTCTTTTTAAAATATGTTTCTCTAAGTGATTAGGTGGGGCTCACGATTCAAGTTGTTACCAATGCTAGGGTGAAATAGAGTGATTGAGATAGTTAAAAAAAAAAAAAAAAAAAGAAGAAGAAGAAGACCAGACCAATAGACCAATCGGAATAAATTTTAACACTTGGATAGCAATATGTGTGTGTTCTCCCTGTCTCCGTCGCCTAAACAAGCGTGGAATGCAGGATCCACGGGAATTACCATGTAATCTGCTGACAAGAAAGCATGCGCTTGGATCCACAAGATCTAATCATGTTGTTAGTTCTAAATAATTAAATAAATAAATAATAAATGTGTGTTCAATAAATCGACCGCTGGTTCCCTTGTATATGCCAGACGAGTTGATCTAGAATTAGGGTTATTGACCACTGGTCCCCTTGTATATGCCAGTTGTGTTGATATTAGTCAGACCGGTATCTCAGTCCATTAGGATAGGTTCATCTTTGCGGAGGCCTTCAGACAGATATGAGAAAACACCGTTCACCTAGTCAACATCAAAACCATCTATGTTTTTCTATATCCATCTCTTAATCTTTCCATGTGATTTGTTGACTCCGGATATTGATGTCCATAGTGAAACTATCTGAGTAGAGCTCTGTCACTTATATACGAATTTTAGTGCAAACTCGTGTACAACAATTGGAATTACGCATCAGGGTACTTCCTCCCGTAATCAATAAGTATGCCAACCAAGGAGGTTCTTTAGTGCCATTTCAAGGTTCTGCGTAGATAGCTAGGGTCTGGAGTAAAGGTTTTGTGGGTACACCTCTGGTAAACCCTCCCGAGACTATAACTCGGCCACTAGGGCCACCTAGGGGTTCAAAGGCTTATTGCACATGCTAAGTGCAATCGACGATGCCTGCGACAGTGAGTTAGGATTTTATTTTGTAGATTAAATTTTCTCGGGACTAGCAAATAATAAGTTTGGGGGAATTTGATAGACGCATTTATGTGTCTATTTTCATCTCTATTGTATATATTATTAGTACCCATTTTTGTACTTATTATGGTGTTTTATGTCTTTGTAGGTATTTTTAGAGAAATAAGCTCTTGCGACGAAATTGGCTCGTAAAGTGGTGTTTTACACCCCAGGATAGAGTACTAAAAACACCCCAGAAAAAGTGTTAAAGGCACCCACCAAAATTACTAAAGGCACCCTAAAAATGGATAAAGGCGCCCCCAAGGCAGCCGAGCTGTTGAAGGCACCCGCGTTTTGGATTCAGGGCACTTCACCCTCATCGTTTGAAAAAGAAAATTTTGGCGGGAATTCTGGATTCAAATTTCCAGTTCCTGCGTACTTGATGTTTGGTATTTTGAGGAAGATTCAGTCGGATTTTCATCTTACTTCGGATATGTACCAGCCTGTTAGATCACAACAGGGGTGGTAAGTGCATTCATTTCAATTAAATCACAGAATCTCATCAAACAGGGGGTGTATTATTCTCGGAATATATTTCTGAGATAATATGGAAGACACTCATTGATTGGAAGATATATTATCCTGGAATGTTATTCTGCATTGACTGAGGGATATTTGACGCGTAAAGAGATAAACAGAACATTTCATGTCACGCAGAGAAAGAAAATAAGAAATTATTCCCGAGAATAATATTTCTTTACTGTGAAGATTGTTAGGAGTAATTGGCGAGATTTGGAGGTGCTTCTGGGTTATAAATAGCTTCTGGGATGTAGAGAAAAGGGTAGAGAGAATTGGGAGCAGTTGGGAGCAGCACAGAATCGGAAAATCGAAGTTGCAGGAAAAACAATTTTTCTGCTGGTGAAGAAGGTACGAAGAACATAAGACCCTTAAAGACCGTTGTTCTTCAACAGTGCCAGTGACGGTATTCCTTTATCGTTTTCTGTAACAATTGATTTTGCAACAAATATAAGTGTTACAAAACCCGATTTTATTCATTTTTCTCCCATTTCATCATTTGTGAACCATTTTTGAGCATTAATAAAGATGAATTTTGAGCATGTTTCCATGATAATGATGAGCTAATTCTCGCGTAATCAAGGCACGGAGGAAGCTATTTATGCATGAATAATTGGTAACTATTCTATTTTTCTCTAATTTGTATTTTATAATTCACTCAATCACTACTTTGTAGAATTTTATTTGTTTGCATAATTTTTCCTAATTAGTTGTGATTCAATTAGATAGGTTATGCTTTGGTTAGATAATCTATGCTTAAGGGATACAATTAATGTTTGAGAATATGCTTGATAATTTATGAATTAAGAAAAAGAGATTTTAAAAATAATTAGAGTTTTGGAATTTTTATCATCATTTATTCATGTGTAATAGTGGAATCTAGTGTCTTGGTTATTTTCACTCTAAAAAAAAACAAATTTGGATTTAAATTTTCTCTACTTTTAGTTTAAATAAATCTAAATTCAATTGCTTTCACAAGTCTTACGAACTCATTCTTACCACTATCAAAATTACATCAGTTGTCCCTTT
Organism: Papaver atlanticum; assembly: GCA_023531105.1. Lineage (NCBI taxonomy): Eukaryota > Viridiplantae > Streptophyta > Magnoliopsida > Ranunculales > Papaveraceae > Papaver > Papaver atlanticum. The sequence goes on along the minus strand of JAJJMB010008958.1, from coordinate 927,672 downwards.
ACTTGGTATAATAAAAGAACTGGCTCTGCTCTGACTGAGAAAAATCTAGATAGAGAAATTTTTACTAATGATTGGCTCCTCTTATACCCCAATATCACCAAATCTAATATGCGGTCTGACCACCATCCTATATTACTAAACTCCAATCCTCATTGGAAAAATGGTGGTATTCCTTTCAAGTTCTTTGGGCCTTGGTTGGAACATGATGACTACAAGAAAATTATAGCTGAACGTTGGAATAAGACTCTCTCTGGATCTAGTGCTTTCCTCATTGCCAGAAAGCTCAAGGATATAAAACTCAAGATTAGAACCTGGAATAAAAAAGTCTAAGACAACATCAAAACCAACATTGAAGAATGCAAACAACACCTACACTGGCTACACAATAACTACTTCAGAATGGACATAGGGAAAACTATAAAGAATGCAAGATAGGTTCTCAATGACTGGTTAGATGTTGAAGAAAAATTCTGGAAGACCAAAAGCAAGGATCAACTTATCAAGTTGGGAAACAAGAACACTAGCTACTTCCTTAGAGCTTCTAAATGCAGAACCAGAAGGAACAAGATAACATTTATACAAGATGATCAAAGTGTTTGGATACATGATCCTCAAGAGGTTACAAGCTGCTTCACCAACCATTTCGCTAACATGGCAACTGCTGATCCTATTACTATAAACCATGACATCATCCAGCTCATTCCAACTACCATCACTCCCCAAGATAACCTCATCCTAAATAAAATCCCTGATACTCATGAAGTTAAATCCATTTTGTTCGGTATGGTTGGAGATAAAGCCCCTGGCCCTGATGGATTCCCCGCCAACTTCTTCCAAGAAAATTGGGACATCCTAGGAGAGGATGTTACCAAAATGGTCCAAAACTTCTTCACCTATGGCCACATGCTAAAAGAAATGAACTCAACCTTTATATCCCTCATACCCAAAACTGATAACCCTTCCTCTCCAAACCATTTCAAACCTATAAGTCTCTGTAATACCACCTAAAAAATCATCTCCAAACTCATTGCCCAAAGAATGAAACCTCATCTAACTAAGATCATATCCCCTTACCAATCTTCTTTCATTCTTGGCAGACAAATTGCTGACAACATTGTTATAGCGCATGAGATTATTCATACTATGAGAACCAAAAGAGGAAAGAAAGGTGACAATGGTAGTATGTGAATAAAAATTGATATGGCCAAAGATTTTGACAGAGTTAAATGGAGCTTCTTAATTACCATCATGAAACAAATTGGCTTTAATGAACATTGGTGTGAAAAAATTTATCAGTGCATTTCTACCACCACCTCTACTGTCCTCATAAATGACTCCCCTGATAAGTTCTTCAAACCTACAAGGGGGCTCGGACAAGGGGACCCTTTGTCCCCTTATTTATTCATATTCTGCATGGAAGCTCTCTCTAGGACTCTTATCCAAGATGAGGATTGATAGACGCATTTATGTGTCTATTTTCATCTCTATTGTATATATTGTTAGTACCCATTTTTGTACTAATTTTGTTATTTTATCCCTTTGTAGGTGTTTTTGGAGAAATAGGCTTTTACGGCAAAATTGGCTCGAAAAGTTGCTAAAGGCTCCTGGGAGGACACTTGCTATTCGGACTCTCATTTTGGATAAGGGGTAACCCATTTCCAAGCAGCTGCTAAGCACAGACCGGCACTGGATAGGGGGAGGTAACATTTCTTCTCAAATTTTCAAAACAGATTTTGGCGGGAACAGTTTACAAAAAACAGAATTTCTGTTTCGAATTTTGGATGATTTTTAAGGCGATTCAAGGGCTGATTTTCGTTGGATTAACCCTGTTAAGGATAAACAAGTATGGTATGGGCTGTAGAATCGATTAAACAGGGATAGAAATTCGTGTTGGAGCAAAACAGGGAGAATTCACAATTTGAGTTATTTTCGGTTTACAAAAGAATTTGTGAAGAGTTTACGGCAAGATAGGAGTGTATGGAGTCCTTATTCAGTCCTGGGAGAGTTTAAGAGAATTTGGAAACCAAGTTGACGCGTAAAAAGAATTAAAATCCCGTAACTTGCTGTTGAAAAAGAACGAAAATATTTGGATTAACTGGAGTGATTTTGGGGTTTGGTGGATATATATAGGTTGATTCGAGTCATATTTAGGGAGACGAACAATTTGGGGGAGTTTGGAGAAGTTTAGAGCTATAGAGAAGCGAGAAAAAAATCAACAGAGTCGAGTTCAGAAACTTTCCTGCTGCTGCTGCGAAGAAGAAGACGAAGAACATTAGACCCTCAGAGTCAGTCGCAGAGGCAGACTTATTTTCAGTGACAACGAGGTACGGTCGCATATTCCTGCAGTCACAGAAGCTCTTCAGCAACAACTCGGACTTCTGTTTTAGACCTTCAGTAACTACAGAATCCGCTGCTTAGCACTTTTCACTCTTTTAATCAACTTTTGAACACCAAATATGTATTTTTAGCAAGTGGTTAATATGAGGAGCTAAACCCCTTAGCCGAGGCGACGGAGGAAGCCATTGTTCCATGAAAAGTGGTATAATTCTATTTTAATTATTTATTGCAATTATTTTACATGATTATTTGCATAGAACTTAAAAGAAAAATTGGTTTTTATTGAGTAGTTGTGAAGTGTTTTGATGGGACATGCTTAGTTTTAATACTTTTGATGTTTCATGCTTCGTGCTTACAATTATTACTTCAAAAATCTATTAGAGGCAAATATTAGAATCACTTTAAAGAAGAATATTGCATGAATATTGATTAGAGTTTATCAATTAATTGGTCAATGGTGGAATCCAAAGTCTCGGTATTTTCTTATTATTGTCAAAACAATTCTATTTAATTTTCGAAAATCCTTCACAAGTTCGAGCAACGAACCTTTTTTACCACTCCAACTATAAAACGACATCAAGGATATGGGCCACATCACTGGTATTAAAATCTGCAAGAGGACCCCCACAATTAATCATCTTCTCTTTGTTGATGACTGCATGGTCTTCTGCAAAGCTAACAAGACAGAAAGTCAAAATCTAATGGAAATTCTTAAAATCTTTGGTGATTCTTCTGGTCAACTTATCAACTTCAACAAATCTGGTATTTTCTTCAGCAACAACACTGGGCCTAATCTCATCCCAATTATCAGTAATGATATGTGAGTTCAAGTCCTGCAGACAAATGAAAAGTATCTTGGCTTACCACTCTTCACTCGTAGGAGCAAGATCAACTCTTTCAAACCTGGAGTGGATAAACTCAAACTCAGATTGTCCAGCTGGAAAAATACTCCTCTTAACCCAGCTGGAAGGCATTTCCTCATCAACTATGTCACATCAACTACTAACACCTACCAAATGAACTGCTTCAAGCTGCCTAAACAAACTTGTCAAGACCTGAACAAGCTGCAAAGAGATTTCTTTTAGGGAAAATCCTTGGACAACCCTAAAGGCTACTACCCAAATGCTTGGACTACTGTCTGCAAACCAAAAGATATGCGAGGTCTAGGTTTCATGAATATAGAGCACTTCAACAGCTCCATGATTACTAAAATTGGGTGGAGACTTTAAACTGACAAAGATTCTCTCTGATACCAGCTAATGGATGCTAAGTATCTAACATGCAGAAATGTTTTGAAAATGGATATTAAGCCTTAGGATGGAGACTCCTGGATTTGGAAAGGCATCTTATAAGGCATCAACAATAAACAAGACCATAGATCTTGGAGAATTGGAAATGGAAAGAATATCAATATCTGGGAAGACATCTGGATTCTAAACATTAAAGATATCATCCCCAAACCTGCTAACTGTCTTGATGAGATGATCAGGGTTGAGCAAATTATTCTCCCAAGTGGTGAATGGAATGCTGCCCTGATAAACATGTACTTCAACAACCATTCTGCTCAAGCCATCCTCCATGCCCCTATTCATCCAGGGGAGGAGGACAAAATAGTTTGGAATCTGACTGACACTGGAAAATTCAGTGTAAAATCTCCATACAAAGCTAAGATGGATAAGATTTACAACAATGATCCCCAAACCAACAATTGGAAAGCTTTATGGAAAATGGACATTGCTCCTTTCATCCAGATATTTATCTGGAAATGTGCTCATGGGATTCTCCCCACTAATGCTAAAACAGCTAGCATACTGCACTACATTGATCCAATCTGTCAGTTATGCCATTCTGGAGAGGAAACTTTAACTCATTTTTATTAAATTGCCTTGCAGCTACCCCTGTTTGGACTTTCTTGCTTGGTCCAAATCATGGGACATTTGATCATACCACTGACTTTGTGGATTGGCTAAATTCTTGGTTCAATCCTGTAAATAACAACTCTAGCAGCAATATCTTTGCAACTGCTTGCTGGTATATTTGGAAGGATAGATGTGATTTTATCTTTGATCACACTGATGTGTTTTGTAGATAGTGGTAAAAAGAGATTCGTTTCTCGAACTTGTGAAGGATTTTTTAGACTTAAATTAAACTCGATAAATCAAATAAAATTGTATCAAAATTATAAAAAAGACACCGAGACTTTGGATTCCACCATTAACCAATTAAGTGATTAATTCTAATCAATATTCATGCAATTCTTTGCTTTTAAAGTGATTCTAATTTATTGCCTCTAATAGATTTTTGAAGTAACAATTGTAAACATTAAGCATGAAACATCAAAAGTTTAAAACTAAGCATGTTCCATCAAAACAATTCACAATCACTCAATAAAAATCAATTTTCCAATATTAGTTCTATGCAAATAATCATGTAAAAGATTGCAAAAATAATTAAAATAGAAATATACCACTTTTCATGGAACAATGGCTTCCTACGTTGTCTCGGCTAAGGGGTTTAGCTCCTCATATTAGAAATATGCTCAAAAGTTGATTTCATTGATCAAAAAGGTGTTTTTATTAAAAAGGATGAGCTGTAGTTACAGAAAGCCTTTTGTAAGGAAAGTATTTGTCGCTGAAAGTATTAAGCAATTACAGTCAGAAACGATAAAATCTTTTTGTAGTTGAATATAAGACTGCTTCTGCGACAGTTTGTGTGAGTCTAATGTTCTTCGTGTTCTTCAGCAGCAGCAGCAGCAGAACCCGGTTTCCTTCACCTTTGATTTCTCGGCTCTGTCGTGTTCTAAACTTTCCCTAACTTTTGACACCCCTTTATATGACCCAACCAATCTATTTATATCAAAAAGAGCGATTAAATCTCTCCAAAATCTTCCAAAATCTCTTCCTTTCTCTTCACGGCAAAGTTGCGGCAATTTCTTGTTTTAGAATTTATATGCGTTTCTGAGCTTTCCTTTTGATTCTAAACTCTTCCTTAGATAGATACCAATCTTTGGGAAGGTTTATAGCACTTTAATCTCTCTAAAATTTCTTAAAACAGGTCACACACGTGACTTTCCATATTTTGCGGTTGAGATAAAAATCCTTCGATTGAGCCCAGTTTAATTGATTTCAACACCCATATTAGATTCCTAGACCCATAAGGAGTCTATCCTATGAAAATCAGAGGTTTAGTCGACCTCAAACTCCTCCAAATCACTACCACCAAAACTGCCAGAAACATGTTTTCTGTTTTGGTTTTGGTTTCCCGCCAAAAACAGAATTTGAACGTGAATGGGAAAGGTTACCCCTTATCCAGTAGTCACCCCTTATCCGTTGCTAGAGTCTGCATAACACTCGTCCCTTGGGTTGCATTTATCAACTTTTCGAGCCAATTTCGCCTCAAAATCTTATTTCTCAAAAAACACCTACAAAGAGATAAAATACCAAAATAAGAACAAAAATGGGTACTGACAATATACACAATAGAGATGAAAATAGACACATAAATGCGTCTATCAAATACCCCCAAACTTATTATTTGCTAGTCCCGAGCAAATCAAAAACAGAAAATAAAATCCTAACTCACTGTCGCAGGCATCGTCGATTGCACTTAGCATGTGCAACAAGCCTTTAAACCCCTAGGTGGCCCTAGTGGCCGAGTTATAGTCTCGGGAGGGTTTACTAGAGATATACCCACAAAACCTTTACTCCAGACCCTAGCTATCTACGCAGAACCTTGGAATGGCACTAAAGAACCTCCTTGGTTAGCATACTTATTGATTATGGGAGGAAGTACCCTGATGCGAAATTCCAATTGATGTACACGAGTTTGCACTCAAGCATACTAAAATTCATATATAAGTGACAAAGCTCTACTCAGATAGTTGCACTATGGACATCAATATCCGGAATCAAACAAATCACATGAATAGATTAAGAAGATAGATATAGAAATAGATGGTTGCGAATGGACTTCAATGCCAAGATGAACCTATGACCTAGTGGATTGAGATACTGGTCTGGACTAATATCAACACAACTGGATTATACAAGGGAACCAGTGGTCGATAATCCTAAATCTACATCAACTCAGTTGGCATATACAAGGGAACCAGTGGTCGACTTTATAATAAACCTTTATTTATTTATTTATTATTATTAAAAAAAAATTGTTTTTTTTAATGACATGATTAGATCTTTTGGATCCAAGCGCATGCTTCTTGTCAGCAGATTACATGGTAATTCCCGTGGATCCTGCGTTCCACGCTTGTTTAGGCGACGGAGACAGGGAGAACACACACATATTGCTATCCAAGTGTTAATATTTATTCCGATTGGTCTAATTGGTCTAGTCTGGTCTTTTTTTTTTTTTTTTTTTTTTTTAGTAACTCAATCACTCTATTTCAACCCAGCAGACATCAACATAAAAATTTGCAAAAACAAAAACAGAAGTAATAAGATGATTCCGAGATACGTTGAAACTATCATGTTATTTCTAACACCTGAGCTCTGTGCTTTTATGAATAGACTCTTATAGATGTTTCCATCTAATCAGATTGGTCCCTCAACTCCTAAAACCAAAATGCTTCCATCCACTTAGATTGGTTAGTGCCATCCTTAATAGGCATAAATTTCTAGGCTCTGGAGTTTATTATGCAACTAAAAAGTTTCTCCCATACCCCCAAACTTAAATCTAATATTGTCCTCAATGTTCTAAAGATAAAATTAAAAGCATGAACAAGGAGAAACTGTTACCATTTGAAGAAAAAGAGTTAAGGAAAGATATTACCGTGTTGCATGAGAATGGGCTACCTCCCAAGAAGTGCTAAGTTTAAAGTCTTCAGCCAAACATCAAGTACCATAAAATGGCTAATTACCTTTCAAATCATATATCAGTAGTCGAAATAACTGTGGGTCATCAGAACCAAAAAGCACTGCCACTAATATGAGACAACTGCACAGGATTATAAAAATTAACAGACGGAGCAAAACCTGATCTAAACTTTCTTGCAAGACAACTAGGTTTATCTGTGACGCCCTCTTAGGCTTCATGTGAGTGTCTTGACAAACATATTTTTCCGAACTATGAGTTCCCAATTCCTGGACAGTATCAGGAGGATCGGGTTGTGGAGTCGGGACAGACTCAAGTAATACCTCAGACACACTGGACTCGAGTCCCAAGTTAGGGAATTCTAATAAGGATACTTGACCATCACTACCCCCAAAATTAGGGTAGTCAGTATTCTCAAACAAACCTCTAATTATTGCTTGAATTTCCGGATCCTCAGAGTCTTTAAAATACTCAAGAGCTTCTTCCAGTTCTCTACCCCCAAACTTAGGGTCATCATTACTCACAGAAAGACCTAACACTAGTGACTGAATTTCTGGGTCTGTAGAGTCCTTAAAATATTCGAGAGATTCTTCTAGTTCTAAAGTTTGGTCATCTATCTTACCTAAGATAATTGTCTCATCAAATTCATCTAAAGAATCACCAAACAAAGTATCGTCCCAATTATCCTGAACTAGATCTTGAACCAAAGTACTAATCATATTCACTTCCTCTAAATCATCAGAAGGTTGTCTAGCAACATTAAAGACATTTAGTTCAGTGGTCATATTACCAAAGGATATGTTCATAAGTCCGGTCCTACAGTTGATAACAACATTAGACGTGGCTAAAAATGGGCGACCTAAAATCACCGGTATTTGATTCTCTGGGTCAGGGACAGGTTGTGTATCTAGGACTACAAAATCCACAGGATAAATAAACTTGTCGACCTCAATAAGAACATCTTATATCACACCACGAGGAATTTTAACAGACCTATCAGCTAACTGCAGTGCTATCTTGGTAGATTTCAATTCACCAAGTCCAAGTTATAAGTACACATGGTACGGAAGTAAGTTCATACTAGCTCCTAAGTCAAGTAAAGCTTTTTCTACCCTGTGTTTTCCTATCGTGCAAGCAATGGTAGGGGCACCTGGGTCTTTATACTTAGGACTTGTGGTATTCTGAATGATCGAACTTACATGACTGGCTAGAAAGGCTTTTTTAGGGACACTAAGCTTTCGCTTCCGCGTACACATATCCTTGAGGAACTTGGCATAAGCCGGAAGTTTCCTAATTGCTTCTAGTAACGGAAGGTTTATGGTAACTTTCTTAAGAAACTCCATAATGTCATTAAAGTTGGATTCATTCTTTGTTGGTACTAGTAGCTGTGGAAATGGGGATCTAGGAATAAAATAGGGCCTCTCAGGAACCGAATTGACATCATCAGAGATTTCATCAGTCTCCTCAGCTATGGATGGTCCTGAGGGGTGAACTACAGTTTGCTCACTTTCGGGCATGTTTACCTTATTGTCTACAACTCTACCACTCCTAAGGGTTCTAATAACATTCAGTTGATTCGATGGTTTTGTACCTACTTCATGAACTCCTCTAGGGTTGGGTTGGGTTTGACTAGGAAACCTACCTTTTTCTCTCAAAGACTCATTTATCAAACTAACCTGGGTTTTTAACTCAGAAATAGCCTAAGAATTATCTTGGACCATCTTTTTATTTTCATCTAAACCTTGTATCATCGATTGATGAAACATTGTAGTTTGTTGGGTTAACAAAGTGAGAGATTCCTTTAGACTCAATTTTCTTATCAGACTGATTCTGAAACTGAGCTGATCCTGAAGGATTCTTAGTATAGCCAAAACCTGGAGGAGCATTCGAATTACTAAACTGACCTTGACTCTGGCCCTTAGACCATAAAAGGTTCGGATGGTTTCTCCACCCAGGATTATAGGTTTCTGAATATGGGTAAAATTTCTGACGATTATCGAGTCTAGTGTTATTATAAAAAAGCATTGCTTGCTCTTCATTATTCTGGCCTTACCAAAAAAGGCTCCAATCTACCTCTAGTGTGACCCATTTCTAGAGCTTCTAACCTTTTAGCTATCACTGCAATCTTGGCATCTGATTCATAGCCTCCTTCTACCCTATTAACGTTTCCTCTGCTTAGAAGAATTGTTTTCTTGAGTTCCCTACTATTTTCCCATTGTTGGGTCTTTTCGGCGATTTCATTCAAAAATGTCATTGCCGCATCAACAGTTTGGTTCTCAAACCCACCTGGACACAGAGCTTCAACCGTGGATATTGTGGAATAATCTAAACCCTCATAAAGGATCTGAACTAGCCTAACCTTTTCTAAACCATGGTGAGGACATTGTGTTAACAAATCATTGAACCTTTCCAAATACCTATACAAAGATTCTCCCTCTTGCTGTGAGAATGTGCAGATTTGCGTCCTAATAGACGATGTTTTGTGCCTAGGGAAAAACTTATTGAAAAAGGCAGATGTAAGTTGTTCATATGTTTCGATTGACTCAGCAGTCAAACTATACAGCCACGATTTGGCTTTATCTTTCAGGGAAAAAGGAAATAACCTAAGTTTCAAAGCATCATCATCTAAGCCTCTAATTCTTAGGGTACTGCAAATTTCTTCAAAATCCCTAACATGGAAATAGGGGTTTTCATTTTCTTTCCCTAAAAAGATTGGGAGCATCTGTATGGTCCCAGGTTTAAGTTCATAATTGGCTTTTGTGTCAGCTAACTTAATACACAAGGGACGAGTAGTCCTAGTCGGATTCAACAAAGCTTTCAAAGTAGCCATTTCTGGTACTATCGGAGTATTAGGGATTCTCTCCTCAGTAAAAGGAGAACATGAAAAACAGGACTCTCCGAAAATCGGACTTTCTAGATTAAGGTAATCGAGACGCTTAGAACTGCTAGGTTTTTCTTTAACAAATCTACCTAGGGCGTCTCTTTTACATTCAGGCATACACAAGAATTTCCCAAATTGGAAGGGTGAGCAATCACAAATCAAGGATGACTCAACCAAATCAAACCTATTGATTTCTAGCAAACAAAAAGCATGATGGCTCCACTTAGATTATTTCTAGACCAGCTTCTACTCTTCCAAGAGGCAACTGGGTACAATTTTAGCAAACCTCGTAGGACGATCCGAATAAAGTAAGTTGAAGAGAAGTATGAGAAGCTCAGAGGAGCTTTGATACCCCCACCTCTTTGGCAACGCTTCCCTGGGTTACAAGGAGGCTCTAATCGACTTCCAGTAATCTTCTTGAACTTTCAGCTAGGCTAACAAAATACCCAATACGATCCTTTTGAAAGACTTTCCTATAAGCTCGTTACCTTATCGGTCTTGTTCTAGTCAAAATTTTAAGCTTGGGTTCGCGTTCGGTATTGTTTTCCTAAGGCGGGAAAGAAGAGAATGGTGATGAAATCCGAACCCTTATCTTGTATGGCCAGGCCTTGCCCTTTACTAGAAAAATAAATGTCCGTATTCAAAACCTCAACATATATGCACCTTAAGGAAAACAGTAACTCGCTGACAGGGGATTCACGAGTGTTCAGAATCTTACCTCCAGTTCCAGACGGGGGATGAATCGGTTGTAGTCGACTCGGACCATTGACTCCTATGTCTGTGTACGAACCCAAGGTGCATAGACAATATCGTAATTGTCCTCCTTCTCTGCAAACAGTTTTAATTTAAGGGTACCCTTCCGTAGGGTATATAAAAATAAAAATAAAAATAATGTCCAGAGTCCAAAAGTCCAAAAACAAAAGAAAAATTACAAAATAATAAAGTAACCCTAATACTGTTTTTTTTCCTAGAATAAACAAAACCCTAAAAAAAACAAAAAAAATTAATACAATAAAATAAAATAAAAATAACTAAAATAAAATCGTCTTCTTTTCCATTCTTTTCGCTTTAATCTTTAGCTCCAAGTCTTTACGAAATCACCAAACTCCTTGGCTCAATTTTCCTTTATGTTCCAAAACCTGTAGACAAAAGATAAATACCCAAAAACGTAAAATAGAACAAAATAATAAAAATCTAAAAATAAAAATAAAAATTAAACCTAAAAATAATAATAAATCTAAAACCCTAAAAACAAGTCCGCGTCGGTGGCGCCAAAAATTGATGTGTTTTGTAGATAGTGGTAAAAAGAGATTCGTTTCTCGAACTTGTGAAGGTTTTTTTAGACTTAAATTAAACTCGATAAGTCAAATAAAATTGTATCAAAAGTATAAAAAAGACACCGAGACTTTGGATTCCACCATTAACCAATTAAGTGATTCAATCTAATCAATATTCATGCAATTCTTTGCTTTTAAAGTGATTCTAATTTATTGCCTCTAATAGATTTTTGAAGTAACAATTGTAAACATCAAGCATGAAACATCAAAAGTTTAAAACTAAGCATGTTCCATCAAAACAATTCACAATCACTCAATAAAAATCAATATTCCAATATTAGTTCTATGCAAATAATCATGTAAAAGATTGCAAAAATAATTAAAATAGAAATATACCACTTTTCATGGAACAATGGCTTCCTCCGTTGTCTCGGCTAAGGGTTTTAGCTCCTCATATTAGAAATATACTCAAAAGTTGATTTCATTGATCAAAAAGGTGTTTTTATTAAAAAGGATGAGCTGTAGTTACAGAAAGCCTTTTGTAAGGAAAGTAATGGTCGCTGAAAGTATTAAGCAATTACAGTCAGAAACGATAAAAGCTTTTTGTAGTTGAATATAAGACTGCTTCTGCGACAGTTTGTGTGAGTCTAATGTTCTTCAGCAGCAGCAGCAGCAGAACCCAGTTTCCTTCACCTTCGATTTCTCGGCTCTGTCGTGTTCTAAACTTGCCCTAACTTTCGATACCCCTTCTATATGACCCAACCAATCTATTTATATCAAAAAGAGCGATTAAATCTCTCCAAAATCTCTTCCTTTCTCTTCACGAAAAAGTTGCGGCAATTTCTTGTTTTAGAATTTATACGCGTTTCTGAGCTTTCCTTTTGATTCTAAACTCTTCCTTAGATAGATACCAATCTTTGGGAAGGTTTATAGCACTTTAATCTCTCTAAAATTTCCTAAAACAGGTCACACACGTGACTTTCCATATTTTGCTGTTGAGATAAAAATCCGTCGATTGAGCCCAGTTTAATTGATTTCAACACCCATATTAGATTCCTAGACCCATAAGGAGTCTATCCTATGAAAATCAGAGGTTTAGTCGACATCAAACTCCTCCAAATCACTACCACCAAAACTGCCAGAAACATGTTTTCTGTTTTGGTTTTGGTTTCCCGCAAAAAACAGAATTTGAACGTGAATGGGAAAGGTTACCTCTTATCCATTAGTCGCCCCTTATCCCTTGTTGGAGTCCGCATAACACTCGTCCCTTTGGTTGCATTTATCAACTTTTTGAGCCAATTTCGCCGCAAAAGCTTATTTCTCCAAAAACACCTACAAAGAGATAAAATACCAAAATAAGTAAAAAAATGGGTACTAACAATATACACAATAGAGATGAAAATAGACACATAAATGCGTCTATCACACCCTCCACTGAATGTCAGACAAACTACCACCAGCATACAGCAACACTTGTGCAACCATGACAGAATCCACCATATTCCGAACCACATCCTTAACTCTCTTATACTTTATGAAGGAGATGATTCAAGGAATGTTAACCAACCTACTATCTCCCTGGATCCTCACAGTAGTGGTCATTTTGGTATAACTATCAAAATATGCACCCTGCATGATCCAGAAACTCTGAACTATTTCACTGCTCTGGATTTTGCAGGAAACATCATTGGGACTAGAGTATATCCAGGATACTTTGGAGCCGGAGGAGAAACAAGGGAAGATGATCTAGCTTTCAAGTGGGCTCAAGACTGGCAGCACACCAACATAGAAATTCAAGCTGAATCAATGGATATCTTAGTTTGTTTCAACACTCTATACCATACTTTTCAGGGTCGTTTTCATCTCAACTATCATGAAAGGACTAGGCGGCAGGAGCATCATGGAACAAATTCAGGACTTCAATTTATTTCGTGTGTTTTAGTTGGTCTTAAAATTATTCATGGACTACAAAACTTAGACTCATTTAATTTGACTTTATTATGTAAGAACTCAATTAGAAGGAGTAGTGGATCTTTGGCCGCTAACTCCCTTGTGTACCCTTCTTAGGTCTTTTTCTAAAGCCTAAGTTTTTCTATAAAAAAAAAGGTGGAGTCGTGCTATCACGCGCACGAATGGATTGTAACACTATAAGTGCGCACTTTTAACCGTTAGATTCCGATGAATATCTTTATAAAAAGAAATTAAACATCTTAAAGGTGGATGTTCTTTGTGTGTTTTTGCGCATGGTAACACGAGTAGCAATAAATTATGAGACAAACACCATCCAAAAGTTCTGCAAATCAAAAGAAAAGATCTACAAATAAAAATTTTCTTTGCGATCTCAAATATACCGATATATGCTCAGTGACCTAAATATAACTCATAATCAAACTTTTGTGTGGCTCAAAACATACATGTAACTCAATTTTCGGTCAGTGCTGTCTGAAATCTGTCTCTTGATATGAGATTTGTCTCATGTCGTAACTTGAAAATTGTTTAGGAAACTAAAACTAGAATGTCATCCAGAAACTCATTGCCACACAAAAAAAATCTCGGTGACCCAACATCATCCATCGTGATCCAAATCTGGCCGGTGACTCAAGATGTAATTTATGGGGGGAAAATTACATGATGACCTAGAGTCTAACATGAGACCTTAAATTTGAATTATAACCCAAATTCTCCCTCGTGGCCTTAAACAATTCCTTCAGGATTTGTCAAGTAATAAATTAACATATAAAAAGATATTTAGGTATAGTAAAATTGTTGTTAACTTACTCATCAGTTACAATCCGATTTATTCAATTCCGGCTAAAATAACCATATTAACACACAAAATATTCACACATTGACAGTTGAAGCCAACCTTACAATATTCTTGTTACATCACGACAACCCCCACAACCACCATTGTGTTCGCTGTCACCATGCAACTCCTAAATATTTGATCTTCAAAGTTTTGAAATACGAAGTCTTTACCATGCAAGTTTTATTGGATTGACTAATATCCATAGTGATTTCTGAGACGACTCAACATCTAACATGTTAATGAATTTCTGAAGAATAAAGCTTTCACACTTGACATATAACATCCTTGGAAGTCTTATGGTTTTCCATTCCAAATGAACTCCAATAATCCTTAGACAAAGAATAATTTCCAACGTTAATATTTCTCAAGTATGTTCATTTTGTGCCCATGAATCCAAACTAAAATGGGAGGCCACGACCCGTTTATGGAAATCTAACAAAGAGAGAACTTTCTGCATGCTTTAAAAATCGAATAGCTATAATTGCTCAATTTAAAAGGATCAATTTGTGAAACCAGTTCTTATAGTATCTAAATCCAAAGTTCCTCAATGAAAACTTTGGAAGGAACACGTCTTATGGCTCGAAGGTTCCTTCGAAGCACCCCATATCTAAAATATGTTTTAGGGAAATTTAGAACCCACTTTAAAATATGTAGATGATGGAAAATGGAAGTAGGGCAGACTACGTCAAAATGATTAGTGTTTTGTGACCGCGAAAGGTTGAGCACGAACAACCCTTTCATAAACCAATAAACTTGTCACTCAAAGATTGTTTCAGTCACATGAGAGATAAAGTTGGTGTTAGGGAGGGAAGTTGAAAGAGATGATATAGAGTTCTTAATTGCAGAAAGTTGCAGAAAGAAAACTCTAAGAGAGAAAGCTTTTTTTTTTCTTCTGAGGATGTGATGATGTGTTTTAGAATGATTAATAGTTGGTCTATTTATTGCTCTAACAAACCCTAATATCAAGTCGATGAGATAAGAATAAGAAGGAAGCAAATATCTTTTCCCAAGTCTCAAGAATAGCTAAGGATCAAAAAGGTGAGTCCAGCCTCTACATTTTGTTCCTTGTGATCGACAGTTCTCTTCATGTGCGAGTAAGCTGATGCTCAGCACCATACCAACACACTAATTTTTATCCCCCATGTTGTGACTTAGTCAGCCTTTTTGGTAGAGAATAGCTCGGTTGAACCCACCAAGCGTTGGTTCAAGTTTGGTTGTCATATTTTAGTGTGTCAAAACTCATCTAAGAGTCGCTTGATTATGTACTAGAGACAACTTCGTTTAGGTTAGACTAAAAAGTCTAGGAATGTTGAGACATACAAGTATTACTCGAAGACCTGAAGAACGTGAAGAAGTAACGAGCTACAACAATGACATCATCCTTCCTCTTGAGGTTAGTAATATGGACTTGAACTGTTTCATTCCAAACATATCTTTCAAGTTGTGCAATATTGAAAACATAACTGCGAAGCTGTGTATTGGATATATTACTCTAGTAGTGAGACATGATCACATGATCATAGTATTAGGAAATTAGACTACGAAGTATAACGCTTATCTTTTGAACTTCGTAGATATGACATCGACGTAATATTATGAATGCTATTATGATTATGTGAATGGGTAATAGTGAAGATTTCATCCGAGGAAACAATGTTTTACATTCGTTTAAAGGAATTACATTCATGAACTTGTTTTATGAATCGAAAGGGAAATCGTTAGGCTTATCAGTACGGCTATTCATTACAAATCTTTGGATTACCAATATGTGTGAGATGGTAGAATCGATCGTAACTTTGTTATGTATCTTGGTACAACCAATCACAATGTCTGACTTATAATTTGGTATGACTAGTTTTGATTAATTAGTGTAACCGATCCTAAGTAATCACCTGAGATGGTATGATCGATGTTTGTAATTGGTGTGACCGATCCTAGTAATTGGTGTGACCGATCACAGAGTATTATGTAATCGATCCTTGTAATTGGAGTAACCGGTCCTAGTAATTGGTGTAACCGATCCTGGTAATTGGTGTAACCGATCCTAGTGACTGGTGTGACCGATCACAAGCAATACCATGAATATATGTTAACCGTTCCTGGTAATTGATGTAACCGATCCTGGTAACTGATGTAACCGGTCCTGGTAACTTTTGTGACCGATCACAAGTGTTTCCATATTAGGGTATAACCGATCCTAGTGATTGGTAGAACCGATTGAACCCATGGATGTGATTTGATATTTGATCAATCACATAGTAGTCTTGGAATATAGGTGAACCAATTCTAAACTTGTTTGGAAGGGTGGTATAACTGATTCCAAGAATGTAAATATGAAAGATGATTTACAAGGAAAAGATGTAAACATACTTTGAACATGAACACTAACTCTTATAAAAGATGATTTCCTTAGTACTAAGGGAGATCATGTACCGAAATCTTTTAATTAAAGTTTTTGTTTATATATGCTTTTAATGACCATCAATTAAATGCATATCTCTAAAGAATAAAAATTAGTAATGTGCATTTAATTGGAGATTTTCTATTGAGAGATTTCGGAAAATATTGGACAAGCATTTACTGGAATTATGAAAACCGAATTTTTCCATTCATTGCATATCTTGAGAATATTTTCGGTTTTGGAAATTCCTTGGTATCCAAACATCCTTGGTCTATAAATACCTAAGTTTGCATTTCTAGCAAACTATCCTAAGAGCCAGGCAAACTTCATCTTTTTGTTGTTTCTGGTGGAGCCGTCTATCCGGAGAGGAAAGTACCCTAATTAGGCGAAATCTCTTACGATCGCTCGTTTAAAGACTTCTGTGGGATCAAGAAGCTCTACGAAGACCATTGGTGGTAAATTAGATGATTGTAGTGTTATTAGTTTCCGATTGATTTGATATACTAACGGTTGTTGAAAATTTGATTGCACCTAGTTTGTTTATTCTTGAGAATCTTCTCTTCTTATATAAGATTCACTCAAATAAGATCGAAGTATCGACGGGATCTTTAGAACTGTTTGTAGATCTAAAGACATCTTGTGATAATCCATTGTTAACAGACTCCGTTCTGTGCGTGAATGATCTCAAGAGATTCAAGTGGTGTTGTGCAGGTTTAATTGAAGATTAAAGAAGATTTGAAGACGAAGAAAATTTCTTATTGGTTTCTCATATCTTTGTGTTGCACAAACCTTGATCGGCTTGGATCCAACTAGAATCGAATTTATTCGATTGATAGTTGCGTGAGATCGGTAACGCCTAATAGTTCTCTTGAGATCTATTTTGATTGTTACAAATTCGAATCTTATTACTTCGGTAATAGAGATTGGATTGATCAAACCAGGCAAATGAGTTTATTATCTTAAATGGAAGAGCATTTGCATATTACTTGAGATATCTTATCTTAAAGAATCAATAGAGTTGTTACCAAACAGATTTGTTGTTCCTTTACTGTTTGGAATACGATCCAAAGGAATTGTTCAAGTGCGTACACTCATCGAAGTCGGAAGCGCAGGGATACTGAGGAAACTAAGTGAAGTCGGGTAGTTGCTTGGTCTCAACTATATGAAGTTGGTATAGATTTTTTATAGCGGCTTAATTCTGAGAGTATTCAATTATGGACTTTGTGCTGGGGTTTTTCTGCACTTGCAGTTTTCCTTGTTAACAAAATCTTGATATGTCATTTACTTTTCCTTTCTGCAATTATAATTGTTGTTATTATAATTTAAAGTAAATTACACAAACGTTAACTCCGCTTTACTTGATAGTGATCATATAGAGTTTGGTTAAGTCCGAACCTATTATCTAGTAATCACACTTTGGTTGTCGTATTGTCTTGATCATGTATCCATAGACAAACACACAAAGTGTGAATACCGATTTATAGTATTGTCTCGACTTTGTCCATTGACAATAACTTTCGGTAAGATGACTTATAGGTGGATAAATAAAAGATTGTGGTGTATTTGGGTACCCTCGTCTTTTCAATTGGTAGCAGGCAAACACGAAAAGAGCTAACAATCTGTGTTTGATGCGATCCAACCTATAAGACATGAGTCAAAGTAGAGTTAAGAGAGAGCGAAAACTAAAGAAGGACTTAGTTAACGTATCACAAGACTTTGGAAGTTTTGATTTTAAAAAATGCTTAGAAAGGACATCCCCATCGAGTTCTACAGGCTCAGTTGAAAATACTCCTTAATATTCTCAAGATGAGATTAAGTTAAGTCATGTACTGATGTTCAAGGACCTCGATTCTGAAAAACCTTCTGTAGGAGATGAAAAGGTTGTTGATCATGTGAGTATAAAAACTTCCGATCTATAAGAGTTAAAAGAAAGTTTTCTATCTTGTACAACTGAACTCACTCTTGGACTAAAAAGAGAAGGAAAACTTCTAGAAGAATTAAGTTGTTTGCAAGATGAAAATGAACAACTTGTTCATGACCTTTCCTCATTGACAGCGGAATTAGATTCTCTCAAGGATATATCTTCCTTAAAAATTCAATCGTTGGAAGAGAAACTTGCTGAATCTGATGCAAGGAATAACTCTCAACAAAGGAGTTTTAAAGAGAATAAAGGTGCATACCTCTCTCTCTCGAGAAAAACACCTTGAGGATGATCTGGCAAGTGCTCTTGATAAAATCAAGATGTTGGAAGAAGAAAATTTGGACCTTAAAAAGTTCAATGTTAGCTCAAACAATTTAACCTCAATGTTAGAAGCAAGTAAAAATCATCGTGATACACGAGGATTGGGCTATAAGGGAATAAATGCTTCAAATATTAGCAAAGAGGTAAAATTTGTCAAAGCTACAAATTCTTCTCAACCAGAGGCTTCCACTGATGTCAAAGATGCTCTTATTTCTTGTAAAGAAGAAAAGCCTGTCAAGCCTAAGAATTGTGTTCAAACGGCAGCAATCAAAGAAAACACTTTTGCTAATGTCAAGAAAGCAACAACGTTGAACAAAGATAAGAATAAGAAGAAAAATCATCGAGCTAGCTCCAAGGAAAGTGGATCCACAAAAGGGTAACATTAAAACTCATACTCCTTATGTTACTAAGCATTGGTATTTTTGTGGTAATAAAGGACACTTGCAATGGGGATGCAAATTTCGTAAGATACAAGATGCACTTTCGTTTGTATCAAACGAATTTACCAAGTTTGCTCCCCTAAAGAACTCAAATCGTTATTGTCCAAAGTTTAGACAAAAAAATTATTATAATGATAATTATAGTTTTGCCTATCGCTCGAAAAGGTCATCTCATAAAAGACCCAGTTATAGAAAAGAAGATGACTTTGTAAATGTGAAGACAAGATCTGATGTTCCAAGTTGGAGAAAGGTCATTTCGCAAAATATCAAAAAGGGAAATGATCCTAATGGTATGAAGGAGAAACCGCTCCTGCGAAACTCATCTCTAAATTGGTCCAAAAGTCTTCCATAACCAAAGAGAGACCAAAAGTTAGTCACAAGAATGACACTCAATTGATAAATATTGAGAGACATCTTAAAAGACTAAAGAAATACATCATGTTGTCTAAAATCTCTTGTACGAATGAATGTTGTGATAATGACACTCTTCATTACAGGTCAAAGAAGAAAACAAGAGATGGAACAAGAGTAAGCAAACCAAGCAAGAGGTCAAGAATGATGATTCTATCTTAGTCACTTGTGACGAACAAGACAAGGCTCAACTCAACACAACCTAGTTGTGTTAGAATGTGCATGCTCACCTTGGTGCTCAATCTTGTGAAAGGTGAGGAAGCACATGAAAACTGAGCACATGATCTCTCGGTTATTACTGACTAATTAACATCTTTAGGGATATTTTTCTCTTCTATACTCATACCTTCTCTATCTATATTTGAGCTTTTGATAGAAACGGTAATTTTGAGTTCATGGTGTTGATATCTACAGGTCATATATGTGTAACTCGTGTTTTTATGGTTAAAACGAGCCAAAAATCACTGAATTCGGACATTGTATGCAAAAGTTATGTCTAAAACAGTTTCGTGTATGGATTCATATTATAACTGGTCCTGGTGATTCGTATGACCGGTCACAAGTAATCACCATAACCGGTCCTAGTGATTGGTGTGATTGGTCCATACGAAGGAGTGTAAAACTGTTTTTCCCGTAACTTCTTCGTTCGAACTCGGAATGACCTCATTATTTTTGCGTTGTTTTCATAATTCAATTTCCTACAAGATTAAGGTAATTGCAATACTTTATTTTCTGTTGAATATTTATGGTGTATTGCATTTGAGTTTATGAGATAAACCATTGTGTTTCAGTCTCATATATTGACTTACTTCCTTATGGTTAGTGACTTTTGAGTATAACCGATCTTTGGATCATATCTTCGTGATTGCTATATCAAAATCATAAGAAAGTTGTGAGGTTGTATCTCATATGTAAGTCACGTATACTAGTGTTTTCTTATGTTCTATAAACCAAATATTTGGTATACATATGAGAACTCTGGGTTTATGGGATGTCTGATTTCGGTTTTCATAACCTTAATATTCGATATCATATGATGTAACCCTTATGGTTTGTGTGGCTTTTTGATTTAGCGGGATTAAGTTCTAGCCCGTTTTGGTAGGCTTTATCAAAGGATCTTAAGGTGTTCCGATTGAAACTCATATGTGAAAAGTCACAATATGTTGAGTCAATTTGTGTTTACATGAGTTGTGTTTAGCATAACATATATGTTTCGGGGTTTTCAACTTTTGCTATTGGCACGCATTAGTTAAAACCGTTTCAACCTTTCTATGGTAAAGGTTGCCTTTGTTGTTGTTCTTTTGTTCTTGTGAGAGGATGACAACACACTGGGGGAGAGTTCTTACTTAAAACTGTGCTTAATGATATATCTTTCTAGGGAGAAGAGGATGCGGAATCTAAGGTAACGAATTTGTTAGTTAATCGTTTTCCTGTTTAAGAAAAGCCTGTTTATATTGCATATATTTTGCTTTTGCTTAACAAAATTTCGGTACAATTGATATATTCCATTATGATGTGTATGGATGTGTGTGTGTGTGTGTGATTCAATTGTTCCCGGTTAAGAAAAACTGTGTTAATTTATTTGGCTTATTGTTTGGTATCTTCTTTATTGTTTGGGTATCAAGTGTTTTTTCTTAACAAAATTTTGGTGCAATTGCGGTGCTATAATGTCTATGTTTGTTTCAACTGCTTCCGGTTAATAAAACAATTGTGTAAGTCAATTTATTTTGGTTTGTATGTATTGTTTATGGCTTAAAGAAATACAGGATCATTTGTTTAGTCCAATTTGATTCCAGATAAGAGAAACTAAGTTAATTCTGATCTTAGTTAGACTTATCAAATTGAAGGATTCGGTTATTCAAGTCTAATCGAATGCCTTGACAAGAAAAACTAGTTAACTAACCTAGTGCTTGTCTTGTCTAATTGTTGAGAGAAATAAAGTTATCTGATTTTTATTTTGGTCTTATCGACATAAGCGATTGTACGTTTACAATCAGTTTAACAAGGGAATTAAGTTTCTTAGTCTAATTGTTAAACTATTAGGGAAAATTTCTTTGGGCAATTGTTTTCTTGATAACATATTAAAACTAAATTACTTGTAGTTTCGGTTTTAATTTTGGTTATCTAAAGTGGTATGTGAAACCTTCGTGCTTAACTCTTATAGGTTATTTACAAGTCTTTTATATTTGTAAGATCCTTTCGGTTTGACCTTTATTTGCTCGGACCTTTGTCATTTTGTGACAAAAAGGGGGAGAAATATATGGAGTAAACAAGTGATTTGCAATCAGTAAGGAAAGGACAATTGTGCTTAAACGTTATATCTAACGAAAGAGTTAAGCATTGACTAAGGGGGAGAAACATATCATATTGCTGTTGTAGTTATCTTGACTACAAAAAGAGGAATAACAAAGATGTTCGGATTGAATATCTACATATCTTACCTTTAGGGGGAGTATAAGCTTTGTTATTCAAATGTCAACAACAACATTTATAGATTGAATATATGCAGGTTATTGTGCTGTTGAAACTTGGAATCAAGAGTATGTAAAATGAATTCTTGTAATTTGTTTATCCATATGTATTAAGAGTTTTGTCACTAAAATTGTTAGAGCATAGCTCGGTTGAACCCACCGAGCGTTGGTATGTCAAGTTTGGTTGTCATATTTTAGTGTGTCAAAACTAATCTAAAAGTCGCTTGATTATGTACTAGAGAAAACTTCATTTAGGTTAGACTAGAAATTCTTGGAATGTTGAGACATACAGGTATTACTCGAAGACCTGAAGAACGTGGAGAAGTAACGAGCTACAACGACGATATCATCCTTCCTCTAGAGGATAGTAATATTGACTTGAACTGTTTCATTCCTAACGTATATTTCAAGTCGTGCTATATTGAAAACATAACTGTGAAGCTGTGTATTGGATATATTACTCTAATAGTGAGGCATGATCAAATGATCATAGTATCAGGGAATTAGACTAAGAAGTATAACGCTTATCTTTTGAACTTCGTAGATATGACATCGACATAATCTTATAAATGCTATTATGATTATGTGAATGGGTAATGGTGAAGATTTCATCATAGGAAACAATGTTTTACATTCATTTAAAAGAAGTACATTCATGAACTTGTTTTAAGAATCGAAAGGGAAATCGTTAGGCTTATCGGTACGGCTATTCATTACAAATCTTTGGATTACCAATATGTGTGAGATGGTAGAACCGATCGTAACTTTGTTATGTATCTTGGTACAACCAATCACAATGCCTGACTTATAATTTGGTATGACTAGTTTTGATTAATTAGTGTAACCGATTCTAAGTAATCACCTGAGATGGTATGATCGATATTTGTAGTTGGTGTGACCGATCCTAGTAATTGGTGTGACCGATCACAGAGTGTTGTGTAATCGATCCTTGTAATTGGAGTAACCGGTCCTAGTAATTGGTGTAACCGATCCTTGTAATTGGAGTAACCGGTCCTAGTAATTGGTGTAACCGATCCTGGTAATTGGTGTAACCGATTCTAGTGACTGGTGTGACCGATCACAAGCAATACCATGAGTATATGGTAACCGGTCCTGGTAATTGATGTAACCAATCCTGGTAACTGATTTAACCGGTCCTGGTAACTTTTGTGACCGATCACAAGTGTTTCCATATTAGGGTATAACCGATCCTAGTGATTGGTAGAACCGATTGAACCCATGGATGTGATTTGATATTTGATCAATCACATAGTAGTTTTGGAATACAGGTGAACCAATTCTAAACTTGTTTGGAAGTGTGATATAACCGATTCCAAGAATGTAAATATGAAAGATGATTTACAGAGAAAAGATGTCAACATACTTTGAACACGGACAATAACTCTTATCATTTATTGTTCAAAGATATTTCTTAGTCTTCAAGGAGATCCTGTACCGAAATTAAGTAAGAATCTTTTAATTAAGGTTTTTGGTTATATATGCTTTTAATGACCTTCAATTAAATGCATATCTCTAGAAAATAAAAATTATTTATGTGCATTTACTAATTGGAGATTTTCTATTGAGAGATTTCGGAAAATATTGGACAAACATTTACTGGAATTATGAAAACTGAATTTTGCCATTCATTGCATATCTTGAGAATATTTTCGGTTTTGGAAATTCCTTGGTGTCCAAACATCCTTGGTCTATAAATACCTAAGTTTGCATTTCTAGCAAACTATCCTAAGAGCTAGGAAAACTTCATCTTTTTGTTGTTTTTGGTGGAGCCGTCTATCCGGAGAGGAAAGTACCCTAATTAGGCGAAATCTCTTACGACCACTCGTTTAAAGACTTCTGTGGGGTCAAGAAGCTCTACGAAGACCATTGGTGGGAAACTAAATAATTGCAGTGTTATTAGTTTTCGATTGATTTGATTGACTAACGGTTGTTGAAAATTTGATTGCACCTAGTTTGTTTATTCTTGAGAATCTTCTCTTCTGATATAAGATTCACTCAAACTAGATCGAAGTATCGACGGGGTCTTTAGAACTGTTTGTAGATCTAAAGACATCTTGTGATAATTCATTGTTAACAGACTCCGTTCTATGCGTGAATTATCACAAGAGATTCAAGTGGTGTTGTGCAGGTTTAATTGAAGATTAAAAAAGATTTGAAGACGAAGAAGATTTCTTATTGGTTTCTCATATCTTTGTGTTGCACAAACCTTGATCGGCTGGGATCCAACAAGAATCGAATTTATTCGATTGATAGTTGCGTGAGATGGGTAACGCCTAATAGTTCTCTTGAGATCTATTTTGATTGCTACAAATTCGAATCTTATTACTTCGGTAATAGAGATTGGATTGATCTAACCAGGAAAATGATTTTATTAGCTTAAACGGAAGAGCCTTTGCATACGACTTGAGATATCTTATCTTAAAGAGTCAATATAGTTGTTACCAAACAGATTTGTTGTTCCTTTACTGTTTGGAATACGATCTAAAGGAATTGTTCCAGTGCGTGCACTCATCGAAGTCGGAAGCGCAGGGATACTGAGGAAACTAAGTGAACTAGGGATAATTGTTTGGTCTCAACTATACAAAGTTGGTGTAGATTTTGTATAACGGCTTAATTTTGAGAGTATTCAATTCTGGACTTGGTCCCGGGGTAATTCTGCACTTGCAGTTTTCCTCGTTAACAAAATCTTGCTGTGTCATTTACTTTTCCTTTCCGTAATTATGATTGTTGCTATTATAATTTAAAGTAAATTACACAAACGTTAACTCCGCTTTACTTGATAGTGATCCTATAGAGTTTGGTTAAGTCCGAACCTATTATCAAGTAATAACACTTTGGTTGTCGTATTGTCTCGATCTCGTATCCATGGACAATCACACAAGTTGTGAATACCGATTTGTAGTATTGTCTCGACTTTTTCCATAGAAAATCACTTTCGGTAAGAGGACTTATAGGTGTATAAATAAAAGATTGTGGTGTATTTGGGTACCCTCCTCTTTTCACTTTTGAGTATGATGCCTCATATAACAAGGTGGAATTCTCCATAGCCGAGATTAACTGAGGTGGAGGAATGTCACACCACCTTGGCAACGGTTTTCCAGTTTATTCAACGGAAAATCATTACCCATATGGGAATGAAATTTAACCCACAATATTTACTTCGTATCAAAATGTAATGCGGTCTGATTTTGGAATTTGAAGAATGTAGGTGCAAGCCATAAGACTTAGTCGTAAAGCTTATTTTAAATGTTGCAACGCTACTTATCTGGACTTCACTTCACTCTCCAATGGATTTAGCTTCCTTTTTTTTTTAAGAATTATTTTTTGTTTTTGTATTTTGAAAATGTTGGTTATCATTTTCTGTTCTACTGGTTTCATAGTATCTAAGATTGAATTTCCCTTGGACAACGTGTTGTAGAGCATGGCCAGAAGAATGAGGATTTCCATAGTTTTAGCCAAGATTTCGATATTGGTGCATTGCATTTTTTTAGCCCAGTTGAAAGCTAGATCAACTTTTCATGTTGCTCCACGTTCCCCATAATCTCCTGGATATCCTCTATCCCAATGTGATTTCCTGTAAAATCCAGAACAACTAGTGCAGCAAAGTAGATAAAATTAAAAGGAATTAAAATTAAAAGCTATAAGGCATATTCCTATGCACATGTCAAACATCTGATTTAGCCATATATGCACCCGCTATGGGTATGCCAAAGTGCCAAAAATATCTGCCAATATGTCAAGTATAACATATAGGCATACACGACAGACTTTCCAACGAGCGATAGAGTGTCCATCGCTAGATGGTCAAAATATCGCTCGTTGGTCATTCCAGCGCCAGCGATAGTCATGATGTCGCTCGCTGACTTGATAATCGCCCATCAGTTCCTCATCCAACGGCTACAATTTTCCCCCTCTATAAATACCCAATTTCAAACTCATTTCAACTCACGCCAGAATTTCTAAATCTCTCAATCTTCTTCAAATATAAAAAAATCACACCTTCTCTACAGCTCTTTATTTCTTGTAATATTGATTCACAATCTCAAAGTCAAGGCAAAGGTAAAAAAAACCAGAGTCTGTGGTGCAAAATACAACCTCACAAAAGATGAATGCATTGCATTTGTCGTAATTATGTTTTTCTTACCCAAGATTGTATCGATGGTACACAACAACATGGTAACACCATGTGGGAAAACATATTTCATAAATATGAAGCACAAACCATGAACATAAATTGTCGTGATGCAAAAGGGTTGGCAGAACGCTTCATTACAATCAACATGGAAGTAGCCGCTTATGTTGGATTGATAATGCAAGCTAAGAGAGGCCGGGAGAGTGGTCTTGTGGATCGTGATATTGAAAGACAGGTTCGTACAGATTGGCAGCGAAAACATGGCAAACAGTTCGCTTTCGAAAGTTGTTATCATATTTTGAAGGTGTTAAACAAATATAATCCACAATTTTTAGCATCTAATCAACAAGTACCTAAAAGGTCACCATACAATTCTTCTCCCTCAACACCAAATTCTTCACCATTTTCAGCAGGCCCGTCAAATTCTTCACCATATACCCCAAAACCCCCAAATGTCAACTTAGTTCTCAATAATGATGATGGTAAGAGAAAACTTCCAGGGAGGAACAATACAAGCCTGGCTAGAAAATTAGCTCAAGAAGGAGGAAGTTCCAATGGATTTAACATGACGGAGTTTATGGAACATCAGAAGACCGTAGAGAAGCAAAGAGCAGTGGATAGGAAATTTCAAAACAGGGAGAGTAAGAAAAGTCGCCTTCTCAAGAAAAATTTGGGTTTGAGTATAACAAGCATAACATTTTTTAAGCTGACACTTCAATTATGAAACCCCAACAAAAACATCTGTGGCAAATCGAATTTGATAGGATTCAAGCACAGATTAAACAACAAGCTGGATTTACTAACAACCAACCTGATGGTGATGATGATGAGGACGAGTTCGATGTAGTAGAACCTCTAGATGATTGATGTATTAATTTGAAGTATTGCATTTTAATTTGATATGTTGTTATTGCATTCTACTTAAAATTAGTTTGAAATGAAAATTTGATTAGTCATTACCTCACAAAATACATAACTAAAATAATTAAACTCAGGCCTAAAATACATAACTTTATAAATAAACTAAAATACATAACTTAATAATTACGCCCACCCACTTTTCCATGCTCTTCCCAAAGATTCACTCTCATATTATCTCTTAATTGGTCATACAGATTCTGGTTCTGAATATAATTAGTCATTTGCCCATAATTTCTTGTACGCAAGCCTCTTTGTGGTTAAATATCAGGCCTCAGATCTTCATCTTCATAGTTAGTCATCCGCGAATTACCATGTTATGAAGAATTATGCAAGTGAGCATAGTCTTGTGCATTTCACGAGGACTCAACCCACGATATGACCCACAAATGATAGCGAACTTCCTCTTCAAAATTCCAAAAGCGTGTTCCACATCCTTCCTCACTGCTATTTGGCGATCATTAAAATTCCAGTACGAATGACCCAATGCACCGGCAGGGGGATGACAGTAACATTGAACCAAGGTTTCCCATTTTGGGTACATACCATCCGCAAGAAAATACATGTGAGTGTACTGATGGCCGTTGATCATGAAACAGACTTGGGGATAACTTACATACTTCAGATCTTCAAACAGAGGTGACTTGTGAAAAACATTAATATCATTTTGTAAACCCGGAAGACCAAAAAAAGCGTGCCATATCCAACAATCATAAGAAACAACAGCTTCAAGGATAATGATTGGTTTTGGATCATGACCCTTATATTGACCAGCCCAATAAACATGGCATCCTTACCATACCCAATGCATACAATCAAGAATACCTAGCATTCTTGGGAATCCCCTTTCTTCATTCTCCCTCGATATTTGTCTAACATCTTCCTCGGTTGGTTTTCGTAAATATATTGGACCAAAACGATTTATCATTACTTCACAAAACAATGAAAGGTAAGTGGATGAAGTTGTTCTACCCATACGAAGGTACTCATCGTTCATCCGCTGGTCTGCCATAGCCTAGAATCCTTAAAGCCGAAGTAACTTTTTGTTCAGGACTACGACCTCTAATATTTAATGCATTAAACTGATAATTAAATTAAGGTTCTACTCGACAAAGCTCTTCAATAATCTTTTTCACCAAATGCCGAGGCATGCAGAATCGACCTTGGAAATCTCGATCAGAGTACACATAATTGGGAAGAAAATAATCATGCATCAGCTTCTGGTGGTAAAATACACTCCGTCGATACATATATCTTATTGAGAATACTTCTTGTGGCACTGGAACTCTAGGTATTTGGCCCATATGTACTAGCATCAAAGTGTCGATTAATTTATTATCTTCATCTTCCTCATCGTCAAGTTCTTGCAACCTCCTCTGATGCATTTGTTACTGTAATCTAAACCAATTCATAATAACATTCCTCTCTTCATTGTATCTCGCCATTGATGATTATGAAATTTAAAATTGAGAATAGAGACAGAGAAATTGGTGAAATATATGTAGAAGTAGGCGTGAGTAACTTGGAGAAGTACAATGACATATATATAGGAACCAGCAGGGGGAAATAGCCATTGCAAAATAACTACCGATCGATAATCATAATATCGCCAGCGATATTCATAATAACGATCGATAGAAACTCTGTCGTTCAGTGGTTTTCCCATAATAGCGCAACTCATTTGCCATGCCACCAGGTATGTCGAACATTTTTTTTTTGTTTTTTGGCATGTGCATAGGAATAGGCCTAACTCCTGCTCGGATAACTATATTCTTATAGAGAGTCTAATTTTTCAGCGAATAAATTAGTTAAAAAGGGTATTTCTCTTGGTAGAGGGGGGATTATCAATTCTGATACAAAACCACAGTTCGTTGAAAGGATGGAGGATGAGTATCCCCTTTATTTCAGATTTTTCTAATTTCTTGAAGAATATAGTTATTTTTTATTTTTGTATGTTAGCTTATAAAATTAGGCTAGGAGTGTCTTGTCTAATGTTGTAATTTGGTTATTTTTACTGTAATAAAAATATGATTTAGCAAAGAAAAACAAACCTTCTCTGACAAAGGAATTAAAATCTAAAGCTAACGTCAAACCTAAAAATATAATCGAACATAGTGCACCACATATATAAAAAGAATAAAAGCTTAAGACCCCGAGGAAAAGTCATGAAATGAGGACAATAATTCCCTCATTTACATGTTTTGTATACTAAAAAGAGGACTTGAAAGTTGAAACGAAGAGTAACTCTCACATTTTTGTTTGCTAATTAAAGATTTATTTCTTGGCAGGTGGTGGTACCAACATGTCCACAACAGTACCCTTTGCTGGTACAATCATCCAACAAAACATTAATGCTCGAAAGGTTTTCGTTACACAACAGTATGATCATCATCACCATAGACGGCCAAGATAATTTTAGATCTCCTCTCCAACCACTATTTTGAATCATTTCGTTATAAACTCAAGTCTTCATTATAATCTCCCATTGAGTTCACCATAAAAATGATTCCTTTTCTTTCACTTTCTTTGATTATTGATTGTTATGAAGAAAATTGGAAAAATGCCAACACTTTATCAGAAGAAAAAGAATATTATCTTATCTTTTTCACTCACTCTATATGTGTCCATTTATAGTTGTATGAATCCCCATTAGATTTGTTTGCCGTTTAAGGCAAGGTAATGTTTTTTCTACCCTATGTGAAGCCTAGTAATCACTACAGAGACATCGCTTTCATGGAGAACTTTTGATATTTTTATGACTCAATGAGGGTAATATGGGAAATAAAGGTCTTACTTTTTTTGTCGTCTTTTGTACCCTTTTAGGGGTGTGTCAGTCAGAAAAGGCAACTCCCACGGTTATCTAGTTATAGCCCCATACTTTAGTCCATATCCAAATACTCAGTCCCAGTTATCTGGGTTCGCTTTTCATGTGTCACAAGGCTTCATTGTTTTGGGTCCTCTTTGGACACCAGATACACTATTTCTCGCCACTGATGTAAATTATTTGTAATAACTTATGAAATGTTGCGCAGGTAGTGCAAAATTATTTCTAAGAAATTGGAACTAAAGATGTTGTAAGAAAGCCAAATATGATCAGAAAGAAAATGATTTTTCTCCTTGCCGATTGAGAAACTAGTAAATGTTACTACAAAATATTTAACGGTTGAAGAAAATAGTAGCCTCTGATTAAGTGAACTAGATTTTGGTGAGGACATATCTTTAGATTTTTGGTGAGTCGACTGCGAATTATATTTATGCTCTCTTCTGATCATATTTGCTCCTTCTCTAATAAAAATCATCTCGGTCGCCATCAATTTAACAATCAACATTGCCTAGCACCGGACATATTTACTGATTAAACAACAACGATGCCTGATATGACGAGCCATTATGGCAAACCACGCCCTATTAGGCACCACTTTGCCGTGAAACGGCATCTACAGAGTGATTCGTATATACTGCTCCATTTACGGAGTGATCTCCAACACCAGTGGTTGGAATCTACCAAGATAATATTATGAATGGCTAGATTCATATTTACGTAGCAGATCCAGCACAGAAAATTGTGACCGAATCAGATGGACAGAGGACAAAAAAGGACATAACTCCTACTTCACATTTTTTTCCTATTAAGATAATGGAAAAAGCTGTCACAGACGTTGACCCCATAAACCTTCACACGCTTCGTCTTCTTCTTTGCATTTGATGAACCTTGTGGTTATCCGTGTCCAATCGCATCAGATGAAGGCGGGTAGTAGGGGACCAATATAGACTCACTAGACTGTGACTTGACATTAACCCATCATGCAAATGCTATCACCTGGTGGCTGCAGCTAGCAATAATATACTTCATGACCCCCTGTATAATCTGGGTTTTGTTGCTGTTGATGGATTCTTCTGTGTCGGCTAATTAGTATCCAAAAAATATTGGTGAAAGGATTTCTAACATGACATCAATCAGAATTAAATCCGCTGGTCATTTTAGTTGTTGCCCCGGATCTCGACGTGTCTTTGACGAGAATAGTTTTCTCTAATTTTGTTCGTGTTTCTTTGGGCATGGCACATGGGCTGAAAGTAAGAGAAAACCATGTTTCATTCCATTGGACTTGCCATGTTTTAGTAGCTTCGAAAATAAAATCTCTTCTGGATCGGATGCTCAATGCTTTGGAATCTGAATGAATTACATTATGAAAATATGTTGAAGCACGCAACTATTTGCCACAGAAAACAGTTAACATCATTTATGCAAGAGCGGCTCTCGAGTCTCGACCTGCAACACCTGTAAAGAGGCGACAAATTGCTAAGAAAATCAGACTAGCTCAACAAAGGTCTGGATTCTGGAAAAAGGCAGCAGAAATCACCGGCCAACCTACAACGTTAATGTGGTATCTTATCCCATGTTTTGTTATCGATATTTTATGACCATGTAGAGAAACGATGATAACTCACACCTCTGTCTCTCTCCGCCTTCTTTGTTATGCATCTCGTGCGGGTCCTTAACCCTTACAGAAATAAGAATCTTTAAGTAATAAGAGTGACTAGATTAGTTGTCGTGCTAAGTATTGGGTATCTTTTTTAAAGGGAACATTATCTATATACCCCTGCTATGAGGCCCATTGAAATATACCCTTACCAACTTAAATTATACCCTAAGCTTAATACATTATTAAAATACCCTCTTTTGTATAGTGTATATACAAACCACTACCACTAAGCACTATTTAAAAAGAAAAGAAAAGAGAAGACTACCTCTACTGCACACTACCACCGCCAACAACCACCACCACTGTCAACCACCGCCGTCATCCACCACCGCCGGCCGCTGTCCGCCGTCACCAACCACCACTGCTGCCAACAACCACCGCCACCAACCACCACCACCACTTTCCTCCACCACCACCGACAGCCACCACCACCACCACCAACCACCACTGCCACCACCACTTTCCTCATATCCACCACCACCACTAGTAACCGCCGCCACCATCGCCACCACCACCACCATGTGGAGTCAACTTGCTGAAGTTGTCTCCAAATCTTAAGCAACTAGCTCAAGTTGTTTCGAAAGTGGAGGCAATTAGCACAAGTTGTCTCCAATAGATTGGAGACAACTAACACAAGTTGCTAAAACAAATGGAGACAACTAACTCAAGTTGTCTCAAAATATGAGGCAACTAGCCCAAAGTTGTCTTCAAATGTGGAGGCAACTAGCCCAAAGTTGTCTTCAAAAGCGAGAGCAACTAGCCCAAGTTGTCTCCAAATCTAGAAGCAACTTGTTCAAGTTGTATCCAAATATGGAGGCAACTGGCACAAATTGTCTCCAAAAAGAAAAATTGTACACAAATGAATGAACCTAGCGTGAGTCGAACATACATCTACTGATATATATTCAGTTGTGCTACCATTGCACCACAGATTCGTCAATACAAAACAACATATCAAAATCACACCTAAAAACAAAACCGAAAGTCAATATGAAAACAACAGATACAAGTTGTCTCCAAAAAAAATAAAACAACTAGCTCAAGTTGCCTCCAATTATGGAATCAACTAGCTCAAGTTGCCTCCAATTCTGGAATCAACTAGCTCGAGTTGCCTCTAAATCTGGAATCAACTGGCTCAAGTTGCCCTCAAAATATGGAAGCAACTGCTCTAAAAATATGTGTGATACTAAAAAAAGAAAAAACAACAGTTGGTGAGTTGATTCTCTTACCTCTGGCTGTCGTTGAAAAAATGGGGGTACAACAACCTCACCCAATAATTCGCTTAGCAATCTGTATGGACTAACTCCAATATACTTTTAAGAGAACCAACTAGACAGTCGGACTCAATCTTAATAAAAAGTATATCAAAGAGTTATATCTCAATTTCTTGATTCAATACTTACTCAAGCAAATAGAAATCTGCGAGTCAAATTGAATACAAGAGATATTAACTTGAACGGTATCAAAGACCAATGTTCAAGTATCAATCAATTTCAATCAACAACGAGAGATCGGATTTCCCAATTGATTGATTCAACGCACAACCCGTGATATTTCAATTATATAACAAAATATAACGCGGAAAAGAAATAACACAGACACCATAAGTTTTGTTAACGAGGAAACCGCAAATGCAGAAAAACCCAGGGACCTAGTCCAGATTGAACACACACTGTATTAAGCCGCTCTAGACACTAGCCTACTACAAACTAACTTCGGTATTGATTGTAGTTGAACCCCAAACAATCTCACACTGATCCAAGGTACAGTTGCGCTCCTTACGTCTCTGATCCCAGCAGGATACTACACACTTGATTCCCTTAGCTGATCTCACCCACAACTAATAGTTGCTACGACCCAAATTCGAAGCGTTTAATAAACAAATCTGTCCCACACAGAAAAGTCTACAGTAATAGATAAATCTGTCTCCCACAGAAATACCTACGAGTTTTGTTCCGTCTTTTGATAAATCAAGGTGAACAGGAACCAATCAATAACCCGGACTTATATTCCCGAAGAACAACCTAGAATTATCAATCACCTCACAATAATCTTAATCGACTAGCGAAACAAGATATTGTGGAATCAAAAACGATGAGACGAAGATGTTTGTGACTACTTTTCTATCTTGCCTATCGGAGAAATTAATCTCAAGCCAATCTTACGATTGTACTCAAATACGAAAGAAACAACAAGATCAGATCACGCAACTACAGAGAAAATAGTTGGGTCTGGCTTCACAATCCCAATGAAGTCTTCAAGTCGTTAACCTACAGGGTCTCGGTAGAAACCTAAGGTTAAAGGAGAATCGACTCTAGCTTATACAACTAGTAT
The DNA here is from genome assembly GCA_023531105.1 of Papaver atlanticum. Taxonomy (NCBI): domain Eukaryota; kingdom Viridiplantae; phylum Streptophyta; class Magnoliopsida; order Ranunculales; family Papaveraceae; genus Papaver; species Papaver atlanticum. The sequence continues at coordinate 893,687 of JAJJMB010008958.1, read as the reverse complement.
CACACATGAGGTGTGGGGATTAATTTTCCCAGTTGCTAGAGCTCTCTTTTATATAGTCTCCAAATCAGGGTTTGCAATCTAAGTTACCTTGGTAACAAAGCATTCAATATTCACCATTAAATGAAAACCTGATTAGATTCAAGCTAATATCTTTCAACCGTTAGATCGAACTTAGCTTGTTATACACAAATGAAATATACATCATTTAGGTTTATGTAACCGTACATAAATGTGTACAAGTCGTTGGTTCAATAGTAGTTAACTAAATGGTTAGCCATATGAGAACTTTCATATCAACCATATTCATCTTCACCTTAACTAGTTCAAATGACTCAAAAGAACTAGTTAGAGAGTTGTTCAATTGCTTAGATCTCATAGAAGTATACAAGACACTATCGAAGCAAAATCAGTTTTGATTCACTTGAATCGATTCATGAACTTTATAGCCACGGTTTGCAAATATGCATTCCTTAGTTTATATATATTTAAGTTCACAAATAAACCAATTTTAGAAAGTAACACACTTAAGTATGCGTACGGGTATGCGTACTTAAGTAACCGGATTTTAGTTTGTTTTGATTTCCAAACTCAGCAGAAATTCATGGACGTGAACTTTCCGCCAGTATACATATGGGTACGCATACTTAAGTAACCGGATTGAGTTGGTTTTGATTTCCAAACTCAGCAGAAATTCACGGACGTGAACTTCCGCCAGTATGCGTACGGGTACGCATACTTACCCAGTCTTCATCAACCATTTAGTACACACACAAGTATGCATACATTTGGTTCCCGGTTTTGGACTTATACACTAATGCGCGAACACATTATATGCTTATATCCAAGGATGGTTACATGTTCTAAACTCTCATTTCAATCATTGAAACATTCTTAGAGGATGTTAAATAGAGGTTACTCACACACTATTATTCATTAAAGCAATTTTCAAGATATTGAAATAACCAACATGACTTTCGTCACTTGTAAGATGAACTTGGCCAAAGCGAAAGCTTACCAACACATATTTCGAGAAAAAGATAAGCGAGATAAACTCGTCTCGAAATAGCAAATGTGTATAATCGAAGTCTATATAGTAATACGATTTTTGTCCCAAGATAGGAGATAGAGTAGATAGACTTTTTGAGTGATAGATAAGTTCAAGTCTCCACATACCTTTTAGTCGATGAAGTTCCACCAGTTCCTTGAGTAGTTCTTCGTCTTTGTATGATGAACGTCGTGGAGTCTAGAGCTAACCTACACTTTCTATCCTAGCCGAGACTTAGCTATAAGTAGACTAGAAATCAAGACTTATAGTTTTGGCAACTAACTTGACAACAAGCTTGAGATAGAACCGCTTGCGAGTTCGACCGAGCAATGATCTAACAATCTCCCCCTTTGTCAATTTTAGTGACAACACTATCAATACATATGGAATACAAAAAATAAACTTTGTAGCTTCTCTTCCACATGCCTTATCTCCTTGGTTCTTCAACATTACTCGAAATCTTCGTCACTTCCAAGTACTCCAATGATTCCAAAGGTTGTAAGTTCAGCATCATCGTTGTTGAAAATCCGTAGCCATAACAATGAGAAAACAAAAGCTCTCGATCATTATTACACAGTTTCATAGTATTATTACACAACATCAAAGTTCAATTGGATCACAACTTCGACAACAATACTATGGTGATATGTATCACTCCCCCTTAGTTAATACTCCATCTCACATGGAAACCACTCCCCCTTACATAATGATCCGAAAACCATATGTATTTGTAGTGTGAACTACACATTAATTCTCCCCCTTTTTGTCAATAAAATTGGAAAATGTACGAAAACTAGTGGGATCCTAATGAAATTTCCATAGAGACATTTCATGACCAAAAGAAAGCACATATCAACTTTTTAGATGCAATCATATAGTCAAAACTAAATGCGTTCATCAAGAGTTTATAAAGATACAAGATAACCCCTACAATATTCCACAGCCGTACACCCCACAAAGATTTGGCAATAAAGCACAAGTTCAAATAA
>JAJJMB010008958.1:611017-891553 GCA_023531105.1 Papaver atlanticum | reverse complement strand
CTCCATAAAATGTCATTCCCGAAAGAACAATAAGAGCGGCCTTACTTTCACAAGAAAACAAGGATTTCTTTGGATAACAACAAGTCACATAAGAATATGAATTTGTATCCAAAATACTCAATTGAATTAACCACAAGAGAACCCATGATTAATTCAACCGGAATACTCAACTAAACTAACCACAAGAGAACCCATGATTAATCTAATTGGAAAATGCCCAACATAAGAAAACTTACGGAGCCGCACAGTATATACATAAATAAAGATGGATCAGGAAAGATCAATACTGCGGAATAAACAAAGATTCATTCTATCTTTCATCACTATTTGCACAATGACATACAATAGACTTAATCTTTGTAAACAAAAGCTCATCCTTTCTTCCATCAATATTTGCATAATGACATAAAAGGTTTAACTTTTGTTTTTGTCAAAAGTTCATTCATTCTTTATCAATACATGCATATCGACATATGAAAGACTTAATGAAAAGCACGTAAGTGTGACGCATTTTCACCCATAACTACATTATCTATGACTCATTTAATTTCTAATAAAGTTGTTTTAAGTCTTTTCTAGGGAATAAGCTCTTGCGGCAAAATTGGCTCGAAAAGTGGTGTTTTACACCCCATGATAGAGTACTAAAGGCACCCAAGAAATGCACCGGAAGCACCCCAAAAATGTGTCGGAGGAACCCCGGAAAAATTACTATCTACGCCCAAAAATTACTATTTGCACCCCATAATACAAGTTCTAAAGGGGCACTCGTGCAGGATTAGGGGGAGGACATCTTCTTCTCAAATTCAAAAAATGAATTTTGGCGGGAAAACGTTTCTCTTCACTGGCAGAATTTCGATCGGATGTTTGGACGTGATTTAGTGAGATTCAATCCCTGAAACTTAGTGGGTAGACGTGATATGACTATAGAAAGCTGGTATGGGTGTTGTTTCCGATCAAATTTGGCTTAATAACGTGTTTCAATCCAAAACAGTGGACACAAGTTTTCACGGGTTCAAGTGAATTTGACACGAGTTTGAGGTGTGTAATGCATAAGTTTCGAGTGTGTTGCACTACAGAGATTCGTGAAGAAGATAAATAAGGAAGGTTGACAGCTGAGAACGCGTGGAAGATCAAAAAATGGAAATTTTGGCCGTGGAGAATAATATTGATAAATGAAGATTATTTGGGAGATATGGCAGGATTAAAGGAGGATTAAGAGTATAAATAGATTGCTCCAGGTACAAGGAAGGGGTGTCGAGAGTTTGGGGAGCTTAGGAGAGCCAGAGAATAAGAAATCACGAGTTGCAGAAACTCGGGTTCTGCTGCTGCTGCTGCTGCAGAACTGAAGAACATGAAGAACAAAAGCCTGTAAAGGAAAGTCGTTGAAAACTGTCGCTTAAATGCGACAGTTCCCAACTCCTTTCCAGCGACCGCGGAACAGAGTCTACATCACTTCTCTTGTATCGTTCATTTTGTGACGATTTTTGTGCGTCGCAAATTACTGTTTTTCACTATTTTCTCCGTTTTCACCATTGTAAACAATTTTTGAGCAAATAAAAAATATTTTGAGAGTGTCTATAATATGAGGAGCTAAACCCCAACACTGGGACGACGGAGGAGGCCGAACTTCATACATGGGTAAATTTGTTTTATTCTTTTTTATGACTTTTGCACTAAAATTAATTGAAATATAATTTGATTAAATTGGTTGTCATTTGATTAGATGGGTCATGCTTAGCTTAGGTGATTTGATGTCCCATGCTTAACATTTACAATCAATGTTATGAGAATCTACCTTGGCAAAAATAGAGTCCATGTTTATATTTCTTGAGCTAAAATTGTTGAGAATAAATAAGTGAACCTTATGTTATGAAGATTGGCTAAATCCTTAGTCCCAGTAACTCTTGCACCAATTGTAATATTATTGTATATTTTTATTAAATTTAAAAACTCGAATCTTCACAAGTCTCAACGAACCTTTTACTACAATAAAGTTGAAATCACATCAATTTTTGGCGCCGCTGCCGGGGATTTGTTTTTAGATTTAGAGTTTTTAGATTTTTATTGTTTTGTTCTTTTTTATGTTTCTTGGATATTTGTCTTTTTGTTGCAGGTTTTGAATCAAAGAGGAATTGGAGACGAAAGACCTGGAGGATTAAAAGCTAGACAAAGCGAAAAGAACGGAGAAAAGACGAAGATTTTTTTTTTAAATTAATTAGATTTTTTTTTTTTTTAGATTTTTTTTTTAGAAACTGTAAATAGGACTTTATTTTTGTATTTTATTTTTATTTTTGGAACATTAAACATTGGACTTTAATTATTTCTAAACCCTACGGAAGGGTACATTTAATTATAAATATAAACTGTTTGCAGGGAAGGACGACGATTACGATATCGTCTCGGCCCCTCGGGTTCGTACACTGACACAGGAGTCAGTGGCCCGAGTCGACTACAACCGTTTCATCGCCCGTCTGGTACGAGAGGTAAGCTTTTAAACACCCGCGAATCCCCTGTCAACGGGTTTAATGTCTTCCTTAAGGTGCATATATGTTGAGGTTTTGAATACGGACTTTAATTTCCTAGTAGAGGGCAAGGCCAGGCCATACAAGATAAGGGTTCGGATTTTATCACCGTTCTCTTCTTGCCCGCCTTAGGAACACATAACCTACGCGAACCCAAGCTTAAAATACTGATTAGAACGAGACTGATTGGGTAACGAGCTTGTAGGAAAGTCATTCAAAGGGAAGTATTGGGTATCTTATTAGCTTAACTCAAAAGTTCAGGATGATTACTGTGAGTCGACTAGAGCCGCCCTAACGGGAAACGTTGCCAAAGAGGTGTGGGTAACAAAGCTCCTCTGAGCTTCCCCTACTTCTCTTCGACTCACTTTATTCGGATCGATCTAGAGAGGTTTGCTAAAAACGATACCTAGTTGCCTTTTGGAGGAATAGAAGCTGGTCTAGAAACAATCTAAGGGAGCCATCATGCTTGTTGTTTGCTAGATTTTATAGGTTTGATTTGGTCGAGTCAGCCTTGCTTGTGATTGTGTAGAATTCCCTTGCAATTAAGAATGTCGAATTGGTATGATAGAAGCAAATACAATGAGTATCGACCTGAATTTGATTATGGACATCATCATTTTTATGACCATGGTGGGACTAGTAGTTGGGAACGCCAATCTTTTAAAGGTTATGGTTCATCCCATGGTGAGCCCAAGTACTATCCACACACGAATTGGTCTTACGAGAATAATTCTGATAATTCTTCTTTACTAGAGTCGACACGTAAGTTAGCTGAGACAGCACGTAAGTTTGTAGAAATGAATAACTTAGTTATGGACGAAAATGCAACGAGTGAACTTTCTTTACCTTCTTTCCTAGATTATGTCAGGAAATCATGTGAGTCGACCCAGAAGCTTTTGTTAGAGACCCAGAAAAGAACTTCTCTAAAAGATCTAATTTTTCAAAATAGTGTTTCCAATTTCACCCTTGATATCAATGGTGAATATTTGCCTAATTTAGAGGATGAGGTTAGAATAAAAGACACTAATTATTTAGATAAGGTTCAATCATCTTCGTATTATTATGATGATAAGAATAGTAATAATGAAGAATCTGAAATATGTAGGCATGGTGAACAAGAAGCTATTAATCCAATTGAGCTTTGTAATGATTATATTATTTCTAGTTCAAATCCAAATAATTTTTATGATTATTCACCTATTAAAAAGTACGAGGATTTGATTAGGGATATCACCGTTTTAGACGATGTAGTTTTTCCTTTTGATTACGAAGCCGATAGTGGTTTAGAGGAACGGGTTTATTCTTAAAATGCTGTTTTAGAGTCTAGCGACTTAGAAACAATAGTATTAGACGAAGAAGATAGACCCGTAGAGATGAGTAAAGATGCACTACCTGATAATAACTTAGAAAAATCAATTGACCATTTCCAAGAATCTGATGATCTAGAAATTAGGGAGATTGTGACTAGTCTATCTAGAGACACTGAAAACTCTAAGTTTGGGGGTGATTATCACTTCCTAGTGCCTTACCTTTAACTCTCAGAAATTCCCCTCACTTCCTACCAGGAAGAAGTTCAGTCGTTAGAAACCCATCCTATGGTTGATGTGGTTTACCCAGGCTATGATACCCAGATTGACTTTGTTTTCCCACCAAATAGTTTTCTTCCAACTGTGGGAACGTTTATATTTCAAATGTGTCGAATATTAAGTTCTGAGACTAAGCCTAAATACTTTAGGTTACGAGAATCGACATATTTACTTAAGAATGACCACTACTCTCATTGTGGTCAATTATGTAAGTCAAATCTTATTGACTTAGAGGATCCTCAGTTATTTAGGTTATTATTGTGCGCTTCTAAGTTCTTATTTGAGTTTTTCCAGACTTTAGGACCTAATAATTCGGATCCTACCTATGAAGAAAGGCAGCCAATGAAAATATTTTATTTTGACCCTTTCATAGAACCTGAACCTGAACCACAATTAGATTTAGATATCTTAATCAGGAAACTAGATAAGGGCATGCTAGTCTTGTTCATTTTCTTGGTTTATTGCAGTTTCCTTTGGTCAGCTCTATTTGGTTTTGAAGACCCACAGTTGTTCCGACTGTTATTTTATGATTCGAGTGACTAATCCTTTCCTAGTCTTGCTGAAGACATTAAACTTAACACTTCTTGGGAGGTAACCCATGCTTATGTGTCGACTACGGTAATATCCTTCCTCACTTCCTTTAAGTAGTAACAGTTTCTCCACGTTAATGTTTTTAATTTCATCTTTATAACATTGAGGACAATGTTAGATTTAAGTGTGGGGGAGTGATTAACTTTTTGTTTACTTTTGTTGGAGTTTCCTTATCATATTATGACCAGCTGTTGAGCGGGTCTACCTTAGGAATTTACTTTTATGATCAGCTGTTGAGCGGGTCATCAAAATAATTTGTTTTTGATATGACCAGCTGTGGAGCGGGTCTATTATTTTTGTTTTCTTATAACCAGCTGTTGAGCGGGGCTTTCTCTATGTTACACAAATGACCAAAAATAAATAAATTGATATGACCAGCTATGGAGCGGGTCTATTATTTTTGTTTTCTTATGACCAGCTGTTGAGCGGGTCTTTCTCTATGTTAAATCTTATGGCAAGTCTCATGACTTAGCTCGCCACACATGATCACCCGCCGCCTAGTCTGCGCGCGATTGGTCAGAACAACTAGGTCTTGCACACAAGACCCACTCAACAATCTGCTGCATATTTTCCACGAAAATACTCGAGACATCAAACATGTCACAAACAGGGGGATACTCACTGGGGTATTTTTATGGCGGTTTATAGCATGCGGCGTGCAACACGCCCATTACGATAAAGTGTCAGGAAAGGGAGGACAGTTAATGAGCAGTAAGTGAGTAGTGGGTGTAAGGCTGGCCAGTCTTCCCTCGTGATGGAAACATGATGGTCACCACTTTTTTCACGACTCCACTTCTCCACTACTTAACTGTATCCACTTCCTACGAGATCAGGTGCTCAATCATGACTTGTATAAATATGTTTTCGACCTATTTCGACAAACATAAGTGTTATCAACACAAGTATCCAGAAAAACACCAAGAACTGATAGCTTACATTCTGCAAGCCAGTTCCATATTATGATACAAGTCATAAAATAGCCACACCTTCAGAGTTTACCATTCTGATCTCAACACCTTCTTCGCTTCCCTCCCTAAGATCAACCCTTCTCCTTCACTTTGTGATCGAAGCAAGACTCGAACGGCCATTTCTTGGTTTAGGCCAGGATTGTACAGATTGATCTCTCGAATCTAAAGTACTCCCGTGTAGTGCATTTGTTTAGGGTTTAGATTCGTTTCTCAGTGGCACACCCAAATTACCAAAACCAGCAGAATCAGTTTTTACCCCAAAACAACTGGTAACCACAGTGGGAGATTAATACTTCACATGTTATTCCTTACACTGACAATAATTCACATGTTATTCCTGAATTCGTTCAGAAACCCTCAATCCCAATTTTACTTCTCCTAACACTGACAATACTTCACATGTTATTCTTGAATTCGTTATTTCATTCAAAACCCTTGTCGAGGCTATGGAGTTTCAATATTTAACAACTATTCGCGATTTGACGAAAATCCTGAATGATATTGTCAGGAATCAAGCTACTATTTTCAAGATGCATGATGAAGTATTTATGCTTTTGAAAGTCCTCACGGATCAACTATCAAAGGAACCAAAACGTATTCATTCTGGAGGAAACGCTATCGACGATTCATTTTGGATCAATACCGAAGGTAGTAGTCCTTCTTCCAAGATTCATATTCCTATTCCTGGTGGGGAAGATGAATCCTATGGTCACATTGAATGGAAAGGTAGCCACCAACCTAACTTATCTTCTCATGAAGACCAAGAGATGTTTCCTCAAACTCAGAAAGAAGACTCGTGGGATTTATCACGTTCTCATCAGAGTCCTTGCAATGAAAAGGTGATTTCATTATATGAGTCCTTCTTGGAAAATATCAATTCCCATATTGCATCAGAAGCTGCTAAGAGATCCGCTGCTGCTTTACTCAGCCGATCCGAACCGTCCCAGAATGAAGAAACTCGTAAAGATGTTCAGGAAAGTAGGCGTCCTTCCAATAAAAAGATCCAGCCTCCAGCCAATCACTGGTGATGGTGGAAAGAGAAGGCATCTGGGGAACTGCTATCAACAACCTAAACGCGCGGAACCAGTACAACAGACAACTCAAACCCGAAAGGCTGCGCCTAAGACGCCTGCACAGCAACAAGAAACTAGAGAGGAATCTCTAAACTTCCCGTTTCCGATTGAAGAGGTAATCAAACTCCTAGAAGCATGGATTCAAGACGATGCTATCAAGCTACCTCCTCTCAGACGTCCACCAACCGAGGAAGAAATGGAAAATCCCAAATATTGTCATTACCATAGGTTCGTCAATCACCCAACCGATGACTGCAATAAATTGAAGCGCATTTTCAAGAGGAAGGTGGATGCAGGAGAACTCTAATTAGGAACTGAAGGAGTTTACAGAGATCCTTTTCCCGTCAGGAGCTGCATGATTTCTGGGGACTCCGTCCAAAACCGTACAGTCCATGATGGAGCATTTATGTGAGATTTTGTATTTTTCCAAGGCGCAACGTCAAGATATATTTGCAACCCTCAAACGTGTTGTATCAGGCAAGCAACAATAGGCGAGCTTCCGCACGCAGGGAATCAGGGAGCTTCTTCACCGAAAATAAAAGAGGGGAAATAATAGAAGGAGAAATAAAACTCACGTATGTAAGTTATGTGAAAGGGAGAAACTCATCCTTTGGGTCATAGCGGACGATCAAAGCCTTTTAATGTTTGTGGTCGTCGCTAGCATCACCGCCTATGCTCGCTTGCTCGTGGACGTAGCTACCACTACTTATGCTTCTTCGCTCATCTAAGATTCATGGTCGTGGTTAACAAAGCCCATGACCACCATCACCACGCCTCTCCCTGCCGTGCCTGTAGCCGCCACTCGTCTCTGCCAAGATTTATGCCCGTAGTCACCGCTTCCCCCTGTCAAGGATAGTGACCGTAGCCATCCAAGCTCTAGCCAACCTGTTTTGTTCCCACGAAAACGTAGTCTCTTCTGATCACAATTGCTGCCAAGAACCATTGTTGCTCATTTGTTGATACCATCCAGAGCTTCACCATAACAACAACGACTACGGATAAAGGTAATACGAACTTCTGCATATTTTATTTTCCCATGAAGTAATAGAGTCACCATTACGGATGCAAGATGGTGATGTCTTTATCATGGTCAACCTACCGACCATAAAAGATAGAATCACGTAAACCACACTTGGGGACTGAGGCTCAACACGGAATCCCTTCACTGTCAAGGACCTCTTCAACTCAGAAGAGACGGTCAACCAAGAAATCGTGACAGGGTCACCACTCTTCAAAGATGTAATGTGAGGATATCATCACCCCTTGTCTGGAAGGCGCGTGACCAACAAGCAGTATTTGGCTCAACCATCCATAAACGTTGTTGTCAGTGAAAAATCAAAGAGGAAAGTCACGCCTCAGTAAACCACACATACCAACCGCATCATGCCTGCCACATCACCTATTCAGGACTCAATGCCGCCTACCCAAGGACTGCACGAAGCTGCGCATTAACAACCACATCGCCGACAAAGTCAGATTCGGTGTTTCTAGATTTCCAATTTCCTATGGAAGGGGTGCATGGGCTGCCAAAAGTTTGGATACAATACAGATCTATCAAGTGCGAATCCAAAGGAATGCCGCCTTCGTCAGTTCGTCAACCACTTTACCAGCAAATGCAATGGAGGTACATCTTTCAGGAGAAAATAGGCTCAGGATAATTACACCTGGGGACTGCCAGCACAGGATGCCTTCACGTCCCTCAACCAGGTTATTACTGATATCAGAATCATCACTGTCAAAGCTTTACGAGCCGCAGGAATTTCTCAACATGAAGCCGTACACGTGCATCGAAGACTCCAAAAGTACGCCGCAGAGATATTTTCACATATCCGGCCACGCCATCAGAATCTAGCACGCATCTACAACTCCTTGCAAGAACGCATTGTATTCCCAAGCCGGCTCAAAAAGTACAGCTCTAGTAACCAAACAGAAGTGTAACTGGGGACTGCTCATCTCATCCCATTCCATACAACAATCCAAGATTCAAAAGATGATTCAAAGGATGTCGCTTGGAACGAATTCCTTGAAGACTTGATAGCAGCACGTCGGCAATGGAACACCTCTCAGCTCGTCTACATCACTCAACAGCTCTGGAAGATTTTTCCCATATAAGCCTTCCAAGCATATCATCATCGCAATCAAAAAGGAAAGAATAGGCCTATGAGCTAAAGAGTCAGAATAAATACAATTTCGTGCCAGTCAATGCTCAGGAGTGTAAAGGACATTTTAATTACGACTCAGCAGTCCAGATACCAAACAACTTAAAGTCAATGCCTCTTGCAATTGAGCGCAATGGAGTTTGGTAAATTTTGAAACCCACTGGAGAGGTTGGATGCTCATCTTTTGGAGACAAAACCTTATTACACATTCCGAAGAGGATCGATGGAGTTCACTCAGGATTTGATGAAATTTCAAAACCATGGAAGTTATACGTACAACTAAAGTTCATACTTGCAAAAAGAAGAAAGAACAAAATGTACTTACCTTATTGCCGACGATTGGCATGCTCGTGATGGAGCTGCTAATAGTGACGAAGAGGAGCCGGCTGCTACAGACGAAAGCACACAGCCAGATGAGCAACAAAAACGGAAGAGGGTTGATACCCGTTTTTATACGAACAAAGTTCCCAGAAGAAGGATTCATTTTTGCTCCATGAATGGGAATAGATGGCTGGGTCCATAGCCGAGCTAGCAACACGCTACTATGAAGACCACTGACCGCGCGGTCCCATTGCTAAAGGACGATTAGAATTTTCCTGGTAATATCTACCTGCTTTATCTTTTAAATTTTAATTTTGTCTGTCACCATCTAATGCTTACCCCGCAATAATGTCACTGTTACGTGCTAAGCAGGGGACTTAATGTTGATGGTTGTTTTTAGTATAGGGCAAAAACTGTAAAAGTCTTCCTACCTGACCCAGCATCAGAAGTAGTAGACCTTGATATGTCTATATTCCGCAAGGAATTTGAAGAATATATTAGAATCTGATGAGTGCCTATGACCCTCTTCATATTATATTGAAACTCAAGCTCCTAGATGAATTGTTCACTAGTATAGAGCCTAATGAGTATTTAAGCTCCTAGTTGCGTTACTCACTAATGCCGGAGCCTGCCGAGTATTCATTCAATGTTATGTTCCCAATCGAACTCTTGATTTTGACATGACATGACAATTAATGTTCGCTCGCAACTGAGCAGCATGAATTTACCGAAGTGCCAGGATTAAGATATGCATGGAAATACTCAATTAGGGGAACGCAAAGATATGATGCCCTCTGAAACATAATTAGTGATTTATGTATCAATATGCGAAATTCACAAAAATTTGATTGGTTTTGCGGCAACCCGCAAAATTCAGTCCTTTAACCTAATTTTATCAATTTGCAAAAATTAGGTTTTTGACGCCCTGCAATATCCCAAACCCTATTGGTCGAGACCAAACCAAGGTAAGCTAGGAAACTAATCCTCCATGGAGCTAGTAGGAGCAAAGTCCTACCAGAAAAAAAGAAATAAAAAGGAACCGCGGCAAATAGAAGTAACAACAAAAGGAGGCGCGGCCACGCCACTTGGCCGGCCGATCCGCTCCAACAGGCGACACCTGTGGCCGGCTGGCCACGCTCCATGCTGCTTGCCGCCCCCTTTCCCATCGACCAATCAGGTCGCTCTAAATGCGCCACACACACTTGGAATGTGGCCGGGCCCATTCCACTTGCCGGCCCTCTTTCCCATCGACCAATCAGGTCGCTTTAAACCCGCCACACACATTAAATAAAGCCAAACGGCGCCAACACCTAGTGTCCGTTGCGTCAACATGGACGCCATGCCAATTAGCTAATCAACCTGCCAAATCGCGCCGGCATGCTAATTGGCAGGCCATGCTATTCCGCGGCAGCAATATGCAAACATGCCATAACGGCGCAGCCGCATGCTATCTCACTTTTCGTTCGTGGTAGACGCCATAACAAACTCTAACCAGGGTATTCTGATCAGAATAAAACTCTTGTTTTAATGGCATTTGTCTAATCAAGAGGAAACCCTAATTCCTAGTCATGGCCTAAATTATGCCACTTCGGACCCACAACATGCCACAAGCCATGTGGGATTCAGAAGGCCCTAAAAGTGGCGCCCACGCCATATTATAGCTACCTATGGCTATCCCCGTGTCCATGGTCGTTCCCACATTATGGCCTTGCCATGATTTATTTATTTAACGTGGCCACGTCAGTGTTTGCCAAAATACCACCATATCGCGGCCACATAGCCGCACATGCTAATTAGGTTTTTGACATGCACACCCTAATTTGGAAGGACGCTATGCTGACCCTTGCCAAATAATGCCACCTAAGGCATTAAGTTTGATACGGAAACTAGAGCCAGTATTGTTGAGTCATATTTGGACCTAGCGCTAATATGCCAAGATATAGTGGCCGCGGCTACGCCAGGAAGGCGCCAATTGCGCCACTATGCCACTGGCAGGCGCCAATGAGATGTGACCATAATTAATGGCCACCCCCTTCCATAAATTACAATCTCGGTCGTTCAACTTCGACAGCCGAATTGACCGGCCTTGGTTAAATCTTAGGCGACCAACCAAGACTAACTTAATAGCGTCACACGCTATTTATTACGACAAGTCTCATGACTTAGCTCGCCACACATGATCACCCGCCGCCTAGTCTGCGCGCGATTGGTCAGAACAACTAGGTCTTGCACACAAGACCCACTCAGCAATCTGCTGCATATTTTCCACGAAAATACTCGAGACATCAAACATGTCACAAACTGGTGGATACTCACTGGGTATTGGTTTAGCGCTTTACAGCGTGCGGCGTGCAACACGCACATTATGATAAAGTGTCAGGAAAGTGCGGACGGTTAATGAGCAGTAAGTGAGTAGTGGGTGTAAGGCTGACCAGTCTTCCCTCGTGATGGAAACATGATGGTCACCACTTTTTACACGACTCCACTTCTCCACTACTTAACTGTCTCCACTTCCTACGAGATCAGGTGCTCAATAATGACTTGTATAAATAGGTTTTCGACCTATTTCGACAAACACAAGTATCCATAAAAACACCAAGAACTGATAGCTTACATTCTGCAAGCCAGTTCCATATTCTGATACAAGCCATAAAATAGCCACACCTTCAGAGTTGACCATTTTGATCTCAACACCTTCTTCGCGTCCCTCCATAAGATCAACCCTTCTCCTTCACTTTGTGACCGAAGCAAGACTGGAATGGCCATTTCTTGGTTTAGGCCAGGATTTTACAGATTGATCTCTCGAATCTAAAGTACTCCCGTGAAGTGCATTTGTTTAGGGTTTAGATTCGTTTCTCAGCGGCACACCCAAATTTACCAAAACCAGCAGAATCAGTTTTTACCCCAAAACAAAAGGTTACCCTTGCGATTAATAAGCAAACACATGAAAACTCTAATTAATTGCTGTAGAGGTTGAGTAAAAGATGCAACTGATTCCTCGATTTTCTTTTCCATTATCGTACTCCTAATACTAGATTACTGCTGCAGCAATGGGGGCGGCAGACAAACCAAAATTCCGAAATAATTTGTTCCAAATAAATTTTAATTATCTTTCATTTTGAGACGGAAATAAAATATAAGCCTATATATCTCTTCCTAACTATTTGTTGATAATAAAGATCATACTCTTAGCAAGAAAAAGCTCATGAAGTACCCCTGTCACCAAATAGCAACATTTATAAATGTTACAAACAGTGGAAAAATGTTACTAAAGTTTCTAGCAACGGTCAGCACTGTCACCATATAGAACCTCTTATAAGTGTACCAAACAGATCCATGGACTCCTCCTTCTTCGCCCGCGATTTGACCCGACTGTGACCCGTTTTTTCTAGGTTAAATTTCAGACTAAAAAATCATCGACAATTGATCAAAATTTTCGAAATTTCTTTCAACCCATATAAATTATAACCATATTTAACCATATAATGGAATAAACTTGAAGAACAATGATCAGAAATTGATCAAAATCGAAAAATTAAAATTTTAAGAAAACCTTTTTTTAATTGAATTTTCGATCTTGAAATTCTTCGATCATGGATGATATTTTTCGAAAATCAATTTCAATTTACGAGAGATATAATGATTAATAGCGCTCCACTACAAAAAACCGAAGAAAAACGATCTGAAAACGATCAATTTCGATGTTTTAATTCTTTTCCTTAAAATTCAATTTTGAAGACCATGAAAGTGTGACGGATAAAATCCAATGGAGTCACCCTATAGAAAGCCTCCTTAACAGTCGACCAATTAAGTATAACGGCTTTTGGTTCGAAAAATATGATTGTGGGATTAAGGAAATAAAATGAATTTTAAGAAAGTGTCACTTGCGGAAACACGGGTGATGGAGTTCTAGGGACACAGACATAGGAGGAGCAAGTGTATAGCAAGGGTGTGAACTTGCACACCCTGCTCAACTGGCTCCAAAGCCTAAAATTTGCAAAATGTTGGGTATCCAAGCCCATTTCAGCTTACTTGCACCCCCTATAATTGTTTTGCTTCCCCTTAGTCGGATTTCTGGCTCCGCCTCTGGACGCAGAAAAGAAAAGATTAGTCGTATCTAACTTAGGTTTAGATATCCTGCTATATTGATTAGGTTGATCTGTATTTTTTTTCTTCCATTGAATTCAATTATGTATTTCATGGACTCTATATATAGACCGGAGATTATACACGGATTAGGATTCCACTTTTTCTTTTTCTTTTTTTATGATAAAAATTTATTTATTTATATAGGCCGGAGTTGTAACTCAGTTAGCTTTAGGAGACCGGAGTGGTAACTCAGATTTAGATTTTGACGTAGGTATTGTTTACATCAAATGGCGTCACTAACGTCCCGTTAAGTATTTTGGTGTAAACAAAGTGTCACCAAATTAGTTAGGTGTAAATTTTGAAAGAAGTATTGTCTACCCACCATTAGGCAGACAGTGTTACTAACGGTCGGTTAAATACTTGATGTAAACAAAGTATAACTTAAATTCTAATGTTTCGACCAATAGAGTTTCGCCAAGTGTCCACACCATAGCGTCTGCATTAGAAAAGACCTATTTCGACCAATAAGAAGCGAGGGTTTCATCACCGTTGAACGTGGAAGCTTATTTTGTCAAGGTCTTTAAGGAGGAAGATACACGTGGAGCCCAATTCCAAAATACTGATCCATGACTATAGGCAGAGACGGAGCCAGGACTTATATGTTATGAGATTGAACAAATTTCGTTTTTACATTCACATTTTTTTTATCAATATGAAAGTTCACATGGTATATTTTCTTACCATTTACGCGATAATTCATCAATCTTAGCGAAGAAATTGTGCAAATTGATGTCAATAACCAACAACAACAACATTACATGCTAAAATAGCTTGAATATAACATGTTTCATCTCAATGACGATGGTTGCTGCACCTGATTCCCATACCATCGTCTCCATTATCATTTATTTTCTTTAGTTCTCCTTAAAAAGTGTTTGTCAGGTAGAAAATAATAAAGAAGATTTAAGTGATATGTTTACATATTAAACCCCATTACTATACAAACTTCGATTTTACATTACTATCTGCACTCACAATACATAAAAATTACAAAAACACAAGCCTTTTTTCATTAAATTCAAATTTTGGTATATAGGATAGGACCCACCACGAGTCCGAATCAGTGTTCACCATCTCCAGATGAAAAGTTTTGAAGGGAGCCACATCATGCGGAAAAAATAGGGGGAAAGGTAGGGGGTATGTAGCAGTTTTCGTGCAACAAACCTACTTCTAATTGACCAGATGGTTGATGCTAGCTTGTTAACTGTAGAATAACTAAAATTAGAGTTGGTTGTGTTGTGAACCAGTCTATCATATTTGACCGTAAATGATTCCCTTCTAGCCATATCCGACCGAGGTTACTATTGTACTTTCATACCTTTTCTGGAAGTCTCCACCTTCATCATATACGAAATTTAAACAGACTATCGAAGACCCTGCTTATCTTCTTCTCTCTTGGTCAAAGGCGTTTGGTCAAAGATAATCAAAGGAAAGTCAATAAAAATCTTTTCATCACCATTAATGAATCTCTCGAAATTTGAATGCTGTAATGTCTGAAAGTAGTTATTAAACCTAGTGTCTTGTTTCTATCTCTGTTTTGATTTATTTATTTTTTGTCTGATTCTCCTTTAATGTTTTATATGATTTAATTTTGTAATGTTACCCCCTTTTAAGATTTGCATGTCCTCCATCTAGACTTCTTTGAAGATTTTGTTCGATTCCACCCTCTTGGTTTTTGTTTTATAGCTTGCATGTGTTAAGGTTTTCACCTGGTATGTGTTGTCTTATGTAAGGTACAAAATAGTAATTGTCAAAGGTTGTTTTCCCATAAAAGTTCTCTTCAATAAAGGTCAATGGCGGAGAAATCAAATCATCAAACTAAGGCCCAATTCTCAAAAAAAAAGGTGAGAACTCTGGTTATTTTTCTTGTTGAAAGATTAGTGGAAAATTTGTATGACAAGCGTAGCACGTCTCAATTCAATTTCATGCATCAACCCTATAATTTGGAAATGATTGAAGTTGTTTCTCATCATTATTATCTTAACATATCTCAACCCAATCTACAAAACTCTCCCTGTTTACGTTACAATAGATCCAAACATAGGGGACATGAAATTTTTAGAAGATCAACTGATGTCCACTTCTCTCAACAACTCTGGTTCGGATGAAATTCATCAAACTTTTGTTTATTCTCAAGTCATCCTGGATAGGGCCAAATCCAAATGGGCTATCAGCATTGTAATAAAATTATTATCTCCTGATCCTGACATTTTTGAGATTCGCCTCAAAAACCTATGGCTAAAGAAAGTCAAGAAAATTCATATTAGAAACCCACTCCCAAATCATTTCATTGTTAAATTTCAAACTGGGATCACGTAAATTGGGTTCTAGAGAATGCTCCATGTTCAGTGAATGGATATATTTTCATGGTCAAGCAATACAATTCTTTTGTTCAAATTCATAAAATGGATTTTAGCTATCAAGAATTATTGATGGATTCCAAAGACCTCCCTCCAGAACTTTTTAATGCAGACACAATGTTCAAGTTTGCAAAATCCTAAGAGAAGTGAAAGAAATTGATCCTGAATATGGAAACCCGGTAGACTCTGAAAACGTGGGGGTACCAAACTACACCACCAACTTTTTCTTAGGAAACATGTATGGACTAAACTCGAATACAATTCCGAGAGTTCAACTTAATGAATATCAATCAAGGAATTATACGAACAACTTATATCGCTTTCTCTCACAATCGGAAAGTTTACAGAACCAATCCGTGAACCTGATTATGTGTGAGAGTACTTGGACGATTCCAAAGATCAACATCCAAGAACCAATCAAGTCGTATCCAACAAACAAGGATGTATGTATAAACTTTGATTGATTAACGTACAACCTGTGATATTTCAATTATAAAACATAAACAATATAATGCAGAAAAATAAATAACACAGACACCAGAAATTTTATTAACGAGGAAACCGCAAATGCAGAAAAACCCTGGGACCTAGTCCAGATTAAACACCAAACTGTGTTAAGCTGCTACTGACACTAGCCTACTACCAATTAAATTCAGATTTGAATGTAGTTGAGACCGAATTAAACCGTCACATCAATTCAGTTACATCCGCGCTCTTTACGCCTCTTGAATCCCAGCAGGACTCTACGCAAATGATTCCCTAGCTAACGTCCTTTATATCCTAAGAGTTGCTTCAACTCAATTGAAGACTTAAAACCAATTTGCCTCCCATAGATAAGCCTATTTGTGATTTCCGTTCTTATAAAAGTTAAAGGTGAGGTAGGAAATAGATTGCAATAGACAAAGTCTAGTAAACCTCAAAATCCGGTCTTATGACTCCCGAAGAGCAGCCTAGATTATTATTCACCTCACAAGTTGAAAATTGTGTAATCACAAAGTCTAAGACGAAGACACTTTGTGATTTCTATCTATCTTGTTTGAGTGAGAAACTCAATGATCAAAACAAGATCAGGATACTCGAACTATCAAGATAAAGATAGTTGGACATGGCTTCACGAATCCCCAGATGAAGTTATTTTAGTCGCTAAACCCTAGAAGGGTTTAAAGGAGAGGACGACTCTAGTTTACAACTAGGACATACAAGAATAATGTGAGGATTCAAAGATCCAAGTTGTTAGAGGTTCTCCTTTTATAGACTTTCAAGATTAAGGTTGCTTTGGGTTTAAGCTAAGATAGCTTTGGAACCAAGCAATCAATAATCACCGTTAGATGAAAAACTTGACTTGAGATTATCATAGAAGAATATGCACTCTGGTAAGGATGGACCGTAACCGAACCGTGTATCATGACCTGTTCATGTAGGTTAGCCGAAACTATCCAATTAAACTATATACTTAACCATTTTCATATACCACTTTAAGACTTTTCATGAATCACACATATGATCGAAAATGTATATATAATGTTTTTAGAGAGTTGATCAAATATCAATTATCTCATAGAAATAATTTTGATGCATCTGAAAATATTCGACAGGGTAAGTACGTGTACTGTACCTGTTCGTGAATTTTTTTGTCATGGTACGTGTATCGGGGGTATGGATACCCTTAAGACAACAAACAAGTTCAGGAACTCACATATCTTTTATCAAAACCAACATATCTTTTATGGTTTGCATACTGGGTATGTGTACCATTCCTTTCACGAGTCACAAACTTTTTGTGGTATGGATACCGGGTATGCGTACCAAAAAGTCGCTGCCGAACTATAGCTACGCCGGTACATGTACTGCGGCTCCGAACTTATAACAGTTCTCCCAGTATGTGAACTGGTATGCATACTGTCATGTATCCAGATTAACAATAGTTTTATATCTTTTTAATAATCAATTTGAAACATTCCCGAATAACATCAATGACACATCTCATTGTTCCAGGCTATTTTCAAATGATTAAATCTTGAATCATAATTTAAGTCATGAACAATAAATTGTTCTTAACCAAATTCATCATGTATGAACACGTGTTCTTAAGATAAAGTTGACTCAAAATTTCTGTTATGCATGTACTGTTTAATTTAGTCATGCGATAATGTCTCATAGATAGAAAGGTGAAAACTTAAGAAATAAGCGGTTCAATCTTCACTTACCTTTTGATGTTGAAGTTCTCCAAAGCTCCTATTGATCTTCGCCTTCAAACGGTATAACGCAGTGATATTCGATTCTCAACTACACACTTTTATCCTGACTAAATGTAGAAGTGACTAAATATAGACCTGACTAAATGTAGACTAGAAATCAAAATATAGTTCTGACAACTAAATTTGACAACAATCTTGAAATAACAACACTTTTGAGTTCGACCGAGCAATGCACTAATAGACTCAAATGTTGTCAGTGTTAACATCAAAATCAATGTGAAAACTCCACACACCAGAGGTTTGTTAACTAAAAATTGTGCTGGTTTTACACAATGGATTCCATTCTACTATTCAAAACAACCAACAAATCTCTATCCAGCTTGTTTCATTCTCGGCCATGATGAAGAATAATGCGAAAGAAAAGCGAGATTTGTCAGAGTTCTTGCTAGCAACGCTCTCTTCAAGTTTGGACAAACAAATCTGTCACTCCAAGGTGTGCGTGACGTGAATCCTAAATATGGAGATGGATCACCAGTCACTATAAAAAAAGTTTCAAATAAGAAAGCTGTTGACATGACTAGCTTTCGGTAGCTTCATCCAAAATAATCAACATGATTCACCGAAGGTGGATAAGACAAAGAATCAACATCAATCTTAGATAAAACATGTTTCCGCTTCTTAAAAAGAGACGCAAAAGACAGAGCTTCACCTTTTCTAGGGCTTGAACTAGTATCTTTGTTAACTTCATCTTCTTTCCTATTCATGGAAATACTAGGTTTATGAATTTATTTATCATTACAAACCTTTCTAGTGCTTTGAACGTGATTGGATTTAGGAATCCAAGCACCATTCTTTATCGTAATCCTGTTCGCATCAGGTGATTTATCACCTAGATTCGCTATCATGAATCAAAACGATGATCCAAGAGACAAACTAGTTAAGAATTTTCGGAAACCCTTGCTGTGAAGGATCAGAAAATCTGGACTTCCAGCAAACCGGGTTTCAGCCCGCTTAACAAACTTCGACTCTCCGATACGCCACTCAAGTAACCGGACCTTCAAATTCTTCCGAGCGACTCGAATTCGAATTATCCAAACTACATTACAAGCAAGCACATTTAACATTTATTATGCAATTATGAGAGAAAAAGAAGAAGAGTGAAGGTAATGGTATCATGAAATTTTGATGTTATTGAAGCCCAAATATTTTCTTTTCTTACTGGAGCCCATATTGTCTATATGTTTTGATTTTTCTTTTTGGTTCTTATATATATTTTTTAATGAAACCAATATGTTTGATTTTAAAATTAAAAAGAAATATGGCAAAAATATAATTTACTGGATAATAAATGGACTCACTATGAGCTGCCACCTCGGCAAGATAAGGTTTCCAAAGAAATTGTACTTTCGCACTCTTTTCACCAATGGTGGCCTTATCATTATCTACTACTAGTACATTACTTGCTCTCTCCTCACAGTTCTTCATTGTGCAGTCCAACAAAGCGAAACCAGCAATTCATCATGGCAGCAACTTCAGCTACATTTTCTAGCACCATCAATCTTAGGTCCTCATTTATCAAGCGCAGGCCAGCAGCCAGCCTAGGCTCTTTTGCAAATGTCGGCCAAGCTCTTTTCGGATTAAAAGCTGACCATGGACGTATAACTCTAATGGCAACATACAAAGTGAAGCTGATTACACCAGAAGGACCTCAAGAATTCGAATGTCCAGATGATGTTTACATTCTTGACCAAGCTGAGGAACTCGGTATTGATGTTCCATACTCTTGCCGTGCTGGTTCTTGTTCTTCTTGTGCAGGTAAAGTTGTGGCTGGGAAGGTAGATCAATCCGATGGAAGTTACCTTGACGATGATCAGATGGACGAGGGATGGGTTCTAACTTGTGTTGCATATCCACAGTCTGATGTCACTGTTGAGACTCACCAGGAAGAGGCACTCATGGGTTAATTCTGTCCAAAAGATGATTAGGAGTTGTACTCCATATATGACACACTCATTATGGTTTTGATTTCTTGTTCAAACTTAAGTTTTCAAGGAATTGATTTTTTATGTTTGGAAATAATTGGCAAATGATGAGATTATTGTGCTATTTCTTTTGTTCATGTAATTGATAACTAGTTTCATCCTTCTATGTCTTACATGGTATGCAAATCATTCGGCTAACTGTATCGCGAAACTGGAACAAGATTACGCACGCATAAGTTGCCATAATATTTTCTTTGCCCAGAACTTCATAATAACAATTGGTAAAAATTACGAGAACATAACAAAGTTCTGCACATATAAAGAATGAATTCCTAACTCAATAAAGAACACAGAAGTTCATGTCTTCTTAAACAATTCAAGAAGAGTATCAGGTTTACACTCAATTTCGCTCGTATTGCTTTCCGAATTGCCAAAATGAAGCGTATCCGATTCTCTCCTGTCATCTGAGTGGGATGGATATTCTGGAATGGGAGAGGAAACATCAAATGTTGGGTTATCTGTTATCTCAAAAGCTGTTTCGTGGTTTTCAGTGCTTATTTCAGGGATATTGTCTAATGAAGCAATTGAGCTAGACCGAGATAGAGTGCCGGAACCAAGTGTTATTGTTTCGTCTTGTTCATCTATTGTTGAGTCTAATGAACAAACAGACCGCGTTGCTCGAGAATGTACAGATTCACGTCTAGTTTTTGCTCTTTTACACCAACTATGCAGTGATTCTCTTACACTTTCAGCTACTAAGGCTTTTTTACACCTAGAACCCATCTGTAAAGGCGATCACAAATGTTAGAATTGACTGAATCACAAGTATTGAAGCACATATTGTCGTGTTTGCTAGGCGAACCTGCGTAATAATGACGTTTAGCGGCACTGTGCTATAGCTACACCAAAATTGAACAAGTACCCTGCATCTCCCAAATGTTTTAGTATCAGCCTTGTTATTCATGTGTACTGCGGTCATTGCAAACAAAGTTATTTTGGAAAAAGAAAAGAAGCTTACCCCGAAACCAAGCGGATTGTGACCATTGCGTGGTTCTTCATGAAACAATCTCGCTGCTTTAGTCCCCACTAGAAGAAGGAAACAAGATTTGTTCAATAAGACTACATTTAGTAATAGCAGATTTTCATGTGTTAGATATTCGCGTTATAATCACTTGACAGAACAAACAAGGTGCCATAATCTTACCAGAGACCATAGAAATGTCGCCATTTCAAAGGCATTCTGCATAGACAAAGAAGAAAAATCCATATTAGAATGATGCAACAACACGCAGAACTAATAATAGCGAAATGTATCAAAGGCGCATTTATCACAACCTGAAAGGAGATAAACTGTATCAACCATAACAAAATTTCAGGTTTTCTGAACCAGAAGTGATCATCACGTGGTTTTACTTGACCCGTTCCTGCAGGACCTGTTGCCTCCACGATTTCAAGGGCTAATAGGGACACAACATGTCTCAGTTTTGTGCCCACCAACATGACCAGCTTCATCATATGAACCATATAACATGGAGAAGTATTAGCAGAGAAAAAACAAATTTTTACATGGTTTACAGGACGAGAACGAGTAAGTTTGTTGCTCTTACAATAACAGGGATGAAGGAGATCCAGAAGTAGATATTAAGTCCTGACGTAACATATAGAGAGTTAGTTGCATTTTGAACTGCAAATCTAGAATGAGAAGAAAATGGCTGAAGTTTCAGTTACGGGAACTAGTGATAAACTTACCATGGATATTCACAAAGATGCATAGTATGGCATAACCCCAAAGAGGCCAACTGCAAAACAAACAAAGAAAAATCATAACTTGCGAACTAGAAGCGAAATGTAAACCTACATGAACGAACTGAACAATCAAACGTCTAACTAAAATGATACACTTTTGAAATTTTATATATTGAAGTGGTGAAACCAAGCGTTACCTGATACCCACAATTCCATGAAACTCGTCCTCCATGCTTCGGACCATATACTTGTGGAAATCGTAAGAAAGTGGTAATTTGTGATTCTGAATGTCATATTAAGGGAAAATGAGACATTGCTCCAAACTAGTTTTTCAAAATGTTCTGACACTTAGGAACTAGTGAACCTAACATATATGAAAACGTTTGATTTGATACTACTAACTCCAGGAGAAACTCTGGTATGCAAATATGAAAGGGTTTCAAAATACAAGATACTTACAGTGACGAAGCCCAGTCGTAATGCAAAATAGTCTGCCTTCTCTATGGAACTCTTAAATTGCCGAAAAAAGCAAAGCTGCATCATATGTCATTTCCCTTAGCAACTAACATATAGAATTAAGTTGCATTTTGACACGAGCAATACAGAAAACGGCATTAAAAAAAAAACAAAAAAAAAAGATGAAACTCCACATGGAATGAAATAGGCACAGGAATAAGAGTTTCACCATCCAAATGAGAATGCTGCTCCTACTCCATGGATGAGATGTCTGATGGGAAATAAACGTAGACTGCCGCCTCATTATTTTGTACCTCTTTGCTAGGAGGGGAAAAAAAAACATTTTCAAGATTATAACCGTCGAAGCATTATACTAAATATTGAACTGACAGGCACTGGAGTGATTTGGTTTAAGAATTTTCTAAGGAATTATCAGATAGCTCAAATGAAGCTTCAATTAGTGTTGGCCTCTTCATTTTTTTTCTCACCTTGCATCTCCACGGCCAATATGTATGCTTGGCTTTCCCATTTCCTCCAGCTATAAATCTATTTGAAAAACAGAAATATTCACAACTTCAGTACACTTTAAGTGAGTTTCACAGAAAAGCCAAGAACAAATAATACACCTTATACATAGCTAAACCAATTGCCACACCACTATAGACCACATGCGTTATCCCGAGAACAAACAAGAACCGGTGAAGTTGTTCGAGACCTTCGTACGAAACAAACGGTTCACGCCCCTACATAACAAGAATTATGGAACTAGTTGAGTATCACAACTGAAGTAAACAAACCCATGAAGAAAGAAATTATGCCCAGAGAAATTTTACCTTACCGCAGGAATGTGACGGTGGTACTGAATGAACAATATGTTCTGATGGATGTTTACTAGGAACTGTATTATTTGGATGATGTGCGTCTTCTTCACGTATCAAATGCTGAATTGGTTTTGGTTGATGAAGTCCATAGTCTTCTTCAGAACAAAGATAAAATCGACTATCGAAAAGAGATGAATCGACACATATCTCAGATATCCACCTTGCCCATTGTACCAACAACAAAGATATAAGCCCAAGAAACATCAACTCTGAAAACAACCATGAAAAGGCAGGGAATATTTAGAATTGAGTATATCTATCGTTCAAATCTAATTCGACGAAATCACTAGTATAAGTAGAATTACCTTCTTTGATCTTTATTAAAGATGTTAAGAGAGCTTTCCTCCTTGTCCTCTTCAACCACTACAAAAACCAAAGGAAAAAAAAAAGGTCAGGTGGTACATCTGTAAGCTGACTGATGATCCTAACTTCATTTCTATGAAATGCTTATCTCCAAATTTTAACTTTAAACTTGCAAACCTTTCCGCATCGAACAATAGATCTCTGGGCAGCTAAACAAACAAAAACCATGACAGTAGTAACAGTAGCAACAGCCCATGTAGGAGTTTCTGCTAAAGATCTTCCTTCTAATGAACTCTCCATTTTTCTTCTCCAATTTTCACAAGAACACGCACTTGCGTATCAATCACTTAAGGTAGTTAGTAGATTCATAATGTACTTAAATCAGACAACCATTTCTATTTTTTTGTTTTTTAGGCACCACCCCGGCACCCCCACTGTCTTCTGACTTCCCCAAATCTCCATTAGTTATATATTATCCTTCTTCTTTACATTCATTGAAATTGCTGCAAAAGATGGTGTCTTCTTTCTCTCTCTGATTCTTGCAATAGCTTACTGCCTTCCTCTTGTCTTTTCTCTTAATTGTTACGTGCAAAACCACAAACAACGGCCAAACTCACATGTTTACTAATAAGAAAAAGTAATTAAAAAAGCCAAGTCCAATTAGAGAGAATCAGAACAAATGAATTCTTTCTTATTTAAATGAGTTTCAAATATACAGATGGGAGATTTATCTCTGCAAGGGAAATAATACTTAGACAGTTAGTGATAGACAAAGCAGTGAGGTCTCCTTACAACTGTTCTTCTTTCCTTCCCTCAAGTAATGTGGGAACTGATGGGAGTTTCTTTAAAAAGACAAAATAGTCATGGGTTTTTGTTATTGGCCACGGTTAGTTATTGGGTATCGGGCAAAGGTTGAGATTTATCAATATTTTCATTTATTAATTTAATACAAACGAGTATACTAATTTTATTTCATTTTGCAATGGAAAATCGTAAATGAGGATCGCTCATCTTCGCAACTGTGATGCTTTCCTTTTAAACCTTTCGAAAGAAAAAAAAACTGTGATGCTTTCGTTTTTAACCCACATATTAATAATATCAATTTGTTACAGTGGAAAATATGGAGAAAGTAATGAGACAAAGGGAGGTTTCTATTGATCAGGATAATAGGGTTACATAGATACAATATCATTTATATACATTTAAAAGTAAACTCTAGGTAACTAGATGGACCGCACATCCATGGGCCGTAGGTCCTATAATACCCCCTTGTGCGGTTCAATAACAAAACTTTATACATAGTGCTTTACATATAGTGCTTTGAATGTAGTTCTTCAAATTTCGTTCTCTCCTTGACGACTTGTGCCGAAATCAATTGCCTCATTAAAACTTTGACAAGGAAAAACCCAGTGGGATAAAACCTTGGCACAACTCTTCACATGCAGTACTTCACATGTTGTCTCGTACTTTACTTGTAGTTCATCACATGCAATACGATCTTCAAAGATCGACGAGTCTAAGTTAATCGTCTCGTTAAAACTTCGTCAGGCTAACCCAGGGGACAAAACTTGAACTAAAGAATAAGAGTACAATATTAAGTAAACTTAGAATATAGTTGGATGCATATACGTTGCCTCATTAAAACCTTGACAAGGAAAACACAGTGGGATAAAACCTTGACGAAGGGAAAAGAGTACAACGTGACAGATGCAAGTAAAGGTGATCCGCTGCATATGATCACTTTGCTCCGTTGAAGTTGACTAGTTGCTTCACAACTCCTAAGGCAGAAAACCCTCGTGGGAAAGACAATAGCCTTAGCTGAGAAATTACATTCCTGGTGTTTGTTGTTGTCTCATTAAAAACCTTGCCGAGTGACAAAAACCATGTGGTTATAAGCAACCTCGGTGAAGGAAAATAGTTCAATACACCATTAGATGCTCCCCCTGATATCAGACAATTTTTATTAGTCTAATGCAGTCAAAAGGAGTTTATCACACTTTACTTTGGTGACTTGAATGTTTATAAGATCATGTTGTTGATTCTGGAAGTTTCGTTGCTTAACAAACTATCGCGTTTCATCTATTTGATTCAGATATTTTCAGTAATATCTGCGCGATCTTTATGTCTTCAACGTTCAACATACTTGATGTTTTTAGTGTTGTCTCGCTAAAAACCTTGTCGAGTAACAAAACCCTTTGGGAAAAACTATTCTCGATCGAAGGGAAAAAGAGTACAACACAACTTCAATTTCGAAGTAAAATATGTCGACATCATATCCTTGGATCCTCCCCTTGATGTCGGCATCTCCCCCTGAATATTTTCAGAGTTGTTCCAAACAGTTCCTTTAGTCATGTACTTTCGAAACTGAATATCGGTAATGACCTAGAAAATAGTCAACCATATCTCCCCTTGATTACTTTTGTTGGAGAAGAGATTATTGTTCTTTCATAATCAACAACTTCTGGATTGCACTTTCATTAGCATTCCTTTTAATGTCTTTGTAGGGATAAAACAAATTTATGCCAATAGTTACCTTTAAGTACATGATTACATTCATTATACAATTCCAATGACGTTGCGTTGGCGCTAAGCTATATCTAGTTAACAAGTTCCCTGTGGATGTAAAATTTAATCGAGTACACTATTATACTAAGTACAACAATGCGTCTATTGTACTTATGTATGGGAATTTCATCTCCCAACACATCTTCGTCATCTTCCTTTAGACGAAATGGTCACTTACTTACATTTGAACCTCGACTAATCATGGCAGTGCTATAAGGATGCATGTCTTTGTTAAATTTCCCGACAACTTTAGAACATATGAAAACTGGTGGAATAATATACCATAAGCTCAGTATTCGGTCGAGCTTTCCCCAGATTTTTCATCTTAAATTCAGATTTCAAATAGCTTTTAAGGTCTCTTATTACATCAAGAGTACCCATCATGTCTGTACCATCGACATAGATAGCTACAATTCCAAATCAGGAACTTTTTTGTGAATACGCAAGTAAAAATAACTTACTTGTCTATCCCCTCCAAATTAAATATCCACTTAGGAGGGTATACCACATCCGCCTGATTGCTTCAATCTATAAGTGAGCATTCTATCTAACTGTAAACGCACTATGTGGTTTAGAATCACTTGATTTTGGAAACAAAAGGCTATCAAGCCCTTTTGTAAATATCTTCTATCTATTGATTCTTTCAGAGATACGTAATAACAACATACATATGCTGCATTTCAAGTTCTTTTGAAATTACCAAGCTAACTAAGTGGTGGAACGCTATAACGTTCATTACAAGAGGAAAATTCGAGGGCTTTGTGAGAAACCTCGCGTCACAAGGAGAGTATTTTTACTTTAAGACTTCATTCTTCTCACTGCGTTCGGTGACAAATAATTATGTATGTCCTATAGGCTTTACACCTGGTTGGTTAGCACTACCACACCAAATACCTGTATATTTGTCAAAGAACCAAGTTCTACCTGGATTGTATAGGCCAAATATGCTCTCCGTTGACATTAAACAATAAGAAGCATGGTTCGATCTCGTTGTGCTCTACTTTCTTAAGAAACTATACATAAAAATAATCATTAATATGCTCGCACGATCTTTCCATTGACTCGTGTGTGTTCTCATAATCCTTTAGGATTTCATTGTTCTCTGGAATCATTAAACTTAGGAGAGTCCTCCAGTATTGATTCATGGACATAGTCAAAGACAATCAGATGAGATGATTTCATTAATGATACAAATTAGGTTGTGCCTTACTCATCTACTTCCTTTCTAGGTGAGCATTGATCGAACCTAGTGGCATCTCCATCTTCCTTTATGGAGCCACGTCCTTAACTACACTTCCACCAAGTGTAGTTGCAACACCTTAGTCTATGGTGTACCCCAAACTGAGGATTTCTAACCTTACAGGCATATTTGCACTTGTTATGTATGATCTTGTCACATTACCGATATCAGTGTACTTTCTGAAAATCTATTATTCTTTTCACTTCACATTTACATTTGTGGAGTACAAGAATCAATATGAGACAAAGTGGGAACACACGACGACAATTCCTATCGTTCCTTAAGGAATCCTTTTTCTTATCTCTCCATAGCGACGAGAAGACAGTCTCATCAAAGTGACGATCTGTAAATATAACGGATAAGAGATTACCTACTAAAGTTTCAAATGCGAATAATTGTTGGGAATTCATATCCAACATAACTACTTAATCGTTTTGATGACCAACTATAATACGATGTGGAGTCGTAGTGGCACATATATAGCACAACCAAAAATGCGTAAGAATACAAATGTCAGGCTTATATCCAATTACCAACTGGTACGCAAAAATGGTTGACTAATTATGGGTTCTAAAACGAATAAGTGAATATGCGTGTAATATTGCATATCCCTAAAGCATTTATTGGAAGGTTGTTACGCATAACCTATCCTTAGACAGCATCTGTAACCTTTGATGGTAGCCTCTGCGAGACCATGGGGTAAGGATGCTCTACACTGATCCTATTAAACATGCAATACCCATCAAGTACTTTTGATGTAAATATCTAGCACTGACAAGGATGGTGAGTCCTTAAATTATATAATATGTGCTAGGAATGTTTCAAAAACACATTATTTTTGTGATCAATAACTAATTTAACACTTCGAATCATCCACCAGATCCATAAATCACTTGAATGGTCCGCTTTCTGTATGGATATGTTCACAAATATCACCTTGTTTCTTTTGAAAGAATGGGTTTTTTACCATTTGCATCTTAGGATGGTCTCAATCCTTTTTACTAAAGAATGACTTTGTAAAATGAGTTACATGCTTTATTACTTTAAAAGCATAATGGGAGGGGAGGTGGTGTTTCTAGTACTTTAGAAAGAGTTGATTATGAGAGATGCCGTTATTTTGCATTCTTTCAATATTTGTAATTCTCATTTTCTTGTTCACTCAAATAAAAGGATGTCCATTTGAGTTCTTTCAAAACAGAACATCATATCACAACCAAAGTGTCTTTATGGTTATGTAAAAACCTAAATGAGTCAATTCCCAACATTACATTGTCGGTGATGATCTGGATTCAATTATCTAAATATTAGTGATTTACAATTCACTAGACTAATTGGCTCATTATTTTCTCTAAAATGTGATTCCTTTCACATTCATTAGAGGCAATTTATAGATGCATTCCCATTCTCACAATGAATTTTTGTACGATAACCGTTCGCACAGATTTCGTAAGAACTTGACAAATTGTGATTAGCTCAGTTTTTACAGAGCTCAGGTAACTTTTAATCTTTATACCGATTAAGCAACAAATATTGAGTATTTCTTCGCTCGGCTATTACATGTAACGATCTAATCATCACATGGTATTATATAAGGAAACAATTCAACAAGCAGTTTAATATATTTCCTTTAGAGCTTCGTGTAATAAGTGGTGTGGCCTTATTACGTAACAAAAGAAAATTTATCTCATTTACTTTAGAGTGTTACAGTTCATGAAGATGATATACTATTCATCATAATGTACAAATGATCATTTTTAACTCAAGTACTTTTGAGTATATCTCAAGTGCTTTAGAGTATTTCAGTCTCATGGAAATGATATATTTTTCATTCCATAAGTACAGACAATGAATTCAGTTCTTCGCAAAAAAAAAAAAAAAAGTTCTTTATTTTAGTTTTTTAAAAATAAAAATAAATGTTTATTAAACTACCATACAATCAATAGTCTAGGATCAAATCATGCAAAATTCAGTTGAATAAAGATAATTAATAAACTTATCAAAATGTAAGTGTATTAATTGGGCAAGTTTCTTAGTGCCACTGAAGTTGACAATCGGGGGTATGACCTTCTTTTAACATATAGTGAGTTTGTTGTCATTTAAACTCTCTGTATATCTTGTAGTTGGATGCTACTATATGATACATGCATTCCATCTCTTGTACCATACTCAGTAAATGTACATACCAAGTGCCCAACTCTCATTCAAATGAGTTGGAATTACATCTCTGTCTCATGCTCAGTAAATACATTTACTTTGTATTGTTACTACTTTAACCAATATTACAAGTGTATTAAATTCCAATGAACATTCAAATTTTTGGGGGAAAATTTCATGAATGTTTCAAATAAAACTTCCTTCAGAGCATTTCATCGTCTGAAATCAATATGTCGCCTAAAAACGTAAAAGTAATGCCTTCATCTTTTGAACAATGCATCGTCACTGGTTGAAGGTTTTCAAGATGGAAGTAAAGCCCTTGTAGACACAATTGACTTCTGTATCAGAGGCCCTTTAATGGCGCTCAAGTACTTCTGAGTCCAAAAGGTCAAATTTTTAATCGAGTTGGTTTAATCAAAACCCGATCAACAGATTGGTCAAGGCCTGGTCCATTGGGTTGACTAGGTCATGGTTAACAAAAGTCCACATATATGGTCCATTATATATGAAGTACTCAGGCCCATCGATAATAAACTTGAAACTATTCGTATATAGCCCCAAATTTATTGTTAACCTTAAGATTGGAAATTTCATTATCCAACTTTAGTGTTCGGAAAACAATTGTAACCATATCCGATGATGATGAAAGTTTTAAAGAAGATTCATAAAAATATTTTATTAAAAATAACAAAATTTCAAGGTAATCCAACGGCTAGATAAAAATATATACACTACACCGTATGACTGTTGCAATTCACGTTTCTGTGAACACATCTGGAAATATCACGTACTTTTGAGTATTTACTATGGTTGGATCTTTATGAAGTTTATACAGTATCTCCATAAAAACAATATACAAGACATACCAAAAATATAGAATAATCCAACGGTTTAAATTCTCAAAAAATTAGGTTTTTAGACGATTTTAAAAATTAGGGTTTTTCTAAACGTAAACAGTTTATTAAAATCAGGTTTTGGAGATTGCATCATATTTAGATTTGATTGAAATTTTAACAAAGTAAGTAATACCTAATAGGATTGAACATATTAAAATTTCATGAAAATCTAACGGTGAAATCTCTATGTTTTATAATCATACGTTTGTGGAACCCTAATATATATACTATGAAAACAAAATATCTTCGTTCAAAAGAAATACCTGGTAACGCATCCATGATGATAAACAAATAAGATCAGAACCACGCTAATCTTGAACGAAGAAAGTAAAAAAAAACAACGTCAGTTGGTAGAGTCGTGCTTGATAACGTGTTGCAGTGGAAAATATGGAGAAAGTAAAGAGACAAAGAGAGGTTTTTATTGATCAGGATAATAGGGTTACATAGATACAATATCCTTTATATACATGTAAAGGTAAACTCTAGGTAATTAGATGGACCGCACATCCATGGAACGTAGGCCCTGTAACACAATTCACTTTATATTTTGTTTTCTCAATTGTTACTCAAAAGAGAAAAGGTCTAACAAATACTTGTTAACCATATTTTTAGAAAATGCTTAATTTGGATTTTTGTTATAGGGAGAGCGAAAACATTTATGGGGAAAGCTGACTTCAAGTCAAACGAAGTTGATTATGGATAACTAGGGTAGAAATAATTTTTTTAGAAGAAATTAATAATCTTCCATCTTGATTAAAATAATTTATCGTCCCCCAAGCTATTTTAGCTTTCGGATTGCAAAAATCATGTTCCAGGTGCACAATTTCCTCTGTTAAAAAATTCTTACCTACATATAGATTGTGTAAATTAGTGATTTACATCAAATATGCTACGACCTTATCAAATGGGATTCAAGTAGAAACTAAGAGGTAAGAAATTCATGGAACTACATTTGAAATAGGGCTACAATCAGAAAGGTGTCAATAAAAGAATGCACGTTATGATTACTTCTACGACGACATGATCATAATAATAATCTATCTTTAACTATGTGAATTGTGATCAGTTAATAAAAATTGAATCGTGTTGCAAGAATAAAACTTGAAAACTCATGTTCTGCTTGGGAATGTCGCTGGTTTTTGATAAGATCATAACCATATCTCTTCTGGCATTCCGATGGTTGGATCCAAATGGGAAAACTAGCCTTTGCTTCTCTATATTCGAAAAGGATCGGATCATAAAAAAATAACGATCAATTCACGAGGAGAAACCTACACATGGGATGGTGTTCGGGATGGAAGATTATTGAGTTCTTTTTATTTCTTCCCCAGTTATCCTTAAATCGGTTTAGTTTGACCGGAAGTCAGCTTTCCTCGTAAACACTGAAAAATAAACGTATTCGCTCCGTAGCGGATCTGTTACAAGACCAATTCGGATTGGCTCTGGTTTGTTTATGTGGCAGACGCCCACAAATATTACCCATTCGTTAAGAAAATTTGTATTAGCTTGCTTTCATGATCTTTTTTAGTCGTGCCGCAAATTTTGGTTCAAGAATTAAATTTGGAATTAAAGTGACAGATTTACACTCCCTTCGTCCTAGTGTAGTTAAAGGTTTATGTATTTTCTAACCGATTAGGAAAAAGGAAAGAGACTTTATTTCCCCCTAATATACCCCTTAATATTATTTTTAAAATATTTAAATTTCCTAGTTTTTTCTTTATTTTTAGTGGTTGATTTTGTATAAGGATAAATTAGGAAAAACTTGGGAAAAATATAAAAACCTTAATCTATTTAGGGACTAAAAATAAACCTTAAACCTTAAACTAAATGGATACACAAGAAGTAGTACTCCCTCCGTCCCACGATTAGTTGACCTACTTTATAACTAAATTTAGTTATAAAGTAGGTCAACTAATCGTGGGACGGAGGGAGTATATTTTTTGGGTCAGGAGCAAGGTAGTCAATGTCGATTGTATCAGATGATATTATAGATTTTTATCGTGTATCGGAAAAAACCTTTACGATATAAAATATCGGCGATATAAGGAGTGAACGATAAAAACGCTCATATCGACCGGTACAAACCGATATATCGGGTTCACTGATACGCTGATAATATCGGTAAGGGTATTTGGTAGAATAAATTATATAGATCTCAAAATATGTAAAAAATACCCTTCCTCCTAATAATCTCCTTCTTTTGTACCCTTGAAAACTCAATCCATTAAAATTTCCAACAATTTCATTCTTCTAATGAGTTTCTTATCCTTGAAACAACTATGGTTCTTTATTGCTCATTCTCTTTCTTCTAAGATTTATTAAATGAGAATTCATTATTGTTGACGTTTTTATCTTCTACATCATTAATTCAGGTTAGTAGCAACTACATGGTCATCTGAAATAGAAGTAGTAAATATGGCATAAAAAGTGGAATGGATTGAATTTATAATGTGAAGCTTTTGATCGTGAGAATTAATGCATCATATGGCACCAATTTTTTTAAACTGAAACATTTATGAATATTTGAAAATTATAGTCTTGATGATGTATCACTGATAAAAACCAATATTATCTTTTGTATAGGTGTATCAGACCCGACTAATACGATATCGATACACGATATTAACTATTTTGGTCAGGAGGCATTTTATGGATTAAATTTGTGAGCAATGAGGCAAGCCACTTAGAAAATTTTGGTCATTGACTCATTGGTAATTGAAGAATACGGTGAAGATTTTTGGCCACGTTAACTATATATTTCTGTGTATGACCTGGATATGGGTTTATAGTGGGAGATTTTGTATAGTGATCTAGATTTTGGATTTCTAAACAAATTTAAAATTAAAGTAGTTGAACTATAGGTATGGTATATGTTTGGATATGACAAGACTGACTTTGGGTCAAGGATTACTCTTTTAACAAGAACGTAACTTAGGTCGTCAAGAAAATTATGGTCAGGTATTTCAGTGGTTCTCTACGGACGGCTGAAAAAAACAAGATAAAAACCGTCCTCTCACATGAGGATGGATCCCACAGCTGTTGGGGGATTAGCATGGGGCCACTTTTAGGCTCCACCATGGAAAAACTGTGAGACCACGATTTTTGTGTAGTTGTTTTACGCGGTCAGTTAAGAGTTTCTGCAGATATTTTAGGTCATACTGGTACACCGTGACAAACTTGGGTTGTATATATAAGATTACAGAGACAAATTTCGCTCAAAGATTGAGATTTTGGGTCACTAGCGCAAACTCGTGTCACCTGGCTCAATTGTAATCACATGAGGCAAGCTTTGAGTCACTAATTAAATTTGGATAACGGGATGGTTATCTAGTCATATGCCAATTTTTAAGTTATGGTGTAGATTTCTGGGTCATAAAATAGAATTTGAGAGAAGCAACGTGCACATTATGGATAAAATCTTCACGTCAGGGTCCTTATGGCTTTGAGGCCATAATTACATTTATAGGATTGAGGAGGCTCTCAATGATCCGGTGCTCCTGAATGGAGTATTAATACTAAGTTCCATATATTCTAGAATATTCTTAGGTTTGGGCTTGATGCCTATATTAGTGCTAGCTTTTGGGCTTAAGACGGCATATGGAATATGGCATCTACATTTTTTTTATTTTTTTTTATCAATCTTAAGGAAAAGTTCAATTTTTTTTTATCAACCTTAAGGAAAAGTTCAGAAAGTAGTTTTAAGCTGGGAGCGGATAATACTCAATGTTTTATATCTTTTAATTCTTCGGTTGTTTGCTCTTCTTCATGTGAAAACTTCGCCTCATTTGGAGTTGGATCGCTATGCCCTGACTTCTCTAATATAAATATTTTATTTTATCTTTCAACATTCTTATTTCTTTTGTTCATTTTGCTTATCATGGCTTCTTCTGGTGACACTGAAATCCGATTCTTTGAATGGTCTTCTTGATAATGTTGATGCTAATATTGGGGGTGGTATTTCTCGTAAGAGTCTTTGTAAGATGAACCTGGAACTTGTTGCTTAGGGACATGTAGTTTGTGAAAAAGCGGGGGTACAACAACCACACCCAATATTTCGCTTAGCAATCTGTATGGACTAACTCCAATATACTTTCAAGAGAATCAACTAGACAGTTAGACTCAATCTTAACAAAAGTATATCAAAGAGTTATATCTCAATTTCTCGATTCAATCCGCAATCAAACAAATAGGAATTTGCGAACCTGATTGAATACAAGAGAAATAACTTGAACAGTACCAAAGACCAATGTTCAAGGATCAATCAATTTCAATCAACAACCAAAGGTTGGATTTACCAATTGATCGATTAACCGCACAACCTGTGATATTTCAATTATATAACAAAATATAATGCGGAAAATAAATAACACAGATACCAGAAGTTAACGAGGAAACCGCAAATGCAGAAAAACACCGGGACCTAGTCCATATTTGAACACACATTGTATTAATCCGCTGCAGACACTAGCCTACTACAAAGCTAACTTCGGTCTGGACTGTAGTTGAACCCTAATCAATCTCACACTGATTCAAAGTACAGTTGCGCTCCTTACGTCTCTGATCCCAGCAGGATACTACAACCTTGATTCGCTTAGCTGATCTCACCCACAACTAAGAGTTGCTACGACCCAAAGTCGAAGACTTGATAAAAAAATCTGTCTCACACAGAAAAGTCTATTGGAATAGATAAATCTGTCTCCCACAGAAATACCTACGAGTTTTGTTCCGTCTTTTGATAAATCAAGGTGAACATGAACCAATTGATAACCCGGATTTATATTCCCGAAGAACAACCTAGTATTATCAATCACCTCACAATAATCTTAATCGATAAACGAAACAAGATATTATGGAATCACAAACGATGAGATGAA
Source organism: Papaver atlanticum (assembly GCA_023531105.1). Classification (NCBI taxonomy): domain Eukaryota; kingdom Viridiplantae; phylum Streptophyta; class Magnoliopsida; order Ranunculales; family Papaveraceae; genus Papaver; species Papaver atlanticum. The sequence goes on along the minus strand of JAJJMB010008958.1, from coordinate 856,529 downwards.
GGTGCTTGTGACTACTTTTCAATCTTGTCTATCGGAGATATAAATCTCAAGCCAATCTTACGATTGTACTCAATCACGATAGAAAACAGCAAGATCAGATCACGCAACTACATAGAAAATAGTTGGGTCTGGCTTCACAATCCCAATGAAGTCTTTAAGTCGTTAACCTATAGGGTTTCGTGAAAAACCTAAGGTTAAAGGAGAATCGACTCTAGCTTATACAACTAGTATCACACATGAGGTGTGGGGATTAGGTTTCCCAGTTGCTAGAGTTCTCCTTTATATAGATTTCAAATCAGGGTTTGCAATCTAAGTTACCTTGGTAACAAAGCAGTCAATATTCACCGTTAGATGAAAACCTGATTAGATTCAAGCTAATATCTTTCAACCGTTAGATCGAACTTAGCTTTTTATACACAAATGAAATGTACCTTCATTTAGGTTTGAGTAACCATACCTAAACGTGTACACTTAGTCGGTTCAACAACAGTTAACCAATAGTTAGCCATATGAGCACTTTCATATCAACCTTATTCATCTTTATCATAACTAGTTCAAATGACTCAAATGAACTAGTTAGAGAGTTGTTCAATTGGTATACAAGACACAATCGAAGAAAAATCTATTTTGATTCACTCGAATCAATTCATGAACATTATAGCCACGGTTTGCAAAGATTGCATTCCTTATTATATAAATGTTTTAGTTCATGAACAAACCGATTTTAGAAAGTAACCTCCTTAAGTATGCAAATAGGTACGCATACTTAAGTACCCGGATTGAGTTTGTTTTTTACTTCCAAATTCCAGCAGAAATTCACGGACGTGAAACTTCCGTCAGTATGCGTACGGGTACGCATACTTACCCGGATTTCCAACAATCGCCAGTACGCGTACGGGTACGTATACCTTAGGTTACCGGTTTTGGACTTTTACACAAATGTGAGAACACACTGTGTTTATATCCAAACATGGTTACTTGTTCTAAACTCTCATTTCAATCTTTGAAACTTTCTTAGAGGATGTTAAAATAGTTGTTATCCACAAACTATTTTCATCAAAGCGATTTTCAAGTTATTGAAATAATATGACTTTCGTCACGAGTAAAGATGAACTTGGCTAAAGCGAAAGCTTACCAACACATATTTCGAGAAATAGATAAGCGAGATAAACTCGGCTCGAAATAGCAAATGTGTATAATTGAAGTCTATATAGCAATACGACTTTTGTCTCAAAATAGGAGATAAAATAGATAGACTTTTGAGTGATAGATAAGTTCAAGTCTCCACATACCTTTTGTTGATGAAGTTCCACAAGTTCCCTTGAGTAGTTCTTTGTCTTCATTCGATGAACGCCGTGGAGTCTAAAGCTCAACTACACTTATTGTCCTAATCCGAGACTTAGCTATAAATAGACTAGAAATCAAGACTTATAGTTTTGGCAACTAAACTTGACAAACAAGCTTGAGATAGCAACGCTTGTGAGTTCGACCGAGCAATGCTCTAACAGTTTGATTGTTTCTTCTCCATATCTCCCATATTTATTTTGTGAAAGATGAAAAAGAATACCCTAACTTGTTATTTGTATTTTTTGGACTTTATTTTTTCTTTTCTAGAAGTTTCCGCTTCTATCTTTGTTCTTGAAAGATCTCGATCAATTCTTGCTACTGATTTTGCGGATTTGTTTGTCGAAGAAGCTTCTAAGACTGATTCTATGATCTTTGAGTAGTATACATAGCTTCCTTATATATATTTTGGTTAGAACTCTAAGGCGCTGATAAAATGAGGGCACCTAGTACACCACCAATTTTCGTTTGTGAACCTATATAGATAATCTTTGTAAAATCCATACAATTGGTAATCTTATAAGGTAAGCCTAGTATGTACCCGAATGGTACAAGAACCGAATTCCAACAAAAACAAGTCTTATAATCACTATTTAAAGATACAAATTTAACATGAATGAGTCTTGTAGATTCTTTATGGTTGAGCTAATCTTATCTAGGTTTTAAAATGCACAACCTGTGATATTTCAATTATAAAGATAAAACAATATAATGCAGAAAAGAAGTAATTTGCACCAGAAGTTTTGTAAACGAGGAAACTATAATCTTGTATAAAATCTCTGGGACCTAGTCTAGATTGAACACACAATGATTTAAGTTATCAGTTTTTTACACCTCTTGTCTACTATCAGACTTCGGACTAGATGTAATAGATACTGTTTGAGCATTTCTCGATTGAACCCACATAGCGTCGGTATGTCAAGTTTGGTTGTCATATTTTAGTATCAAAACTCATCTAGAGTAGTTTGATTATTTACTAGAGTCAACTTCGTTTAGGTTAGACTAGAAAGTATAGGAATGTTGAGACGTACAAGTATTTCTGAGGACCTGAAGAATGTGAAGAAGTAATAACTGCAACGAAGACATCATCCTTCCTCTTGAGTTTAGTAATATTTACTTGATCTTATTTCCATTCCTAACGTATCTTTTAAGTCGCCTTATATTGAATACATAACATGCGAAGCTGTATTTATAATACTCTAGTGATTAGACTTGGTCATAGCATTATGATCAAAGTATCAAGGAAATATATTACGAAGTATAACGCTTATCTTTTGAACTTCGTAAATATGACATCAACATAATCTATGTATTTAGTAACTCGATTATGTGTAAAATATAGGTGTGATTTCATCCAAGGAAATTATGTATTATTACATAGGTTTTAGGAAGCATATGTAAGAACTTGTTTTATAATCGAAAGAGAAATCAAGTGTGTTGGTCTGGTTCTTTATTGAATATTTGATGACCAATACAAGATGACATGGTAGAACCTATCTTGACTTATATTAAGAATCAAGGTATAACCGGGCATAACTTATAGTGTGTAACATGTTGTAACCGGTCACAAGATAGTTTGGAAATCAATGTGTAATTGGTCGCAAGCTACATTGGGAAGTAAGGTGTAATCGGTCGCAAGCTACTTTGGAATTAAGGTGTAACCGATCACAAGCTGCATTGCATGGTGTAACAGGTCACAACCTATCTTGGGGAGTATGGTACAATTGATCAAAACTAATATTGTGAGTCATGGTATAACCGATCCCAAGAGAAAAACTGAGTTTCTAAAGTGCACACATTTTTTCATGTTGTGTGTGAATTAAGAATTAGGGTTTGCTAAGAGAAACTTCTAGATGTCGACATCATTTGAACTTGTATACAAATCTTATCATTTATTGTTTAAAGATATTTCTTGATGCTCAAGGTGATCCCATACCGAAATATTGAAAAGCATTTAATTATGATTTTCAAGTATATATGTTTTAATTACCAGGAACTAAAGCATATACTCTAGAAAATGATTATTAGTAAATGTGTTATACTAATAATAGAAATTTTCTAAGAGATTTCGGAAATATTAGTTAACATTTATTGGAAATAGGAAAACCAAAATTAGGTACTTTAATGCATATCTTGAGAATATTTTCGATTTTGGAATTTCCTTGTTGTCCAACCAACCATGGTCTATAAATACTTGAGTTTGTATTTCTTGCAAATTATCCCAAGAGCCAGGCAAACTTCATTCGTGTTGTTTCTGGTGGAGCCGTCTATTTCGGAGAGGAAAGTACCCTAATTAGGCAAAATCTCTTACGAACGCTCGTTTAAAGACCTATGTGGGATCAAGAAGCTCCACGAGTACCGTTGGTGGTAAACTAGATAATTGCTTTGTTATTTTAGTTTTCGATAATTGATTTGATTGACTAACGGTTGTTGAAACTTGATTGCACCTAGTTTGATTATTCTTGAGATCCTTTTTCTGACATAAGGATCACTCAAACTAGATCAAAGTATTGACGGGATCTTTAGAACTATTTGTAGATCTAAATCCATTTTAACAGACTTCGTTCTGTGTGTGATTGATCACAAGAGGATTCAAGTTTGTGTTGTGCAGGTTATTGAAGATTGAAGACAAAGAATATTTTCTCATTAGTTTCTGTATCTTGTGAATTTGTGCACACATCTTGATCAGCTGGGATCCGACTTAGATTATATTTTTCTAATCATAAAGTCGTTTAGATCGGCAACTATCATTTGGTGGTATTTTTCAATATCCGAATCTGAATCTAAGTTACTGATTCAGATTGATCTTACCCGACAAAGGAGTATATATTAGATTAAACAGAAGAGCCTTTGTCGACTGCTCAACATATCTTTTATTCCAAAGATAATTGAAATGGTTACCAAACAAATTTGTTCCTTTACTGTTTAGAATACGATCTAAAGGAGCTGAGTACATAAATACTTTACTAGGTAAAGCAACTTGAAATATTGACTTCTGTCTTGAGATTCACGTGCGTGACCAAAAGGTCGAAGACACGGGGATACTGAGGAAACTAAGTAGCTAGGGGTAGTCTACTTGGTTAGATTTTGTATAACGGCTTAATTCTGAGAGTATTCAAAACTGGACTAGGTCTCGGGGTTTTTCTGTATTTGCGGTTTCCTCATTAACAAAATCTTGCTGTGTCATTTACTTTATTATTTTGCAATTATAATTTGGTTATTATAATTTAAAGTAAATACACTTGTATGTTAATTCCTGGTCACTTGATATTGATCTTATAGTGTCTCGGTTTAATACCGTACCTATTATCAAGTGAACACTTTGTTGTTGTATTGTCTCGATTTTATATCCATATACAATCACACAAAGTGTATACCATAGTTGTTGTATTGTCTCAACTTTGTCCATAGATGATCACACTTGGTATAGGACTTATAGGTTGATATTTAAAAGATTGTGGTGTATTTGGGTACCCTTGTCTTTTAAATTGGTATCAGAGCAGGCAAACACGAAAAGATCTAACAATCTGTGTTTGGTGCGATCTAACCTATAAGAAATGAATTCGAGTTCACATGAATTGATTTTTGTTAACGTACCGCCAAGATTTGACGGAACTAACTATCTGTGATGGAAATCTGCTATGAAATCTTTTCTTCAATCACGCGATTTTAATACTTGGTTATTAGTCGTTGATGGATATATAATCGTCCGAAAATAGAAGGATCGGAAACTGAGTTTAAACTATATAAGTGAAGAAAATGATTTTACAAAGAAGAATTCAGATGGTTTGAATGCTATCATACATGTTGTAAGTCGAGATATGCACCACCATGTATCCACATGCCAAACTTCAAAGGAAGCTTGGAATAATCTTCAAATCGTATTCGAAGGTAATACATCAGAAAGGGAAGCTAGACTTCAAACCCTCACTTATGATTGGGAAAATCTTCGTATGGATGATAACGATACTTTTGAAGAGTTTCACATTAAACTCTCTGAGATAGTTAATGCTTCTTTCTCTCTTGGAAAGACTATTTCTGAAAAACATATAGTATGCAAAATCTCAGATCGTTACCATCTAGATACTAATCTAAGAAACATGCAATCATGGAAGCAAATAATCTTTCAACACTCCCTTGAAGCACTCTTGTTGGAAAGTTAAAGATCTTTGATCATGAATCCCAATCTATTCAAGCTAGGGGAATCACTTTTAAAGCTGAAATTTTTCCAAAAGCTCATGTGGAGAAAAATAGATTGGTAGATGATTCCAATGAATTGATTGCAGAAGATTCATACGATGATATTGAATTAACATTGTCATTGATTACCAGACACTTTTGAGATCTCTTAAAGAAAATAAATAAGAGATTCATAAACGATAATTGTTAATGCATTACTCGGTCGAACTCAAAAGTGTTGCTATATCAAGTTTGTTTTCAAATATAGTTGTCAAAACTATATCTTGATTTCTAGTCTGCAATTAGTTAAATGTCGGTCTAGGATAGAGGTAGTTGATAAACGAACCAGTCATCATTTGCGTTCTACCGTTTGAAGGTGAAGATCAACCGAAGCTTTTGGAGAACTTCATCAACAAAAGGTAAGTGAAGACTGAATCACCTATTTCTCAAGTTATATTCACCTTTCTATCCTTGAGACGATTATCACATAACTAATTAGACTAGCTTTCATAGACAAGAATTTCGATTCAAGAATTAAATATTTAATTTATGAATTTCTTGAAATATAATGACTAAGCTTAATGAACATTTGTTCATACTTGATCAAATTTCGGTGGAGAACAATTTATTATTCGGAACCAAATCATGATTCAAGTTTATCATTCGAAAATAGCATGGAACAGTGATATGTGTCGTTGATGTTATTCAGGAATGTTTCTGAAAAGACGAGGGTACCCAAATACACCACAATCTTTTATTTATCAACCTATAAGTCCTCTACCGAATGTGATCGTCTATGGACAAAGTCGAGACAATACGACCATTTGGTTCACACTTCGTGTGACCGTCTATTGATACGAGACCGAGACAATACAGCAACAAGGTCACTTGTGTGATTGGCTATGGATACAAGATCAATACGATATGACAACAAAGTGTGTACTTGATAATAGGTTCGGTAATAACCAAACTCCATAGGATCACTATCAAGTATTACGGAGTTAACGTACAAGCGTAATTTACTTTTAATTATAATAAAAATAATTATAATTGCGAAATAGAAAAGTAAATGACACAACAAGATTTTATTAACGAGGAAACCACAAATGAAAAAAAAAAAAAAAACGGGACCTAGTCCAGTTTTGAATACTCTAAGAATTAAGCCGTTATACAAAATCTAAACCAACTTCGTATAGTTGAGACCAAGCAGACTACCCCTAGCTACTTAGTTGCCTCAATATCCCTATGTCTTCGACTTCTAGAGTCACGCACGTGAATAGCAAGTCCTTTGGATCGTAATCCAAACAAAAAAAGAAGAATCTGTTTGGTAACCACTCTAATCAATCTTGCTAGAAGATATTAATGAGTTGTTAACAAAGGATCTTCCGTTTAATCTAATAAAATCCTGTGTCTGGTTAGATCAATCTAAATATTAAATAACGAAATAATTAATCTAGATTCACACTCAATCAATATAGATCTCAAAGACAAATATAGAGAAAGCCGATCTCACATAACTAATCAATCAGATCTATCAAAGATAAATCGATTATAGTTGGATCCCAGACGATCAAGGTTTGTGCACTAAATCCACAAGATATGAAAACTAATAATAATTCTTATTCGTCTTCAAATCTTCTATTGCCTTCAACTACCTACACAACACCACTTGAATCTCTTGTGATCAATCACACACAAAACGGAGTATGTTAACAATAGATTATCACAAGATGTCTTTAGATCTAACAACAGTTTTAAAGATCCTGTCGATACTTTGATCCAGTCTGAGTGAATATTTATCAGAAGAGAAGATTCTCAAGAATAAACAAACTAGGTGCAATCAAAGTTTCAACAACCATTAGTCAATCAAATCAAATCAAAAACTAGTAACATTGCAATTATCTAGTTTCCCACTAACGGTACTCGTAGAGCTTCTTGATCCCACACAAGTCTTTAAACGAGCGGTCGTAAGAGATTTCACCTAATTAGGATACTTTCCTCTCCGATTAGACGGCTCCACCAGAAACAACAAGAGATGAAGTTTGCCTGGCTCTTAGGATAGTTTGCTAGAAATGCAAACTTAGGTATTTATAGACCAAGGATGTTTGGATACCAAGGAATTTCCAAAATCGAAAATATACTCAAGATATGCAATGAATGACCAAATTCGGTTTTCATAATTCCAATAAATGTTGGTCCAATATTTCTGAAATCTCTCAATAGAAAATCTCCAATTAGTAAATTCACATTACTAATTTTTTATTCTTTAGAGCTATGCATTAATTGCTGGTAATTAAAGCACATAAAACAAAAAACCTTAATTAAAAGATTCTTAATTTATTTCGGCACAGGATCACCTTGAGTACCAAGGAATATCTTTGAACAATAAATTATAAGAGTTACTGCTCGTGTTCAAAGTATGTTGACATGTTTTCACTGCAAATCCTTATTTCATATTTACATGGATTTGCTTCTTGGAATCGGTTCTACCACACTTCCAAACAAGTTTAGAATTGGTTTACCTGTTTTCCAAGACTACTATGTGATCGGTCATACCAAGTCACAATGGTTAGTTGTGATCGATCTTACCAAGTCACATACATGGGCTCGGATCGGTTATACCAATACTCGGATCGGTTCTATCTAAACATGGTATCTACTTATGATCGGTCACACCATTCACTAGGATCGGTTACACCAATTACAAGGATCGGTCACACAACACTTATGATCGGTCAGACCAATTATCAAAATCGATCACACCAATTACAAGATCGATCATACCATCTCATGGTGATTACTTAGGATCGGTTACACTAATTACCAGGACCGGTTATACCAAATCATAAGTATAGGTATTGTGACTGGTTATACCAAGATACATAACCTGAGTTAAGATCGTTCTACCAACTCACACATATTGGTTATCAAAGAATATACAATGAATAGCCGGACTAATAAACCTATTGATTCCCCTTTCGATTCACGAAACAAGTTCATGAATGTACTTCCTTTAAGCAAATGTAAAACATTGAATCCTAGGATGAAATCTTCACCATAACCCATACACATAATCATAAAACTATATACAAGATTATGTCGATGTCATATCTACGAAGTTCAAAAGATAAGCGTTATACTTCGTAGTCTAATTCCCTAATACTATGATCATACAAATATGACCATGTCACATCACTAGAATATCATACAATATGTATTGTATATACAGTTTCGCAGTTATGTTTTCATTATAGCACGACTTGAAAGATACCTTGATTTACGTACAAGGTAGTCAATATTGGTTGTATCAGACGATATTATAGGTTTTTATCGTGTATCGGAAAAAACCTTTACGATATCTAAAATATCGGAGATACAAGGAGTGCATGATAAAAACGCTCATATCCGGTACAAACCGATATATCGGGTTCACCGATACACTGATAATATCGGTAAGGGTATTTGGAAGAATAAATTATATATATCTCAAAATATGTAAAAAATACCCTTCCTCCTAATAATCTCCTTCTTTTGCACCCTTGAAAACTCAATCCATTGAAATTTCCAAAAATTCATTTTTTTAATGAGTTTCTTATCCTTTAAAAAACTATGGTTCTTTATTGCTCATTCTCTTTCTTCTAAGATTTATTAAATGAGAATTCATTATTGTTGACACTTTTATCTTCTACATCATTAATTCAAGTTAGTAGCAATGACATGGTCATCTGAAGTAGAAGTAGTAAATATGGGATAAAAAGTAGAATTTGTACTGTGAAGCTTTTGATCGTGAGAATTAATGCATTATATGACACCAATTTTTTTAAATTGAAATATTTATGAATATTTAAAAATTCTAGTCTTGATGATGTATCACCGATAAAAACCGATATTATCTTTTGCATATGTGTATCGGACCCGACAGATACGATACCGATACACGATATTAACTACTTTGCGTACAACCTATGATATTTCACTTATAAATATAAACAATATAATGCTGAAAAGGAAATAACATAGACACCAGAAATTTGTTAACGAGGAAACCGCAAATGCAGAAAAACCCTAGGACCTAGTCCAGACTTGAACACCAAACTGTATTAATCCGCTACAGACACTAGCATATTGTCTTGTATCCAGATTTATATTAGTTCTATATTTCTCTCTAAATCATTCGAAACATTCCCAAATAACATCAATGACATATATCACTATTTCAGGCCATTTTTAAATGATAATCTTGAATCATAATTAGGTTATAAACAATAAATTGTTCTAAACCAAATTCATCAAGTATGAACAAATGTCATATCATATTTTGAGAAGATATTCAAGATAAACTTAACTCGAAATTTCTATTATGCATGTATAGTCTAATTTAGTCATGCGATAATGTCTCATAGATAAAAATAGTGAAAACTTGAGATGTATGTGGTTCAGTCTTCACTTACCTTTTGATGTTAAAGTTCTCCAAAGCTCTTGTTGATCTCGCCTTCAAACGGTAGAACGCAATGATATTCGAATCTCAACTACACACTTCTATCCTAATCCGAGACCTGACTAAATGTAGACTAGAAATCAAGATACAGTTTTGACAACTAAATTTGACAACAAGCTTAAGATAACAACACTTGTGAGTTTGACCGAGCAATTCTCTAACAAAAGGGAGAGAATTATTAAGTAGTATCTTACTACATACATATGGATTTACGGAGCATCATTTAAGGGGAAGTGAATTATTATCTATAGGTTTTACCTATTTTGCGAAAATAGTATGTATTGACTGAAGATCGACGAAGACATTTTTTAGAGCATTGCTCTATTGAACCCACAAGTTTTTCTATCTCAAGCTTGTTGTTAATGTTAGGTGATTAAAACTATATCTTGATTTCTAGTATAATAAGTCAAGTTTCGGATATGTTAGAATTATAGTTGAGTATCAGAGATTACCCGTGAAGACTGAGACGAAGACATTTGGAGAACTTCTATATCAGGTATGTGAAGACTGAACCGTTATATTTTACTCACTATACCATCATTCTATCTATTGAGACTATGTCGTATGACTTAGGATAGAATCACAAAAAAAAAAGATGTTTCGAGTCAAGCTTGTCTTGTGAAAAATCTCGAAATATGATTTAGGGATTAAATGTTTAAAGGTCCTTAACAAAATTAGTTCTACGAATTAATTTGTGGATCAATAGAAAATTGCCCACGCAAATGATTATGTCACTTAGAATGTTTCAAACACCATAAGAGAGAAATATGAACTTACTGAAATTTCTACTCAGGGTAAGTTGGTGAACCAGTTCGCACACCATAGATGTCTGAGATATAGAAATACAGGAAGGTTGACGAACAAGTTCGAAAACTGCAAGTTTAGTTGGGAACAGTTCACGAACCCGGTTGGCGAACCATGGTGAACTAAATTTTACAAGTTGGATAAATAAGCAGTCGCCAAACCCGGTTCACGAACCATGGTCAACTGAGTTCGGTAGTCTAGTAGGGTTGGCGAACTCGGTTCACGAACCGTAGCACCCTGAATCGTGAACAACCGGTTGGAAAACCGTTGTACCAACTATCCCGATAATGTTTAGCAGATGCTTAAAGACTTATTATTTAAATATATTTAGCATTGCTAGAACTCTCGTAAACACTTCTAAGACTTCATTGATTACTTAAACACTTATTTATTTGTAACATGATTAATTTCTTAGGTGTTTAGATAAATAACAAATAACTTTCAGTTCTTTGGCTAACTTGCCAAACCAAATAGTCATTATACATGGTTCCATAACCGAACCTATGCGTATAGTCTTCTATTGTATTATTTTGAAGACCTAAATTGTTTGCTTGATTTTCAAGTTATCTTACCTTGAATTCTAAGGTAAACCTGGTCATTGAAGACTATGAATAAAGCATCTCTGTCACTTGAAAAAATTAATCCCTGACACTGTGTGTCCTAGTTGATTCTAGACTCGTCCTCTATTAACCTTTTCGGTCTACGACTAAAAGACTTCGCTTTGGGGATTCGTGAATCCAGGTCCGACTATCTTTACCTTGATAGTTCGTGAATCCTGTTGTTGCTTTTCTGCTATCGAGGTTTTCGTAAACTCTTTCAGGCAAGATAGGTCGTAATCGCAAAGTTGTTTTCGTCTCATACTTTGTGATACCTCAAGACAGATATCTAAAGATAGATATTAGTTGATCTTTTGAAGATTATTCTTGAGAGATGGTTAAGAATCTAAGCTGTTCTTCAGGAGCTGTAAGTTCCAAATTTGTGAGGTTTGCTATCTTTGTCTATTGTAAACATATTTTCACGTCTTGATCTAAACAGAAATTAAATAGGCTTATCTGTTAGAGGCAGATTGGTATAAGAAGTCTTCACTTTGGATGAAGAAACTCTTAGGATGTAAAGGACGTCACCTAAGGGCCGGGAATCAAGTGTGTAGAACCTTGTGAGGTTCAAGGGATGTAAGGAGCACGACTGTAACTGAATCGCTTGGAGGGTAGATTCGGTCTCAACTACATTCCAGTCCGAAATCTGATAGTACGTTAGTGTCTGTTGCGGCTTAATACAGCGTGGTGTTCAAATATGGACGAGGTCCCAGGGTTTTTCTGCTACTGTGGTTTCCTTGTTAACAAAATTTCTGATGTTTTCTGTTTTTCCTTTTCTGCGTTATACTGTTTATCTTTATAATTGGATTAACACAGCTTTGTACATATTCAATCTAAGTAGATACGTCCTCTTAATTGTAATCGATTACGAGACTAGTTTCTTGTAGAATTTGTATCTTGAGAGATAGATAACAAGTTTGATCACTTGGTAGAATTCCAATTGAATTATTTGGATATGACTAGATTGATCTTGTATATTGATTTTGAAATCGTCCAAGTACTCTGCTTAATAGTCAGGTCCACGGACCTTTTGTCTATATGCATACTGATTGATTATAGGTTGAGATATTGTCAAGGATCGTTAAGTTGGTCTACTTGCAATTGTATTAAGTTTTTTCTATACAGGTAGCCGAAGAAAAAAATCGGGCATATTTGGTATCCCCTGCGTTTTCACACTCATAGTTACCATATAAAAGGAAAAAGCTACAAACGGAGGGAGGAACTATGTTATATTTTTTTTAATTACATTGCACAATGGTCCCGAACTATACCTAGGTACTTTAACCTAGGATTTATTCCATTACAGGGGTTCAATCCCCAACCTTTTCATTGGGAGGAAGCTTGGGAACTATCAAACTTCTTGGTGGTTCTCCATATTAGTTGTTTTACAGTACCAGAGAGTCGTTCACTCATTCTCATCGCCATAGTCATAGAGAAGTGAGGAGGTCACTGTTTTTCTTGCACTTTGCCGGAAATTTTTGTGTACTGCTATGTGAAATGACGAAGGTACCAAGTACACTATAATATTTTTGTATTAACCTATTCAAGACACTCCTTGCATGATCTTATATAGATATACATTGTCAAGAAGATAACAACCACAAAATGTTCACTTGGTATATAGTTTAAGTTCGGACCGAAACAACTATTGTATCAAACCAAGTGTTAATTAATGTACAAGTGTATTTGCTTTAATTACAAAAACAACCTAAATAATTCGTAAGTAAAGTAAGTAAAAAGACACAAGATTTGGTTAATGAGTAAACCACAAATACAGGAAAAATCTGGGACCTAGTTTCGTTTTGAATACTCTCAAAATTAAGCCGCTATACAAAGACTAGTATCAACTTCATATAGTTGAGACCAAGTAAACTAACTCCAAAGTCCTTCAGTGTCGCTGCACCTACTATCAATCTGGTCAACGCATGTGAATCCTAAAATAGAGTCCACCATCGTATTTTAAAACATTAAAAGACTAATCTAATCTTAAGAACTAAATTAGAGATATTGTTGAGTTATACAAAGACTGTCCCGTTTAAATGTTTTAACTCCTTTGTATCAATTCAGATCAACCAAGATCTGGATTATCGAGATCGTCAAATTTTAGTTTGAAATATATTCAAAGTAGATCTCAAAGAGAAATACAAGGAGATAGATCACCGATCTCTACAACAAGATATAAGATGTCTATCAAGATAAACAAGCTTGTCGAATCCCGGTCAATCAAGTGTACACAAAGTATAACCACAAATATTAGAATACCAATTAGAAAATCTTCTTGTCTTTAAATCTTGGGTCTTCAGTGTACTTGCATAAATAACTTGATTCCCTTGTGATCGATCACACATATAATGGAGTATGTTAACAATGTATGATTACAAGCATATCTTCAGATCTAAGAAAAAAATATGAACTTTGTCGATACAGAAGAAATAAATTAGTGAATATGAAGGTTCAACTACCATTAGTCAATCAAATCGATAATAGAAAACTAAAAAAAATATGATTCTAGTTTCCCACCAACGGTACTTCTAGAAGCTTCTTAATTCCACAGAGTCTTTAGATGAAGCAGAGGTAAGAGATTTCACCTAGTTAGGATACTCTCCAAGTGAGTATTACAAGTAATACTACTAGTCGGCTTCCCATACTGACTACAAGATGAAGTGCATTTTTTTTGGGATAAACTTGTAAGAAAAAAAAACATCACTATTTATAGACCAATATAGTTTGAAAGCCGAGGAATTCCCGAAACCGAAAATATCAAACGATATGCAATAAGTACCAATTTTCGGTTTTTTCTAATTTCCACTGTAATCTAATTATTTTACCGAAATCACTCATGGATGACAACTCAATATTAGCTAGCATACAAGTATACTTTAAATAATATATATTCAAGAGATATGCTTTAACTAATGGGAAATTAAAGATATATAAATTTCGAATATCAGAAAGATATTATTGAGTATTTTTTTTTCCGATCTCACCTTGAGTATCAAGAAAAATACTTGAACATTAAGTAATAAGAGTTTAGTACATGTGTTAGAGCACTGCTCGGTCGAACTCGCAAGCGTCGTTATCTCAAGCTTTTTTGTAAGGTTTAGTTGATCAAAACTATATACTTGATTTCTAGTCTACTTATAGCTATGTCTCAGATTAGGATAGAATGTGTAGTTGAGCATTAGACTTCACGGCGTTCCAATTGAAGACGAAGATCTACTGATGAGCTTGGAGGAACTTCATCAACAAAAGGTATGTGAAGACTAAAACTTATCTATCACTCAGAAGTCTATTATATTCTATCTTCTAATGAGACTAAGTCGTATAGCTATATAGACTTTTACATTATACACATTTGATATTCCGAGCTGAGTTTATCTCGCTTATCTATTTCTCGAAATATGAGTTGGAAGCTTTTTGCTTTAACTATGTTCATCATATTCTTGACGAGTTTAGTTGGAAACCATGTATTTGTTGGACACTAAACGTTAAGTCAAAATATGATCACGTTAAAATTACCTTGAACATCTTACATGATTTGTGTGAGACAGTCATTTGATGTTAGCTTGGGAAGCTTCGTATTGATAATTCGATCACTTGAAGCTAATGGTATGTGTGAGATTACCATTGTCGTCTTCTAAGGATGTTTCAATAATTGAAATGAGAGTTTAGAAAAATTACCCATGTATGGATGCAACACGGTGTGCATACCTAGTATGCGAACTGTTTTGTAACGATTCAGGTCCGTAACTCTTGTTTGCGTACCTAGTATGCGAACGGATTTACTTGAGAAGGTCCAGAACTAATGTTTGCGTACCTAGTATGCGAACGGGTTTACCTGAGTTGGGTCCGGGATGGTTTTTCACGAACGGCTTGAATAGACTAAGGTCCGGAGCTGCTGTTCGCATACCCAGTTTGCGAACTCAGTGGTTAAGTTCTAAAATCGGTTATGTATTATTCTCATACTCATGAACTAAAACATTTATGATTTAAGGAATGTAAATTAACTTTGCAAACCGTGGCTTAATGTTCATGAATTGATTCTTGTATAAGTACTTTGTATGATTACGAATCAATCTGATTTTGTTTCAATTTGTTCATATATATTTCTATGAGATAGTGAACAATTGAACAACTCTATTTGAAACACAATTAGATTCATTTGATTATGTTTCATGATTGATTGATCATCATATTTGATCTAGAAGTGTTAAATGAATATGGTTAATAAAAAAGTGTTCATATGGCTAACTTCAGTTAACTGTTATTGAGCCAACCCAATATACTCATTTAGGTACGGTTACCCATATCTAAATATAAGTATATTTAATTTGTGTGTAACAAGCTATGACCATCTAACGGTGGAGATTGATTGCTTAATTTCTAAGCAGACTTAGCTTGAATCTTAAAATTAGGAGTTCATCTAATGGTGAATATTGAATACTTTGTTACTAAGCTATCTTAGCTTTGATTGTAAGCAACCCTGATTTGAAAGGCTATATAAGGGAGAACTCTAGCAACTGGAAAACTTAATCCCAACACTTTCATGTGTCCTAGTTTCAAACTAGAGTTGATTCTCCTTTAACCTATATTTTTCCAAAACCATATTAGGTTAACGACTTGAAGACTTCATTTGGGATTCGTGAAGCCAGATCCAACTATTTTCTCTGTAGTTGCGTATTCTTATCTTACTTGTTCTATCATACTGAGTTTTATCTTCTCTAAGATTCACTCGAGATTTATCTCCGATAGGTAAGATATAAAAAGTAATAACAACAGTTCTTCGTCTCAGACTCTTGTGATTCCGCAATAACTTTTTTTGTTAATCAGTTGGGTTATTGTGAGGTGATTGATATTCGTAGGCTTCTCTTTGGGAGTATAAGACCGGATTATCAATTGGTTCATGTTCACCTTGATTTATCAAAAGATGGAACAAAAACCGAATAAAGAATAAACATATTTGTGGAAGACATATTTGTTTATAAGTCTTCTACTTTGGGTCGTAGCAACTCTTAGTTGTGGGTAAGATCAGCTAAGGGAATAAAGTGCGTAGAATCCTGCGTGGTTCTAGAGGCGTAAGGAACGCGATTGTAACTTAATCGGTGTGAGACTTGGTTAGGGATCAAATACATTCCAGGCCGAAGTTAACTTGTAGTAGGCTAGTGTCTGTAGCGGCTTAATACAGTGTGACGTTCAAAGCTAGACTAGGTCCCGGGGTTTTTATGCATTTTTGCGGTTTCCTCGCTAACAAAATTTATGGTGTTTGTGTTATTTCTTTTTCGCATTATATTAGTTTATATAATTGAAATATCACAGGTTGTGCGTAGTTCAATCAGTTGATAAATCCGACCTTGTTTGTTGGATATAACTTGATTGACACGTGGGCATTGGTCTTAGGTACCTTTCCAAGTTATATCTCATATCAATCAGGCTCACGTATTTCTATATGTTCGATTTGCTGATTGTGTTGAGAAATAAAGATAAAGCGTTTTGGTATATTTCTTGATTGAGTCTCACTTTTAAGTTAGTGCTCTCAGAATTATATTGGAGTTTAGTCCATACAGATTTCCGAACGAATTATTGGGTGTGGTAGTTATACCCTCGTTTTTTCAACATGTTCAAATGCTATGACAACATTATGAACTTTCCAAAATAGAAAACTCATATTCCGGAATCCATGTAAACCCTAAAGTACATACATTTTTCGAAAATACAATTTGCTATTAAGGATTGGTCTGCAAGGGATCCTTGTTAAGGGATCAGTCTTGTTAAAATATCCTTGGGACCGGTTCTAGTAGAGATCCTTTTCCAACGGATCCATCCTAGAATAGATCCCTTGACTCCTTTCAACTATGAAACAAGCTTCGCAAGTCTACTTTCTTAAACTCATGTAGTGAAACGTAGTTTTCTAGGCATGGAATCAACTCAAAGTTCAACACACTAAACTAGTAACGAATTACCAGATTATGTTATTTCGTAACTACGAAGTTCAAAACATAAACGTTACACTTTGTAATCCATTATACCAAAGTTGTTTGAAACAACTAGTATATATACCTTGATACTTTGATCATAAAGTAATGATCAAGTTACCAATACTAGAGATGCATATATATAACATCCTGTGTTATGTTTTCAATATAAACGACTTTAAAGCAACATAGATAGGAAAAGAAAAGAAGTCAAGTCTTGTATTACTAATGTTGAATAGAAGGATGATGTGTACGTGATGCCCATACGTCTTCAAGTTCTTCAAAGTAACACGAGTTTTGTCTATACATTTCTAATAGTCTTACTCTAACCTAACGAAGTTGACTTTAGTAATCTAATCAAGAAGCTTCGAGTTTTGGAGCTAAAATATGACAACCAAACTTGACATACCAACGCTTGGTGGATTCATCCAAGCAGTGCTCTAACACTATGCCAAATATTTCTTTGGTTCTTTAGTAAGTTCCATATCTCCCTTAATCAAATGAAAAAAAAAGGACCATGGTCACCATGTGCACCATGCCTCATGTCCCTTCTTTTAAGGGCGACAGAAATTTCAATCAAAATCCTTACCCAATTTACGGTATGTTGTACTACCTCCGTCCCACTATTAGTTGACCTAGTAGTATAATTTATAAATGATTTATCTCTCAAACTATACCACGGATATTCGTAAATTTTATATCATTGAAAAGCATTTTAAAACACCTACGTAACGAATATAAACATGAGTATCAAATGATATAAAATCAACTATTAATGAGACAAAATCTAAAAACAAATAGGTCAACTAATAGTGGGACGGAGGGAGCATTATATTGTTACCGCATTTATATTATTTTATTTTTATAATTGAAACATCGCAAGTAGTATGTTAATAAAATTAGATAGTTTTTATCTTGATACTAAAGATCTTGCAAGAATTTTTCTTGTTGATACGTATGATCTCTGTACCTTGGAGACTATTATTATAGAGGAGGAATTCAGAATATTAATAGACGAAAACTAGAAAATAGAACACACAAGAAACCAGATTCGAAGAAAATATCTTCTCTAGATTATGAACAAGAAAACTATTATAATTCTCTCTTTGTTACGCTCACAATCTCTCTAAACAGTGGATCAACCTTAAATTGTTTGCTAAGCTTGCTTTTGACAATAACACGAGTATTTGTCTCACAAACTTATATTTAGGTGATTTGTCTCACAAGCCTCCTTTCTTAGATGTATTTAGTTATGAGATAAACATCCCTTTTTATAGGCTTGGTTTGGTTTCCCAAACCTCTTATGAATCTATTTCCTTTTGTAGGAATAATTCCTTTTCTAGGTATATTTTCTTATATAGGAATATTATCTTGTCTAAGAAATATTCCTTTTCTAGGTATATTTCCTTATCTAAGTTACTTCCTAAAATCATTACTCGCAAGCGTTGCTATCTCAAGCTTGTTTGTCAATGTTAGTGATCAAAACTATAAGTCTTGATTTCTAGTCTACTTATAGCAATGTCTCGGACTAGGATAGATTGTGTAGTTGAGCATTAGACTTCACAGCGTTCATCATTTGAAGACGAAGAACTACTAAGGAGAGCTTGTGGAACTTCATCAACAAAAGGTATGTGGAGACTGAAACTCATCTATCACTTGGAAAGTCTATTTCTACTCTATCTCCTATATTGAGACAGAAGTCGTATTGCTATATAGTATTCGATTATGCACATTTGAGATTTCGAGCTGAGTTTAACTCGCTTACATATTTCTCGAAATATGTGTTGGTAAGCTTTCGCTTAGACCAAGTTCATCTTATATTCTTGACGAAAGTCAAAAGATGATCATGTGAAAATCACCGAGTAAATATCTTACATGATTTGTGTGATACAATCATTTGGTGTAGACTTGGAATGTTTCGTAATGATTATTTCAATAACTTGAAAATTGCTTTGATGCTAATAGTTCGTGAAAACAGTTATTGTCATCCTCTAAGAATGTTTCAATGATTGAAATAGAGTTTAGACCACTTAACCATTATTGGATTATGAACATAGTATGTGTTCTTGCACATATGTAATCCATGTCCGGGAACCATAGTATGCATACCCGTATGTATACCTGCTGGTTTGTGAAAGTCCGGGTACCTAAGTACACATACCGGTATGCGTACTGGCGTAAGGTTTAGGTCCGGCAATTTCTGCTGAGTTTGGAGGTATGCGTACCCGTTCGCATACTGGCAAACCCAAACTTGGTCCGGCTACTTAAGTATGCGTACCCGTTTGCATACTTGAGTGGTTAAAGTTCTAGAATCGGTTGTGATATGAACTAATACATTTATATAATAAGGAATGCAACCTTTTGCTAACCGTGGCTATAATGTTCATGAATTGATTCAAGTGAATCTAACCGATTTTGCTTCAATTGTGTTCTTGTATACTTCTATGAGAATATAACAATTCAACAACTCTATAACTAGTTTCATTTGAGTCATTTGAACTAGTTGTGGTTAAGATGAATAAGGTTGATATGAAAGTGTTCATATAGCTAACTTTGGTTAACTACTGTTAAGAAAACCTAGTGTACACGTTTAGGTATGGTTACTCAAACCTAAATAAAGGTACATTTCATTTGTGTATAACAAGCTAAGTTCGATCTAACGGTTGAAAGATATTAACTTGAATCTAATCAGGTTTTCATCTAACGGTGAATATTGAATGCTTTGTTACCAAGGTAACTTAGATTGCAAACCCTGATTTGAAAACTATATAAGGAAGAACTCTAGCAACCAAGAAACCTAATCCCCACACCTTCTGTGTGATACTAGTTGCGACTAGAGTCGATTCTCCTTCAACCTTAGTTTTTTCACGAAACCCTTGTAGGTTAACGACTTGAAGACTTCATTGGGATTATGAAGCCAGACCCAACTATTTTCTCTGTAGTTGCGAGTTCTGATCTTACTTATACTATCGTGATTGAGTATTATCTTTTCTAAGATTTGCTTGAGATTTATTTCCGATAGGATTAAGATTAAAAGTAGTCACAAACATCTTCGTCTCATTGTTTGTGATTCCACAATATCTTGTTTCGCTTCCATACGATTAAGATTATTGTGAGGTGATTGATATTACTAGGCTGTTCTTCGGGAATATAAGTCTGGTATATCAATTGGTTCCTGTTCACCTTGATTTATCAAAATACGGAACAAACCTCATAGGTATTTCTGTGGGAGACAGATTTATCTATTCCAATAGACTTTTCTGTGTGAAACAAATTTGTTTATCAAGTCTTCGACTTTGGGTCGTAGCAACTCTTAGTTGTGGGTGAGATCAGCTAAGGGAATAAAGTGCGTAGAATCCTTCTGGGGTTCAGAGAAGTAAGGAGCGCAACTGTACCTTGATCAGTGTAAGATTGATTAGGGCCCAACTACATTCCAGTCTGAAGTTCATTGGTAGTAGGCTAGTGTTTGTAGCGGCTTAATATAGTGTGGTGTTCAAAGCTGGATTAGGTCCCGGGGTTTTTCTGCATTTGCGGTTTCCTCGTTAACAAAATTTCAGGTGTCTGTGTTATTTCTTTTCTGCATTATATTTTGTTATATAATAGAAATATCACAGGTTGTGCGTTAAGTTCAATCAGTTCTTGAATCAGGCCTTTGGGTTGTTGATTGAATTGATTGACACTTGGATAATGGTTTGTGATACCGTCCAAGTTATTTCTCTTATTCAATCGGGCTCGCAAATTCATATTTGTTTGATTGCAGATTGAATTGAGAAATTGAGATATAACTCTTCGATATACTTTTCTATAGATTGAGTCTGACTGTCTAGTTGATTTTCTTGAAAGTATATTGGAGTTTGTCCATTCAGATTGCCGAACGAAATATTGGGTGTGGTTGTTAGACCCCCGCTTTTTCACTATCCTCAATCCGTCTTGAGGATCACTAGTTCCCAAAAGAGGAAAGATACACCTGTATCATGGGCCCCCCTTTTAAGAACTTGTACTCCTGTGAAAGTTAGTATTGGAGGTTATGGAACTCGAGAGTCCCTTTCTCCCCACTGAACCATCTCTTCTTGCTGGGAACTTGACCTTGACATCTATTTAGGAAAGCCTTCTGCTCTCCATGTTGTGTCTTAGTTACTCTTCGCTCCTCAATGCAATTTTCCTTGAGTTGTCCTTCCCGGTTAAACCACTATTCTTCCATACGCGGTAATATCATCTTGTCATCTCCATCATTATCTAGTAATGGTGGTTCAAACATCTTCAACCTTTATAAGTTGTCTTCTTCTTGTTTGGTTAGGGTTTCCAAACAAACTCTTCTCGGCTTCTCCTCAAGAGAACGGGTCACAAGGAGAATGAACTTTATACTAGCATTCACCAACCGTTTAGTCGGAGCGGATGTAATCAAGCTCGCTTCATCAAGAGTAGAGTCTATAACTCATATTACAAAAGCTTTTCCATCTTTGATAAAGGTATACTTTTGGTCCCGCCTATGTAAAATTGCATCTCGATCCCATAAGTAAGGGATACCAAGTACAACCTGACAAACATCTAATTGAACCACATTGCATGTAACCTTATCAATGTATGACTCATCAAAAGAAAATTTGAACGTATACTGCTCTGCAACCAGTAGCCCACCTTCCTTTTGAATCCACACTAAATGATAGGGTTTCGGATGTTTAAAAGTCTTTGAACCCAACTTCTGTACCAAAGAATGTTAAAGTAAATTCTTCTGACTTCCCGGGTCAATAACAACATCTATAAGTGTTGTCTTAACCTGCATCTTAACTGTGAAGAGTCATTTCCTAAGGTCATCTTTTAAAGGTTCTTCTTTTGTTCCTGCCATAAGAGAGATCTTTGAGTTAGGTTCTGTTTGTCCTTGGACTTCTATTGGAGGTTGTGCGACTAGTGCTTCCTTCTTGGCTTCTTTCTTCTGCAACCCTTCTGGTTTTATATTAGGATACTTCATCTAACACTTGTCGATAACATGTCCTGTTTGTTCACAATGAGTGCAAATTAAACCAACTTTGTCGCTAGACTTCCCTTCCTCTTTGCTCCTTTTATCTCCTTTAGCGACGAAACCACCAGACTTCCCCTTGGTGTTTCCTTCCACATCAGATTTCTTAAGCCTGACTTCAATGGCATTAGATTTTGTACTTGCTTCAGCAATAGTATCGACTGAAAACATCTTCAACTCCTTTCGTATATACTTAGGAAGCCCGGAAATATACTTCATATAGATAGCATAATCTTCCAAGTCTAAATCCAAAACCATAGCTTGATTCTAAATTCCGAAGTATATTCTTGCACGGTTTGGTTGTAGGACTGCTTCAAGTTGTACCACTTGAATCCTTTCCACGACAATGCTACCTTACTTAGGTATTGTCTTTGATAAGCTTTCCACCATATTAGAGCATACTTTGAAAGCTTCAATGCCACAAAATGTATCTTCTCCTTCGAACCATATTCGAAAAAAGAAAAGTACGTCTCTAGATGCTCTATTCAATCATCTAATTTCTCTATATTGACACTTCTATCATAAAGTGCAATATCAACATGAAAATCAATTTTTAAATTTTTACCATGATTCATTAACTTACCACAAGGTTTTATTGCTTTTGTGCCTTTAGAAATCTCATCTTCTTCTTACTCTTCGTATTCTTCTTCTTCCTCTCCATCCTCTTCTCCCGAACCCCAGGATGGAGATTTCGTCTTTTTCGTAGGTTTCAGATTTGGTGTATTGGAACGAATACAAGCAACCAACTCGTCTAGGGTAGTTTAAATCATCTTCTCTCTTTTTCTAACATAACCACCTTCTCGTCGGTAATTTTTGGTTCATCGATCTTAGACTCATCATCTGACTTTGTCATCCTTGGTTTTCTTGTTATTTTAACGTATTCTTGCTTTTTGAATAACTCACCAAGCTGTTTGTAGAGAGATCTAGTGAATACCATAAACCACAGGAATCTTCCCCAAAATAAACCAACCTTGCTTTGATGCCAACTTGATATGTATGATCTCTGTACCTTGGAGACTATTATTATAGAGGAGGAATTCAGAATATTAATAGACGAAAACTAGAAAATAGAACACACAAGAAACCAGATTCGAAGAAAATATCTTCTCTAGATTATGAACAAGAAAACTATTATAATTCTCTCTTTGTTACGCTCACAATCTCTCTAAACAGTGGATCAACCTTAAACTGTTTGCTAAGCTTGCTTTTGACAATAACACGAGTATTTGTCTCACAAACTTATATTTAGGTGATTTGTCTCACAAGCCTCCTTTCTTAGATGTATTTAGTTATTAGATAAACATCCATTTTTATAGGCTTGGTTTGGTTTCCCAAACCTCTTAAGAATCTATTTCCTTTTGTAGGAATAATTCATTTTATAGGTATATTTCCTTATCTAGGAATATTTCCTTGTCTAGGAAATATTCTATTTCCAGGTATATTTCCTTATCTAAGTTATTGCCTAATATCAGTATTCCTTTCTTAAATTATAATTCTATCCTTAATCCGTCTTGAGGATCACTAGTTCCCAAAAGAGGAAAGATACATTGTTGAACTCAGATCTTGGAATATAGATCATATTGAATTTGGATCTTGAGGGTTCAAGTACATAGTAAGTTGACCTTGGGGATTTTTTATATCAATCCTTCGGGCATATGTCACCATCAATCTTATTTTTGTCTAAAACTCCACCAAAATGAGAAAACAATTTTACGATTTCATTGTACTTCATTTTAGGCATTACTTTGTTCGTGCTCATGGTCGAAGTGGTGGATTGGTAATACTATGGAAAGACATTAGAGGTTACAATTATCTATTCTTCTATTGATTTGGTTAGATGTTTTATCGCCAATTTCATATGCATCACTGAGAACTATTATGTGTGTATGGTCCTCCGGTACATTAGAATTAGAACTATTGTTGTCATAACATATCAACTATGGTTGGTCAATCTCTAGTCCTTGTGCCTAATTGAGGCTTTTAATGTTTAGCCTCTAAAAAGGAAAAACATGGTGGGTTTTGCTACCTATGCGAGACCTAGTAAATTCAAGGCACCACTAAAAGATGCATATGATTTGGGGTGCATTAGTATTGCTTATACATAGTCTAATTGTGTAACTCAAGAAGAACATATTTATGAGAGTGGATAAAGTTTTGTCTAATTTGTCTCGGAAATTGAATTTTCTTGATTCTAGATACAGTTTACCATCTTCCAAGAATATCAAGTGACCATCCTCATAAACTATTGAGCACTCTTAGATCAACAAAGAGTGAACAAGTGCGATTTCATATTGGATATGTCTAGAAAATTTACCCGAAGTTCTTAGAAGAAACTCAAGTCAGTTGGAATAAAGTTAAGGTCAACAGAATCACTAAACTGACTACTCTGGTGAGGGACATATTCAATAGGAAAAAAGATCTTTTGGGTGCATTACTCAAAATCTTGAATTGGAAATAGAAATTCTTGTTAAACTTCAATGCACGACATAACTGAGAAACATTAAAGATGAGGAAAAAGAAATTCTGAGTAAGATTGATATTTTATATATCAAAGAGGAAAAGTATGCTTAGGGAACATATGAATCATTCAAATTGGATTCTCACAAATGGCAAAAACTCAAAAGTCTTTCACCTAGTAGTGGTGCACATGAAAACAGAGGATTGAATTCATTTTCTCAAGAAAACGGATAACTCTTGGATCTCATATGCAAACATTGTAAAGGACTTGTTGCTCAACGATAGCGTTGTTGTTGTATTGATAGTTTGTGCCCAATTATCTAAATATACCTAAAACTTAAAAGATAAAGTTTTGTTTTGTTTTATTAGTAATAAATTAGTTTTAACGTATCAATTTTCATTAGTTTTATTGTAAAGTTTTGTTTTATTAGTTTGATCAATTTTCATTTTTTATATATATTTTTTTTACTAGAAATAAATTGTTATTTTAATTTTTCAGATGGATCATACATTATCAAAATTGTTGTATTTTTTATATTTTTTCTGTTCTTAAGATTATTGTGATAAATGTGATAGTTATTTTAGATGATTTTGTATGCATTTGTTTACTCATATAAGAAAAAATATTAATTATCATGGTCAAAAGTCAACTCCACGAGAGAAATTTCTATATATGTATTTATTATCACCCAATTTTTTAGTTTCGACTGGATTCAAAAGGAATATAGTCAAAAACATCACAAGACTCAGGGATATAAACTTATTGCGATTAACCGAATAGGTGAGGGTTCTCTGGATTGTTAAATTATTTTTCAATGCATACAATGACTCACCTTTTTCCCGTTATATTGTTGTATATAATCGGAGCAGCATACTCCTTCATATGAACGTAATCTAAACCAAGCTAAAGAATTTAATAGCCAATATATGAATATCATGTGTACCGATGGAAAATCAAAAGAATCATTGGAGGTAATTTGAAATGTTCCCCTAAATAACATCGAGAGTGGCCAATTTGATGCCATATTAGAACTTAATAATAATGTTCACCTACCTTCCAAAAGCCTCATTATCCAAATGACCACATGAAGTAGATTACCAATTGCACTTCCTTTGGTAGAAGATGTGTACTTTAATCCGGTGATAAAAAAAGCACCGGTTAACAACAATCCTGCATCACACGGAAAAGTCAATCATCGATCAAAAGAATTGAGGAACGATCAAATCTAAAAATAGGAAAAACAGAAAACTAAAACATCTTCAATAATTGTTTGGTTAAGAGATTTGAGGAAGAAAGCTAAAACGTTTTCTATGAAATTTAATAACCATTTTTTAATTTAGTTCCATGAAATGTTGCTGCCAATAGGAAAAGAACCCTTGATCGCAGTGTGCAGTTTATCTAGAGCAAACATCTTCAATTTTTAACTGAAGATATGGTTTAATTTCCTTCCACAACTGACTCTTTCGATGATAAACCAACAACTGCCTTTGTGTTTCCGATAAAACGAATTATGGTCTAACTAATCATACTAAAAACTCATACAAATCTTTAAATACGTCCTAAATTCACTTTATCAATGAAGAAATATCAAGTATTTAGGAAAAATACATGCCAAAAGAGGATAATTCTCATATTAAATGAAAAATTCAAACTTGAAGAGGGAGACACTCCTAGGAAGGTCTAAAATTCTTTGTGTCGAAAGTTACTAAATTTTACCAAGATTTGATTGTAATAGACAGAATAAGCTACATAATGACATCTTTAGCCAGAAACTATCAGGCCCTTTCTTACATTTTTAAACTATTGGAAATAATCGCAAGAAAGACTTTGATAGCACCAATCCTTATTTCTTCTCAAATTATTGGTTGTTATGAGATAATTTCCTCTTAGCATATAATAATCATTTTCACCAATAACATTCCTTTTCGTTTAAATTTACATATCTAATTATATTTATTTGTGGAGGTGACAATAAATACATACTTAGACAGTTCTCGTCCTATTATCTAAAACAACTATCATGTTTTTAAGTAAACATCTTAAATTAAACAAAACATAGTTTTTTTCTTTGATATTTAAGTAATTTTAGATAATTGTTAAAACTAGAAAATAAATATAGAATATCAAGTGCGATAGTTATTTTGGGAAGTTTGGTTATGTGGTGAGAATATGAAAATAAATGTAAGTTAATACAATTATATACTATTTTACTTGGGAAGTTTGTCTCTAAAAGGTCAACAATTGCAACTTAACGTTATTAATAAATGAATGTATGAGAATATATAATCACATAGAGATGGTAAAATAAAGGACAACAATCATATACCAAATTTTTATTTAAGTTGTTCGTTTTTGCTCGATAAACAAAAAATATACACAATTTATAAGGAAAGGTAAAAGAACATCAATGCTAGTTTAGTACACCAATTAATTTAGGTCAATAAACAAAATGATTGAAAAAACAAACATAAATGTAATTTTCGTGAGACTCGAAAACGCAATATTTTAGGTTATACATATCATCCTTTGTTCATTAATTTTTAGAAAAACACATATGTTCTCGATATCCTCTTCAATTCTGAAAACTCATAAGCTTGGTATTGTTTGTCGATGTAGGACGGAATTTTCTTCCATAAATTCTTCCATATCTTCGTCACTTCAATAACGAATACATAAGTATACAAATTTTGTTTCTATTGATATATTTGATTAATTTAAACCATATCGATTTTTTGTAAAACAAATTTAAAAATTAAATTTGTATTATCAGAAATTGATGTCTCCTATAATAAAATTGTATGTAAAAAATAGTTTAGTTAATATCCAATGTTATAAAGGGACTAGTACATGTTATGAGCCACATTGCTAACTAAAATTGTGCTTGCATGAACGAGATAATTAAGTTATTCTCTGATAATATGATAAGATCACTATTTGTAAAGAAAGAAGCAATACCTAACAAACAAACAAAAAAAACCTTGAGCATATATAAATCAAGGAAATGTCTCGTAGGTAGTACTAATTCTCAAATATATTTAAATAAAACATCAATAATATCATGTGATAACCAAGCAGATTAAGATTATAATCATATGTTTTCTTATCTTAAAATCCTCTCTTTCTATAAATCTCTTATTCTTCTTCTAATAAGCTATCTCTTCTTACAGAGGGTGTGATTTTTTGAGTCTAGTATATATATATGCTACATAGATAATTATGTCTCTATTAATTTGAGAAGTTTCTACTTTTCATATTTAGCCTAAGTAAAGACTTTTTTAACTAATATGCCTCTAACATATAGGCTATTGATTTCCTTTAGAAAGATATACAATCAAGGAAATAGAAATATGTTTGCTTATGGGGGATATTCAATGTAAAGAAAATATCAACCAAACCTCAAAAATTAGGATAGCTTACTATCTTCAAAAGGTTATAGAGATGCCTTATCGGTTCTACCTCACATGAACAATCCAAACAAATCAAAGAAGAGTTTAGATATCTATCTTATGGAATTACAAAGTCGGAGACGAATAGTACTTTGCGATTTATATCTATCTTGTTCCTGATCTGTAGTTCAAGACCTACAATAATCAAAAAGAATCAGATTCGGATATCAAGAACTAGCAAGTAAAAGATAGTCGGACTGGGCTTCATGAATCCCTTAGTGAAGACTTTAAAAGTCGGAACATAATACAATTTCATGAAGAAACTTAGGTATTTAGAGGACGCTCCAGCCGCAACTTGGACACAAAAGTTCCAAGATTGAGATTCAAGTATGCAGAGAGTCCTCTATTTATAATGATGAGTAAGGACGGGCGGCTTATAAACAAATTTTAGTTCGTGAACTTACTTACATGTTTACGAATTACTTTGTAACCAAGAAAGCTTTAACTTCTCCATATATATTGATTATGTAAGCATGTGAAAAGTTTTCCTTGAATAACAAAGAAGAATGTGAAACCTCATATTAGTCGAAATAGGCGTTTCACACCAAGTGGTTAGCCCAAGAATAATAGTTAAGTTGTTCATGAACCTTTAAGCGTAAATTGGAGTTTAGTAACTCTCAAGACCAAAAAAGTTCGTGGATGTCCTAACAATTTGTGAACATTCTGTCATCTCGGTTTAGGAACCTTTTGTATTGATAAGTTTAAGAACTGTCGAAATTAGTTCTTGTACTTAATTACAAAAAGTGTGCACGAACCTCTTAAAATCATCCGGTTCCCGTACTGATTTTGTAAATTCGTTTTCTAGAGAATTAAGAAGTATCCTGACCAAGTCAGTTCGTGTATGCAAGTTATTTAGATAATGATTTATCAATTGTCTTGTTATTTATAAGTTCCAAGTTCGCGTACTGAGAAAATCAGTTCGTGAATATAAAAACTAACTTGAAAACTCCTTAAGAACTTAATACATAATTGCGATATGTCGAACAATAAATTTCTCTCAACTTATTATGCGATAGGTCTTATATTTCTTGAGTTTAAGATTCAATTTTTGTGTAAGAGCTTGTACTCGAGATTTCTTATTTGAAATATTCATCGTAATACTAAAGTCATACGACATGTCTTAGTAGATAAAACGATAGATAATACGAGTCAATATGATAGTCAGTTTTGTTAATGAAGTTTCCTTAAACGTCTCCGTTGTTCTTCAGTCTTCAAGTTTCAAGGCCGATTTGTGAATCTTGATACTCAACTACCATACTCTATTCTAAGTCCAAGACTGACCTTAGTAGACTATAAATCAAGATGTAGTTTTGAGCAACTAAAATTTGAAACAAGCTTGACATACCAAAACTTATGAGTTTGACCAAGCGATATTCTAACAATCTCCCCCTTTGGAAATTTTAGTGAAAAAACTATCAATTACATATGGATTTAAAAATAAATAAATTTTCAGCTCAATCTCCATAATACTTCTTGATTTAATGAATCTTCAATACTCTTGAATTTTTTGTTCTTCAAGTTCTTCTATGGTCCTGTATGTGTTCGTTCAGCACCTTGTTGTTATAGCTCCCTAGCTTGATAATAACCTATGAGAATACTCAAGTAAGAGCATTTAAAATAAATACTCACTCAATAGTTGTTATGCCAGTATGTAGTATTTTTACGTACTTCAAAGTCCATTGTACCAAAACTGTAAAGCAAATACTACGGTGATATGATCTCCCCCTTAGTATTTACTTGTCTCTTTTTTTTTGCTATATTTGAAATTTACCTTCTGAAAAGACGAGGGTACCCAAATACACCACAATCTTTAAATTATCCACCTATAAGTCCTCTTACCGAAAGTGATTGTCTATGGACAAAGTCGAGACAATACTACAAATCGGTATTCACACTTTGTGTGATTGTCTATGGATACAAGATCGAGACAATACAACAATAAAAGTGTGATTACTTGATAATGGGTTCGGACTTAACCAAACTCTATAAGATCACTATCAAATAATACGGAGTTAACGTTTGTGTAATTTACTTTAAATTATAATAATAACAATTATAATTGCGGAAAGGAAAAGTAAATGACACGGCAAGATTTTGTTAACGAGGAAACTGCAAATGCAGAAAATCCCCGGTACCTAGTCCTGAATTGAATACTCTCAGAATTAAGCCGCTATACAAAATCTAAACCAACTTCGTATAGTTGAGACCAAGCAACTAAACCTAGTTCACTTAGTTTCTTCAGTATCCTTGCACTTCCGACATTCAATAAGTACATGCACTGGAACAATTCCTTTGGATCGTATTCCAAACAGTAAAGGAACAACAAATCTGTTTGGTAATAACTCTCTTGATTTTTTCAGATGAAGATATCTCAAGTCATATGCAAAGGCTCTTCCGTTTAACAAATAAACTCCTTTGCCTGGTTAGATCAATCTATCCAACAACTACCGAAGTAGCAGAGTTTATATTTGCAATCAATCAATATATATTCCAACAAGAAACCTATAAGGTGATGTCGATCTTACACAACTAATCAACCGAATAAATCCGATTCTAGTTGGATCCCAGCCGATCAAGGTTTGTGCATACCCAAAGATATAGAAATCAAATAAGAAATCTTCTTTGTCTTCAAATCTTCTTTAATCTTCAATAAACACCTGCACAACACTACTTGAATCTCTTGTGATCAATCACATACAGAACAGAGTCTGTTAACAATGGATTATCATAAGATGTCTTTAGATCTACAAACAGTTCTAAAGATCTCGTTGACACTTCGATTTAGTTTGAGTGAATCTTATATCAGAAGAGAAGATTCTCAAGAATAAACAAACTAGGTGCAATCAAAGTTCAACAATCGATAGTCAATCAAATTAATCGAAAAATAAAATAAATTGCAATTATCTAGTTTCCCACTAATGGTACTTGTAGAGCTTCCCACAGAAGTCTTTAAACGAGCGGTCGTAAGAGATTATGCCTAATTAGGGTATTTTCCTCTCCGGATAGACGGCTCCTCCAGAAACAACAAAAAGATGAAGTTTGTCTTGCTCTAAGGATGGTTTGCTAGAGATGCAAACTTAGGTATTTATAGACCAAGGATGTTTGAACACCAAGGAATTTCCAAAATAGAATATTCTCAAGATATGCAATAAATGCCCAAATCGGTTTTCATAATTCCTGGAAATGCTTTGTCCAATATTTTTTCAAATCCTTCAATAGAAAATCTCCAATTAGTAAATGCACATTACTAATTTTTATTCTCTAGAGATATGCATTTAATTGCTGGTAATTAAAGCATATAAAACTAAAAACCTTAATTAAAAGATTCTTAATTTATTTCGGACCGGGATCTCCTTGAGTAATTAAGGTATATCTTTGAACAATAAAAGATAATAGTTACTGTTCGTGTTCAAAGTATATTGACATCTTTAGGTAATTGGTTCTACCTTATAAAAGTAATCAGGTAGGAATCGATATTACCCAATAAAAATAATCATGTAGGAATCGATATTACCCAATAAATATAATCAGGTAGGATCGATTACACCAATCACTAGGATCAGTAAAACAAGTTACCAGGACCGGTTACATCAGTTACCAGGATCGGTTACATAAATAACCAGGACCGGTTACCATATACTCATGGTATTACTTGTGATCGGTTACACAAGTCACTAGGATCGGTTACACCAATTACCAGGATCGGTTACACCAATTACTAGGACCAGTTACACCAATTACAAGGATTGATTACACAACTCTTTTGTGATCGGTCACACCAATTACTAGGATCGGTCATACCAATTACAAATATTGATCATACCATCTCATGGTGATTACTTAAGATCGGTTATACTAATTAATGAAAACTAGTCATACCAAATCATAAGTCAGGCATTGTGATTAGTTATACCAAGATACATAACAAGTTACGATCGATTCTACCATCTCACACATATTGGTAATCCAAAGATATGTAATGAATAACAATACCAATAAGCCTAGCGATTTCCCTTTCGATTCATAAAACAAGTTCATGAATGTACTTCCTTTAAACAAATGTAAACATTGTTTCCTAGGATGAAATCTTCACCTTTACCCATACACATAATCACAATAGCATTCATATAATTATGTCGATGTCATATATACGAAGTTCAAAAGATAAGCGTTATACTTCGTATTCTAATTCCTTAACACTATGATCATGTGATCAT
Source organism: Papaver atlanticum (assembly GCA_023531105.1). NCBI lineage: Eukaryota > Viridiplantae > Streptophyta > Magnoliopsida > Ranunculales > Papaveraceae > Papaver > Papaver atlanticum. The sequence goes on along the minus strand of JAJJMB010008958.1, from coordinate 823,998 downwards.
GTCTCACTACTAGGGTATAATCATTCACAGCTTCGCAGTTATGTTTTCAATATAGCACGACTTGAAAGATATGTTAGGAATGAAACAGTTCAAGTCAAATATTACTAACCTCAATAGGAAGGATGATGTCGTCGTTGTAGCTTGTTACTTCTTCACATTCTTCAGGTCTTCGAGTAATACTTGTGTGTCTCATAATCCTAGACTTTCTAGTCTAACCTATACGAAGTTATCTCTAGTTACATAATCAAGCGACTCTTAGATGAGTTTTGATTCACTAAAATATGACAACCAAACTTGACATACCAACGCTTGGTGGGTTCAACCGAGCTATGCTCTAACACCTTCACCCATGTGATTCACTCCCCCTTAGACAAAGCTCAATAAATAAATATGTCTTAGTAAATTTCTACTAAATAATTGTCATAAACTAACAAAGGTTTCGAATAGGGATCATAATGAACTACGCCTTAAGAGATTATCAAGACTAAATATAATATACTAGCTTTTTCGATGATTCCATTAAGTTTCACAACTTAGCATCTTCACCTATAAAATATTTTAAAAGGTATTGTCTTCTCCTAAAATTCAACAACTGCACTCCCCACAAAGATATAACATTTAAGCAATATTTTAAAATTGAACTCTTTCCCATTCATGTCATTCTCAAAAGTAAACAACAAGAGCGAACTTTCTCTATACAAGAGAAGATTTTTTGTGAATTTTAGTAATCTCACAAGGAGACATGAGCTAAGAACCAATCATCAAAAGTTTCTCATGAGATCATGTTTTTAATCAAGACCAAAAGATATGATAATTTAGAAATAACTCATAGTACCGTTGATGTATTATCTCTTAACTAATGGTGAAATATGTACTCATAATCTTTGTATGATTATCATCTCTTGAGAGTTATACCCGGATATCATAACCCAAGTTTGAATGTCAACATTATGATTAAATAGATTATCTAAGTGCATCTCCTTCTTAGCTTGTTATGTAGATATTCTCATGGATCTTGTTCTCGTATATTTCTTAGGAGTCATATGGGCAGTGAGAACTCAACAAAGAGCATAAAAAGTGTTGATACCCATATAAAGTCATTACATTTTGGACTCACTGGTGATGTGGTAGCACCTTGAGTCGAATATAATTATAATGATGATGCTTTTCAATTTATAGGTGCATAGATGACAATTATGACAACCACTTTGAAGATTTACAGTCATAACCATTCTCACAAGAAGGTCATGTACTTCTGGCATGGATTCATCTCTATGGAGCAACGAATCAACAAGAAAAAGTGATGCAAATTATTTTCTAAGAAAACATTGGGTGTATAAACTCAAGTATTTGTTTAAACAATTAATCATGACGATACTAGGATTTCCACCAAATCACTTAGCGAAAGATAAGTTTTTTTTGGTAGTAATAGATCACGGCATCAAGTATAGAATAATGGAATTATAAAATTTGACCAAGTTTATAGACATACCTTTTAGAAGAATCACATAATGAATCATATGGGTTGACCAGATATTCAATATGTTACCCACCACAATATGTGCGCCAAATTCTTGTGTCTCCCTCACCATTTTTCATATTAGGGCATTCTTGATGAGGATACACTTTCGATGCAATCAAGTTGTGTTGGAGTGAACATTGTTTTGTTCACCATAGACGATTGAAACAATGTCTCTTAAGAGATACAAAACTTCCTTGAAACTTTCAAAAGTTTTACACAACTCATCAATAAGTTAACAGTTGTCGTATTCTTTTCTGGGAGATCCTTCTTCTTGACACTTATTGCTTTATTGACATTCTTTGGTACCCATTTCTGAGTGTGTTAGGTGCAAAGAGTCGATTTTTATTCCATAACATCTTGGGTGATCATGTTGGAAAAACTGATGTTATGCAAGTCAGCTTTTCTCCAGTTATCAGCATTAGATCTTGTCTTATTATTAACATAAACAAATCTTCTTTCATCTCTGTTTCAAGTGATCATGTTGTTAGTGTACTTCTTCGGGCTAACCGTAATGTTGAGAGGTCTACATCTGAGAGCCGTCAACGGACTGGAGCTGAATGCGACCTTCACTTTTAAATATATGTGCTTCGATATTTTTGACTTAGAATTTTTCTTCACGTGGAGGCTTAGTATGACCGGTCAGGCAAGTGGCGCACAATGATTGCGCGTCACAATGTTGCAAGCCAAGTCAGTGTATTACAATGATTGTGCGACACTGCATAGACTGTCAAGTGCTAAGAATGGCAGAACCCTATTGAAAAAAGCTGGGGTCTAACAACCACACCCAATATTTCGCTTAGAAATCTGTATGGACTAACTCCAATATACTTTCTAGAGAATCAACTAGACAGTCAAACTCAATCTTAAGAAAAGTATATCCAAGAGCTATATCTCTATTTCTCAATTCAATCTGCAATCAAACAAATAGGAATTTGCGAGCCCGATTAAATATAAGAAATAACTTGAATGGTATCAAAAACCAATATCCAAGTGTCAATCAATTTAATCAACAACCCAAGGTCGGATTCACAATTGATTGAACTTACGCACAACCTGTGATATTTCAATTATATAAAAATATAATGCGGAAAAGAAATAACACAGACAACAGAAAATTTGTTAACGAGGAAACCACAAATGCAGAAAACCAAGGGACCTAGTCAAGATTTGAACACCACACTGTATTAAGCCGTTACAGACACTAGCCTACTCCAAGTTAACTTCGGACAGGAATGTAGTTGAGCCCTAACCAATCTCACACTGATCAAGGTACAGTCGCGTTCCTTACACCTCTGAATCCCAACAAGATTCTATGCACTTGATTCCCTTAGCTGATCTCACCCACAACTAAGAGTTGCTACGACCCAAAGTCGAAGACTTGATAAATCAATCTGTCTCACACATAAAAGTTTATTGAATAGATAAATCTGTCTCCCACAGATAAACCTATGAGTTTTTGTTCCGTATTTTGATAAATCAAGGTGAACAGGAACCAATCGATAACCCGGACTTATATTCCCGAAGAATAGCCTAGAAATATCAATCACCTCACAATAATCTTAATCGTATGGTAGCGAAACAAGATATTGTGGAATCACAAACGATGAGACGAAGATGTTTGTAACTACTTTTTATCTTTCCTATCGGAGAATAAATCTCGAGAAAATCTTAGAGAAGATAATACTCAATACGATAGAAAACAGTAAGATCAGAACACGCAACTACAGAGAAAATAGTTGGGTCTGGCTTCACAATCCCAATGAAGTCTTCAAGTCGTTAACCTACAGGGTTTCATGAAAAACCTAAGGTTAAAGGAGAATCGACTCTAGTCGCAACTAGTATCACACAAGAGGTGTGGGGATTAGGTTTCCCAGTTGCTAGAGTTCTCCTTTATATAGTCTTCAAATCAGGGTTTGCAATCTAAGTTACCTTGGTAATAAAGCATTCAATATTCACCTTTAGATGAAAACCTGATTAGACTTTAGCTAATATATTGCAACCGTTAGATCGAACTTAGCTTGTTACACACAAATGAAAAGTGACTTCATTTAGATATGGGTAACCGTACCTAAACGTGTGCACCTTATTGGCTCAACAATAGTTAACCGAAGTTATCCATATGAACACTTTCGTATCAACCATATCCATCTTAACCATAACTAGTTCAAATGACTCAAATGAAGCTAGTTCTAGAGTTTTTCAATTGTTTATATTCTTATAGAAGTATACAAGACACAATTGAAGAAAAATTGATTTTGATTCACTTGAATCAATTCATGAACATTATAGCCACGGTTTGCAAAAGATTGCATTCCTTATTATATAAATGTATTAGTTCATGAACAAACCGATTTTAGAACATAACCCACTCAAGTATGCAAATGGGTACGCATACCTAAGTAGCCGGACTTGGACTGTGTTCGCCAGTATGCAAACGTGTATGCATATTGTCGTACACTTCCAAACTTCAGTTGAAACCAGTACGCGTACAGGTACGCATACACTAGTACCCGGACTTCAAGTGACTTCTCCAGTACGCGTACAAGTACGCATACTCTAGCTCCCGGACTTTACCTGACCAACCAGTACTCATACGGGTATGCATACTAAGTTCCGATCTTGGATCAACACATATGCAAGTACGGATACTGTGCTTATAATCCAATCATGGTTAAGTGTTTTAAACTCCCACTTCAATCATTGAAACATTCTCGGAAGACGACAATAGCTGTCTCACACAAACTATTAGCTTCAAAGCAATTTTCAAGTGATCGAATGATCAATACGAAACATTCCGAGTCTACATCAAATGACTGTCTCACACAAATCATGTAAGATGTTACAAGGCGATTTTCACATGATCATCTTTTGACTTTCGTCCAGAATATAAGATAAACTTGGTTAAAGCGAAAGCTTACCAACACATATTTCGAGAAATATGTAAGAGAGTTAAACTCAGCTCGAAATATCAAATGTGTATAATCGAAGTCTATATAGCTATACGACTTTTGTCTCAAATAGGAGATAGAGTAGATAGACTTTTGAGTGTTAGATGAGTTCAAGTCTCCACATACCTTTTGTTGATGAAGTCCCACAAGCTCCCCTTAGTAGTTCTTCGTCTTCAATCGATGAACGTCGTGAAGTCTAATGCTCAACTACACTTTCTATCCTAATCCGAGACTTAGCTATAAGTAGACTAGAAATCAAAACTTATAGTTTTGGCAACTAAACTTGACAACAAGATTGAGATAGCAACGCTTGTGAGTTCGACCGAGTAGTGCTCTAACACCTATAGGGAAAGTGAAGCGCAAAGGTAGTGCTACACTGTAAAGATATTTGTCTAAGTAATGAAGCTTATTGGCCGGCGCAATGAAGCTTCATTGAGGGAAACGAAAGGCAAGGCCAAAGTGGCAAGATGCAACATGCGATGTTGACATTAAGGAATATCCATGGAATTGAGTTGGCCCAAACTCAAGGATGATGCAAGCAGGTAGAATAGACTAAGAATTAGTCTATGCATTAGTTCAAGGAAGGGCCAAAGCTTGAACAGTGCAAACAAGCTAGCAATGCAAGAGTGGCATTGTTATTGTCAAGCAAATTGGGAAAGTGAAGCATATGGCGCATGAATAACCAGAATAAGCTTGAGGTGTTGGCCTTGATGATTAAAGCACAAGGATTGTCCGTTGATAGACGCATTATTGTGTCTAATATGTCTCAATTGTATATATTGTTAGTATTCGATTTTGTATTTATTTTGTTATTTTATGTCTTTGTAGGTATTTTTAGAGAAATAAGCTCTTGCGGCGAAATTGGCTCGTAAAGGGGTGTTTTACACCCCAGGATAGAGTACTAAAGGCACCCCATAAATGCACCGGAAGCACCCCAGAAATACACCGGAGGAACCCCGAAAAAGTGTTGAAAACACCCCAGAAAAAGTGTTAAAGGCACCCTCAAAATGGATAAGGGCGCCCCCAAAGCAGTCGAGCTGTTAAAGGCACCCGCGTTTTGGATTCAGGGAACCCCTTCTTCTTAATTTGAATTTCTTGTTTTGGCGGTAAATCATTTCATTCACTGGCGGAATTTCGATCAAAGATTTGATGGGGTTGGAGGTAGATTCGAGGGTTGATTTTTGATGGGTAGTTGTGATATGACCTAATAAACATGTTTTGGGCTTTAGTTTCGACTGAATTTGGCTAGATAATCCAAGAGTTGAGAACAGGGCAGTTCGTGCATGGAAAAGATATTCACGGGATTTGGAGAAGTTTGAACGAGTTCTGTGCAAGTTTGTTGGCTCGAGCAACACTTTGGAGCGTGGCTGAGATAAAAATGGCAATTTGGAAGCTTCAGAACGCGTGGAGAAATCAAAAATCTGAATTATTTCCTAAACAGGCCGTGAAGAATAATAGAGAATTATATGAAGTTATTACGTGAGATTTCGATGTTGTTGGGTTATAAATAGTTGTTGGGGACTCAGAGAAGAGGGTCGAGAGTTTTGGGTCGAGAGGAGAGCTCAGGAGGCGTGAATCAATAGTTTTCAGAACTCTGTTGTTGTTGCTGCTGCTGCTCGTGAAGAACAGGGAAACAGCGACGATTTCTTCATCCGTCGTAACGGTTTCTTCAACTGGTTGTAACAGTTTCTTCAACTGGTTTGCAACATTTATCTTCATTGTAATAGTTTCTTCATCCTCTTCTGCAACATTTATCTTCAGATTTGTAATGATTATCTTCATCATAACAGTTGAGAGTTGAAACAGTCGGTCTGTAACGCACGTGTGCTGTTGCAGATTTCCTGTTTCATTATTTTCTCTTCTTGTAAACACTTTTTGAGCAAATAAAAAAAAAATTATGAGTGTCTATAATATGAGGAGCTAAACCCCAACACTGGGACGACGGAGGAGGCCGAACTTCATACATGGGTAAATTTATTTTATTCTTTTTTATGACTTTTGCACTAATATTAATTGAAATATGATTTTTATTAATTAGTTATTATTTTATTAGATGAGTCATGCTTGCTTAGATGTTTGATGTCCCATGCTTACGATTTATAACTAATGTTTTTAGAATCTACCTTGGCAAAAATAAGAGTCCATGTTTACATTTCTTGAGCTAAAATTCTTGAGAATAAATAATTGAACCTTATGTTATGAAGATTGGCCGAATCCTTAGTTCCAGTACCTCTTGCACCATTTGTAATATTATTGTAAATTTTTATTAAATTTAAAAACTCGAATCTTCACAAGTCTCAACGAACCTTTTACTACAACAAAGTTGAAATCACATCATCCGTGCATTGGTTTTAGAGCAAGAAACTTGCAGGGCTGAGATGGCTGAGCATTGGATCAAGGCCAAGTTCAAAAATGCGCAACAGTGGTGCAATCTAGCTCAGGTGGCGGTTATAAGTTGGTTGTTGGCTTCACAAGCGTGCCAAAGGTGCGAGACAAGTTGGAAGGGTTATGAAATGAGTTTATAACCTTAGTAGAGTGTCCCTAACCGTTCAAGACAAGTGTGGATTCAATCTGCGTGACAACACAAAAGGTGGCAGTTGAAAAGCAAATTGGCAGTTATGGAAACTACCCTATGGGACACATGGCTGTTCCATGTGTGTGCAAGTGTTGTGCATGGTTTTTGGCTCTTGTAACCACTGTATAAATAGTGTAAAGGCATTAGAAGTAGGCTTACAAAGGAGAGAGTTTTGTAGACATGTAGTCTCATACTTGAGAGAATAAGGCATCACCAAGAGGGTGATGGCCTGTTCAGTCCATATGATGGACTGTTTGATGTAATCTTCCTTAAGTGCAATAAAATGGGTTTGTTGCAGTATTCTTTGTGTTCATTGTGTTGCTGATTTTTGTGAGAATTAAGTACATGGAAAACCTCTTATGCTTATGGGGGCATGAAGAGTTAGAGAGAAAGAAGATAAAGACTTCCGTTGCATGAAGCCTCAAGAGTAAAGGCAGATGCATACTTTGATGCAAGTGTGCACGGCTGAGTACTTGTGGATGAAGTTGATTAACTGAACTGCAAGTATTGCCGGTCATGTCCCATGAAAATTTTAGGCGATTAAATGGGCGTGTGACACTTAGTGTGCATGGCACAAGTGCAGGATCTGTATCCCGTGTATGACTCTGCGGGCTTACTATCAATTTATAGTACTGTTAGACTTGGAATTGACGCCTACCTTAGTGCTAGCCCATCGGGCTTATGAGTTCATGGATAATGGCATCCACAACTATATAGAATTGCAACATTTAAGCCTAGGGGAACATTTTGGATTGGTACTGTGAAGTTCTTTTTTATCACATTGCCAAATTTAAGTTGATATAGTTGTCCATAACAAGGATCCCATTATCATCAAAATTTAAGGTGATACATTTCCAGATTTTTAATTGTGTTATAGTTGCCCAAAAAAGCATGATTTTTAAAGGGATACCAGTTTTGGCGGGGTGATACCAATGCATATAGGACAAAAAAATTTAATAGATCCTAATTGTTGGATCGTTCAATTGGTATCACCCCCGCCAATACTGGTATCCCCTTTATAAATCATGTTGTTGGAATATATGGTGCATTATAGATCAAAAAGACCAAGTCCGTAACAATACTTGAAGATAAGCCTAAACATATATTCAAGTATTCTTACGGTCTTGGTCTTCTTGAACTATAATGCACCATATATTCCAACACATGCAAAAAAGGATAGCACGATTTAGTGAGCCTAAACAGTTTGTTGATTCATTCAGATATCAAAAGTTTGTTCTTTGAGCTCAACACCACCATGCTGCATAGCCAATCCCATTTTCAATTTAATAAAAGAACAAAAGAACTACACCATCATCTAACAGGGGGTTAGTCAATTGAGATTTATGGATATATTGAATGAATTATAGAGATTTCGGAAATCTCTTGTTAGTCAATAGAGAGTTTTTCAAAATCTCAAGCAATCTCTGTTATTTTATCGTGACTTTCTAAAAGTCTTCAGAAATCTTTGTTATTGGATTTGGAATTTGAAATCAATGACTTGTGGTTTTGAGAGACTTCTGGAGACTTTTATTAAAAAACATACCATAAAAGTTTGAAAATAAGTCTCTCCTAAGTAGGTGATATTTTGAGAGATTTTGTTCTTTCTTTTTTCTTTAAGATCAAATATCAAAATATTAAAAACTATAACAAAATAAGCTACAATTAAACTCTTAAAAAATGAAAGAAAAAAAAAGTTGTCTTCCAAAACCCAAAAAGTTTACTAGAGATTCAAACCCCTTATGTTTGTCTCGTTTTGATTTTGTTGGCAAAATGGTTACAATTTTTGTTAGCCATGCATGGACTAATACATTTTCAATGAATTATTCATACATTCTTTTTGTAAGAAAATAAATATATTGTTTGTCTTCTTTTTTTTGATGGGAAAATATCATAAATTAACTAGCAAATATAGTACAAAAGATTTACAAGATCATTTTTATCAAAAACATTAGAATCTATACTAGATTTATGAACTTTTTGGTGCAGGTTATCTGACATGTTCTGTAGCTTTTTAATCCTTGCCTCCTTGGCAATGTAGTCCGCTGCTGAGTTATTCTTCCTCTTAATATATTTCACTTTAGCTTGAGGTAGACCGCCCAAGATTATCCTTGTTTCTTGCAAGGTGTTTTCCGCTGTCCATGAAGAATCTGTGCTTACCTTGTTTATATTGTCTGCCAACGCTTTGCAATCAGTTACTATGAAAACGCTTGATAAAATATTCTCTTTTAACCACGTAACTTCCTTTAATAAAGATTTTGTTTCTGCGTGGAAAGCTGACGTAACCCACTCTGAACCCGCAGATAGGTGCATGAAAGTCTCTTCATCTGCTGAATATAGAAAGAAAGCGTATCCCATCGACAAATCCTCTTTCTTAAAGGAAGCATCAATGAAAATTATCCAATCTGAGTTTAAGTTGGACCAAGAGTAATTGGTTGAGATTTTCTTTTGAGTTTTCATATCACTTTGAAGGGTATTTGACGGGGAGGATTGTAAGAACCTATTGATTTGCCATATTAAATTGATTTGGTCTGGGTTTATTTTCTCAAAGACTACCGAGCATCTATATTTCTAGATGAACCAGAGTATGGTAGAAATTTTAACCTGAAGATGGATCAAGTTAGTTTCTGTAATCCACCATTTAATCCAGGAAATAATTGTGCTAGAATTGTAACTTGAGATTATATTATTGAGGGAGAGACCAAACCAAATTGCTCTTGCAATGGACACTCACAGAAGAGATGAAGTTCCGTTTCTTGCGCTTGATTGTTACATAACTGGCAAATCGAGTCGATATCTGGATTATGAGCACCTAGTCTAGCAGATGTTGGAAGTACTTTTTGTGATAGTTTCAAGATGAAAAGTCTTATTCTTGGAATTGCTTGAATTCTCCAAATCTTATTCCATGGGAAATCTAGGCTGTCATTATTGTCTTGATCCTGATTGGCTAGAAAGTTATAAATATTCTTGGCCGTGAATTTTCCTGAGTGATGATGCCTCCATCTAGTGATGTCTTGCTCTTGCTTCCTTGGATTTATAGCTTGATTTTTTCCCTATCCTCTGGAAAAAAGAATTGGTTTAGCTTTTCTTGATCCCACTTATTCTGATCCGTTATTAGCTCTTGAACTCTTTTTGATGTCTGATCTTGAGAGTTGGGAACTTTATGGACTATATCCGCGTTAGGAATCTATCTGTCTTCCCAAATTTTTACCGAAGCTCCATTTTTGACTTGCCAAACAAAATTTCTTTTTATTAGCTCTAAACCTTTTTGTATGCTGGTCCAAATCCAAGACAGATTCGAGGTTCTGGAATCTTCTAGAGGGTGCGAGTTTGGGAAATATTTTGCTTTTAGGAGTTTGACCCATAATCGGTCTTGTTCGGTTACCAATCTACTGGCAAGTTTAGTGAGAAGAGCTATATTGAAATGATGGGGGTTTTTAATTCCTAAGCCACCTTGGGAAATCGGCTTGCATATACTTTTCCAGGCTTTTATAAATCCTCCTTTTCTTTTTTGCCCATCTTTTTTCCACCAGAAATTTATTTGAATCCGGTCGAGTTGATCAAGTGTTTCTTTTGGCAGAGCAAGAACTTGCATTTGATAGGTTGGGTAAGATTGAAGGATAGATTTTATCAAGACAGTCCTACCCGCTTGAGATAACATTTTTTATTTCCAACCTTGTAAAATAGAATAATATCGTTGTAGTAGAGGCTCAAAATTGGTTTTTCGATTCTTATCAAAGAAGAGCGGGGTACCCAGGTATCTATCGTTTTTGGTCATCGGCGGGACTAATAAAAATTTTGCTATAATCTTCCCATGTTTCGGATGAATTCGTGGGCTGAAGTAGACGCTAGATTTTTGAAGATTAACCATCTGGCCTGTGATGTTCCCAAATAATTGTAAGATTTCCAAAAGACTTTTCGCTTCCCCCAGATCCGCTTTTGTAAATAAAAAGCAGTCATCCGCAAAAAATAAGTGGGATATATTGGGAGCATTTTTGTTGATTTGAAATCCAGTGATTTTCTTGTCTTCAATAGCTTTTTCCATGAGTCTAGATAGAATTTCCAGGCATATTAGGAAAAGATAAGGCGATAATGGATCACCTTGTCTTAAACCTCTCGAAGTATTTAAAGTGGGTCCCGGGGAACCGTTGAGAAGAATTGAAAAAGAGGTTGTTGATATGCATTGCAAAATGAGGTTTGTCCAGTTTTCCGAGAAGCGAAAAGCTAAGAGGACTTTCTCAATAAAAGTCCATTCAACCCTATCGAAAGCTTTTGATAGGTCTAGTTTTAACGCCAGAAAACCCTTTTTTTTCTTGGAAATTTTCATTGAGTGGATAAGTTCATGAGCAATTATGATGTTATCTGTGATTTGTCGACCAGGGAGAAACGTCGATTGATATATGTTTTGTTGTCTCTATAAATCACCATAATCCCTTGAAAATCATTCAGAGAGTCCCCCAAAATCTCTAAACTCACAGAGAGTCACCGAAAATCTCTTACATAAAAAGTCTCTCAATGTCTCTACTAATCCCAATTGACTACCCCTGTAAAAGAGTGTATAAGCAAAACACAGGCAGACAAAAAAAACTGTCCACAAAAGAACGAACAAAAATGAGTAAGAATTCATGATTGCCAACTTTAAAGATGGAAACATAAACCATCCATGGTTACGGAAAAACCATGCAGCATCGATGGAATTTCATTTGCATCTTCAGCTTCTAATGGATCACTATACTCCATCTCACTATTAGATGACCTATTTAGTTTAAAATTTTGTCCCGCTATTAGTTGACCTATTTCATTAAACAAATGGATGTTTCTAAACTTATCATTTTGATTGATTATCGATAGTATAAGAAATATGTATAATTTGATATCCATGTTTATATTTGTTACATAGGTGTTTTAAAATGTTATTCAACGATACAAAGTTTACGAAAATCCATGGTATAGTTTGAGAGATAAATCAATTCTAAATTTTATAAATTATTATCATAAGGGTATAATTATACAAAAATACTATCTTTCATTCTTTGTCTTAAGAATTGTGCAAACTTGAACTTGGTCATCTAATAGTGGGACGGAGGGAATAATACGTATATTCCATCAGAATGGTCCAAATTACAAAAGTTAATTAGGCCTGTGTGCTGCAACACCTAATACCATCAGAACCCCACAGTTCTTCTATATAAATTTGCTAGCTCTCACATAAATAGAAGTTAGATAATCCTTTCTAATACAAATTAGAGCTTTCATTAAGCTACCACACAACTGAACACAGTTTTCCTATGACAACACACATGATACCTACTGACCACCACCACCACCACACCACCACAAGTGAAAGCAACCCTATGTTATCATTGTACAAAGACAACCAACTCCTCGTGAACAAGTATAAAAAACTAACCTCCTTCACAAGACGAACATCTTTGTAGCTTCTCCAGTATCAACTCAAAAACCACTGCTAAGGTAAAGATGGAAATGTATCACTAGAGTCGATACTTCCACTGTTTGAACTGCTTGCATTACGGCTATGAAAGGAGAGGTCCCTCATGTGACCTGCCAATGTTTGACCATCTACTTTTTTCTCCTGAAAGAATTTCTCCCTCTCCACGTGTTTGGCAGGTGGAGGAGGGATTACAACGGCTACAGGAGCTGGACCTGATTCCTGTGATACTGGTTCCGGACATAGTGGACGTATAAGCGGACGATTCATCTTTTCTGCCTGAATGGATTCAGTCATGCCCAATGGCCGCCGCTCAAAATTATCTTCGTCTTCGGGTCTCATGCAAGCTTTTCCTTTACGAATTCTGTAAGACGGCAAACCTAAATGATCAAGGAAGTAGAGCTCGAAATTGGACATCCAGTAGAAGGTAAAAACTAAGCAGGCTGATAAAGAAGCCATTGCTTCTTCAGATGATCATTCAGTTACAGGTCAAGTGTGATACTGATAACTTGTGAAGAGTAAAATGTGGTAACTTTGAGAAATGTGATCGGAAGTTGAGTAGAATCATCTAGGTCAGTCACTACCTGCTTTGAAGAAAAAGCATGTCCTGATCTCGACAATTTTAAACACATTGAGTTTGAGGATTGACCAGTCTGCTGGTGTGTATGATGAGTCCGCGGAAACAATAATGTGCAAGATGAGAAATATAATCAGGAAAAAAAAATACCTGCGGAACAGCCGCTCAGCCTCTTCTTCCTCATCTACTTCATCACGAGCAAAATGATTGCCACCAATGGTTTGTCGGGGTGAGAGAAGTGCATCATGTCTAGAAAGAATTTTATGAAGCTGCTCGTTCAGTTCAATTGCCCGAGAAACAACTTTCTCATCCCTGAAAAAATACATATCAAAGTAATTTAGACACATGGCAGGACATCTAATATTTTATAACATTATAGTTCAGTAACTTGAATTCAAGTGATTCAAAATCTCTAATTGGTGCTGAGGTAACACAGATAACAAGTATATCTTTCAACATTCCCAAGAGGGCGACCAACATGAAAGGTAGTACCTTGCAATATAGAATGGTGCAAAACCTAATTTTGTAGGATCTTCATTAGGAAAGTTATGCTTTAATAATTTAATTGGATCACAATTCATGATAGAGTTTCAACCTTATGATTCATAAACGATTTCTAAAATAGTAAAAACATTACCAGGAAAAAAAAAGAAGGAAAAAACACTTGAGTAGCATAACGTGAAGGGCACACCAGGGAAAAGAAGCCTTACTGAGAAGTCATGACAAGATGCATTACTCGTTGCTTTTGGAATGTGCATTGTTCCACAAGATCCAACGTGAACTCCTCCTTTGCTCCCTACCAAATGAAAACATGGTAATAACTAATCAGAAGCGAATCAGATGCTACGCATTATTTCTTTGTGAATCCTAAAGATCATCAACCAAGTACTGGTACAATCTAAAGCGTGATTGTGAAACATCTTTTGATTAAATTTCTAAAGAAAGCAGTTTGTTCTACATTAAGAACGACTGGTCAACTTAAAGTTTTTTAACTTTTATTAATCCCAAGGGCTTGAATGCTGGATGATATGTTGGGCAATTCCTATATTAACTTGCAAACGTAGGAGTATCAGTTTTCTAATTAGAAGAAAAATATCGCGATTACAGCATTATAACTGTTAGGTGGAAAAATTATCATGCATTAGACTAATTACTTCTACAAGTTTCTAAAAGGATGATATGCTGCACGAACAAAATAAATCTAAGTCCAAGCTACACTATAGCAGATTAGGTTGCACACACAGCAGTATCAATTTCCTAGTCATGAAGAAAAGAACCAACATTCATCTAACTTCATTTGGAAACTACTACTGTTTAAGTAGAAAAATGAACATGTAATAGAAGTAATTACTTTTACAAGTTTGTGAAAGAACGAGGTTCTGCAAGAAAAATATCTATCGAAGTCCTCAAGCGACACTATACCAGTTTATCTTGTCACAATATATATGAAGTGTACCAAACTAATACCTCGGGATTTTGAGTATCAATAGCGTCCAAAACTTCTCGCAAAACCTCCAACGTGGACCCAGCCTTCTGGATTATACTGAAAAGAAATGTAATATGTAAAGCAACACAAAGAAGACAAAACTTCCTTAAGAGTTGGTGCATCAAGTAATTACTGTTTATAACTATATTTAAGGAATGACATAGGCAAGGCAAACCAGAACCTCTAGAACTTCTAACAAAAATGATCAGTTGAGGATGAAGAGGAATGTTGTGTCAATTGAACTGAAACTGAAATCATGGACAATAGAATTTTTAAGGCCAGGTAGGTCTTAAGAGATAACACTACCATGTCACTGGGAAGAATAACACACGCAGGGTAAATGGTAGCTCGGAACTATATTTAAAGAATATCTATATACCTGGCGGTGAGTGGTGGTTAACATGGCTCAACCTACCTACAGGACCCAACTCGGCTCTTCAAAACCAGATATAGCTTGCCGAATATATAGAAATAACAGAGTTGGTTAAGATCTGACTGGCTAGGATCGCCACAATAAAACCGTTTAACTTGTCACTTTGTGGAGCACAAAAGTAAAATTGCAAACCCAACAACTAGGACTTGTTTGCTAGCTGTTTAACATATTTGTTTATGACGATAGCTTAATATTATTTTGGCTATGGTTGTATAACTAGGTCTGTCTGTTTGACTGGTACCTTCAGACGGTGGATAAAGAAAGTGGCATGCTTGTTATTTGTTAACTTAGAGCTAGGTGAGGTTTCGCTGAGTC
Source organism: Papaver atlanticum (assembly GCA_023531105.1). Taxonomy (NCBI): domain Eukaryota; kingdom Viridiplantae; phylum Streptophyta; class Magnoliopsida; order Ranunculales; family Papaveraceae; genus Papaver; species Papaver atlanticum. The sequence continues at coordinate 808,696 of JAJJMB010008958.1, read as the reverse complement.
CAACAGTTTCCCGGACAGACATGGTCCACAAACTGTCAGAGCTCGTTTTATGCAACATTTGACGACCTCGTCATATTGGTATTTATAAATTTAGCAGATTAGATGCATCTAATATCTAATGATACCTTGATTCAGGCAAAATATGGGAATCAGTTTGCTCTCTGACTCCAACATCTTCACGTTTTGGAGAGACAGGCTTTCTTTCAGAAGCATTAATTATAGGTCTTTCTGATGTAGGAATATTTGAGGGAAGAACGCGGTGTGTTTGAGTGAACTTAACCCCTGCACTCTGAAAACCAAAAATCAAAAATTAATTACCATTGTTATTAATTAAAGAATCTCAATAGATCAAAGTTTCTAAAGAACACAACGGCATTGCACTTCTTAAAAAAACAGTATTAATGCTAACTTCATAGCTCGAGGTTTAGTTACATCTCTTTGAGGTGACTATAGTGCTAATATGAAATTTGCTACTTCAAATCCAGCCTTACTAAGCGATACATGAATCCTGTACTATACGTTAAATAGTCCTGAGAAAATGTGGAAGACTAGTGGTTGTGAAATTGCTATTTGAAATCCAGTATTATCGCATTATACACGGATCCTGTTCTAGATCGTTTACACAGTCCTGAAAACTGTGGAAAACTGTAGTGCATGTGAAATTTGCTTAGTTCATATCTAGCAGTATCAGGTTTACATGTGTCCTGTATCAGATAGTCAGACAGTTCTGATAAACTCTGGGGACTAAGCTGCATAAGGATGAACCGAAACAACTCAGTGGAACAGAGCATTATAGGTTAAAGTACTGTACCTACCACCAACTCATAGTATGCAGCATAATACTGAGGGAACTTCCCAGTGGCCCCACCATGGGATGTCTGCATGGCATCTAGAAGAAGAAATATCTTCTCTCTCACCGGCAGATCTGACTGCAATAAATACGCAACTAAGATTTAAAAGACGAGATCAACAAAGTAAGGGGTTAAACAAAGGCATATCCATAGGCTAAAAGGATTAACCTTCTTCTTAACTATCTTCACCAAATTTGGAAGAATTCCTGTATCAATGACCTGCTTGTGGATGTGCTCTCCACAATTATTCATCAACATCTCCAACAACTGCAAAAGACAGTTCCATATAAAATAAGCTCCTGTGGACCCACAGGGAACAAATTCATAATTCAAGAAGCATATTTATGTCAGAATGAAGTCGAGCACGAGATGCTTACCAATGCAGCAAGATAATGTCAGCACAGAAATGCATAAAATAACAACCTGAACATTATTTGGCTATACTAGAGAGATTGCACAATCAAATAGAACCTGAAGGTGCATGATAATAGCAATTAAGAGCAGAACTTCCTATTGTAATCATCCTCTGAGTTACTAAAACAAGAAACCTCAGCTAGGGTCTGACAGCCGAAAATGTTGCATTCTAGATCTGACTATGCAATCTAGGTCGAAAAGACTGACTAAGCAAATTTTGGCTCCTCCTTAAAGATGGAAGACAGCAAATGAATTTATAGAATTAGCACATTAGATCTCTGGTGAAGCTTCTAAGAATTCATAACACTGGTGTAGTTTGCTGAACGAAAAATCAACACCTTCTAGATCAACATGAACTTAGTTGAAGACAACAGAAAAACTATATTCCATCAAATGAAAGTGTCACCATAAGTATTCAAATCATATAACAAGATCTTAGCACTTGTTTTGCATAGCAGCAACAAGAAATCGAAATTTTAAGCCATTAAAAATCGCATGTGTAACGTCTGATTTGTATCATCTTGCTGCTGCAACCTCCAACATCTTGGTTGAAGGGTCAGCTTTGGGAATGGATCTTCTATATTTAGACAGCTCCCTGTTGCTTAGTAAGGAAGTTCAAAATGATCTGATCCCAAGTAACTAAACCATAACCTTTCAGGACCTGATTCTAGATTTTGTTAGTCTACTGGTGCAGGGACTACGGTGCATTGGGGGAAGAATTGAAGAGTGGGATTTTGTTGGGAGGCTTTGATGCAAACATTGCTGTAATGATTCGAATACCAGGGGTCATTCCTTCTAGTACTATAATAATTTTTCTTTTGTCTTACTTCACATCCTTCTGGAACAAAAAATAATCAAAAATAGAAAAGAAACAACTTTTTTATTAGCCATAAGGTGGAGGATCCTAGAGATGGTCTGCCAGTTTATGGTTCTAACTTTGTAGAGGACAACGAGGAAGGATACAGAGGTTACGACTTTGTTGAAATACTGCACTATTCTAGAAATTTTGAACTGTAATTTTCGTTTCATACTCGTAATTGTAGGTCCACTACAAAAAATTCTAACAACTACAGATGATAAAGAGTAATTGAACAACAATGTAAGAAAACTGTAGGTCTTGAGACGCCATCTACTCATGTACTGAAACAACACAAAGAATTCAGCAAATATATTCACGAATAATTACTCCTACCCCTAATACAATCTTCGTTTTAGAGTGATTGGTGAACGACAATCAAGGTAAGAAGCAAGTTAAAAATCAACAGAACATTTAATTTGACCATCAGCTTGGCACCATTGTCTAATTTTCAAAGAACAAAATTGTATCTAGGTATCAACTACAGAAGTGATGTCCACACCTTGAGTTAAAGAAATGAAATGCATATCCCCAACATCTCAAACATATTTGTGTACAACAAGGAAATAAGCAGATTGCATATACTATAATGTCCCCACCTGTTAAAGAGATCCTTACACAGAACATAGATTTTCATAAATATTATTGAAATTACACTCACCAAGACAGCCAAAAGTTGGGTATTTTGGTTTCTATTTCCCACACGCTTTTTTATAGCTTTCACAACATCTCTTGCTTGTCTGCATCCAGAAGAAACAAAACCATGGTTAGTGAATGACTGACCCTCTTGCTTACGCAGAGTACATATTCTATACACATGTTCTTCACTGGATTTCAACAGTTATTCCACTTCAGGTAAAGTAATAATGCTTGATGATATCCTAGAAAAGGTTCTCTCAATCCTGACTAGGTTGACAAAAACTAGTTACTAGTTGCCACATAGCTGTGGGTGAACACCTAATAAGTTCAAGCTTTTGGATGGATAGGGAAACCTTGACTAAACTGTTAACAGATCACATGCAACAACAACAACAAAAAAAGAGGTGATATTCATAAAAATACAGTGTGCAAAAGACTTCATACAAATATCCGAGGATAAACAGCAAACTGGGCACATCACGTGGTATTGTAATTCAGGTGCAATTTTTGTCCAATAAATCTGTGTTAATTCTGCATGACTTTTATGTTCTGGAATCTTACACCTTTCCTTCTTCGAACAAGCCTTATTCTTAGGTCTTATATAGCATAAAGAAGAAAATTCACATTTCCATATACGAAGTGTAATAGCGACAAATTAAATTAAGTGAAAATACCAATCGCAACCTCAATAAATAAATCTTTGCAGAACACATGAATGACAGCATAAATGAAACTAATGGAATCAGAAAATAAGAGTAAGCACAAAACAGTGAGTAAAATACCCTGGATCACGTGTGACCATTTCACAAATTTCGATACTTTTCATCCAATCCATTTCCTTTAATTTATCACTTGTAGCCGAACTGACAAGCTGGGCTGCCATTTCTCAATTGTAAGAACTCTCAAGCAGAATGTGATGGTACGTAACTCAGTTTCTAGCTTAATTTTGTCTGTCCCTGCAGCAACAACAAAGTACTACAAGTTAATGGCTAAATCCAATCTGACATCATCTTCCTGGAAATTAAAGATATAAAGAACTACTTCACTTAAGCAATAAATAATCTAAAGAAAGAAAATTGATTGAAAAAAAAATCAACTGACAAACAGACACGTTTAAGAAGAGGAAGACGAAGCCGGCCACACAAATAGATAACCAGAGTATACAGAATTCCTTTATTAAGGCATCAATAAAAGAGAGGAAATCTGTCAGAGGAAAGCGTATAAACGACAAACTCATAAAAACAAACCGAAACAATAAAAGTAGTAGTGAGAGTGTGAATGTTAGTTAATAGTTATACAAAGACGATATAAGAACCTAAAAACTACTGTATCATCTCAACATATAATATTTTTGGTGTTAAGAATCCAAAGAATTAAACTTCAGCAAGGTTTGAAATAGGTCATCAAACCAAAACATCAATACAGTTGTAGAACCAAATTTTCATAGTCCAGCTGTAATTACCAGAAAAAATCTCCTCTTCATATAAATGAATGGAAATATTTGACTGTTTTCACTTTCCTCTTATAACTTTAGGTAAAGACAGTGACCTGAATTTCTGTCTAGTAACTGTAGAACTAAAACATTTTACATCTAACAATATTCTATCAAGACTTTAATTCTCAGACCTTATACAGAAGATGATCCCTCAATATGTACTTATCTCAAGAGAATCCACCCAATAACACTAGTAAATGATCATGTTGGAGCTCAATATTAAAAGATTTTAGACAACACAGAATTAAAATCAGGAGAGCGAACTCAAAATTTACCAGGAAAATCCTTGATCCCAACCGAACTAGAGGAGTAACTAAGAAGTAATAGATCTCCTCCTAAACCAAATTCATAAACCTGGAAAAGTGAAGAAAAAAGACAATCAGATAATTATGTTTTTACAAGAATCAAAACCAAACATTCTTAACTCAAATCAAATAATGTTCAGATCTCAAAAATAAAGTAAGAAAAGGTAATCAAAATAATTAGCGTACTTGAGAAGATTAAAAGCACATGATTGCTTCGACATTTGTGAAAGTTTTCACGATCTTTTATCAGCTGATGGTACTAGTAATTAGTAAGTACTTCCCTAGATTTCTAGGAATCTAGGGTTTGCTTTTCTGCTACTGATGTTGTTCTTCTGGTTCTACTTCTGGTTATGCTGCTTACCAGATTTCTAGAAAGAGAGAGCTAAAAGTGTTTGGTTTTGGTCTTGAGTTTGTTTTCAGGCTTCTATTTCAGTGGCCGGTTTGGTGATGACTGTATTTATAATTCCACACCAAAATTAGCAGCTAGAGAATTTTTATTTTTAGAGAGAAAGTAAAGAGTTTGAGTAGATAGAATTCTCACCGCCTACACTGAGAAAATGCGAAAAAAAGAAGAAAATTGAATAAAGAAAGCGAGTGAGAAAGAAAGATTCAGAGGGTACACACTACACAACTAGGCACATGACTACATGAGTCGACCGCCTTTTAACGCACCCGTTTGGCCCCAGAGATATTAAAACCGAATCATTAAGGGCAAATGGGAGTTACCGGCTCATAAAGCGGCTTATCTTATATATTTTTTTCATCAACAAATTATAAGTAATTTTTTTTCTCCTCGTATTTTCAATCCCGATTCTGAGATAATGGAGAGTTCATAATAACAAGTTAATCACTCGCACCAGTGATAATGGATAGAATATCCAAGCTTAACGAGGAAACTATAAAGTAGAATAAAATAATTCGGGGAAGATAAAGTTAGGAAGATGGGGACAGTGTCCGACAGGGTGTTTGGTTTTTAGCTGATATTACAAGGCTGTGCTGGATTGGACTCACACTTGCTTGTTTTCTTTCTCACTTCTTCTAGCTTTTTCTTATTTGTCTATACATTTTTCCTTCATGGGGAATCAGACCCATTGCCATTATGGCTCTGTATTGTTCATCATGGTGGAGTATACTAAAAGTGACACATTATTTGTAAGACCCCTTTTCCTTTTCTAGCTACTAGATTGTAGATTTAAACAAGACTGTTAGCTAGTTTTAGGGGTCACTTGGTAGGTCTTCCCTGCTTGGTTGTGAACTGGTTCTGGTTTTGACAATCAAACGGTGAAACAGTCTTCTCTGAACACGCGTCACGTATGACTAGATTCTGTTTTACTGTTTTCTGTTTCAAACAAGAGTAATAATGAAGCATTGACTGCCACCAGAAGCTATTTTTGACTTGTTGGCTTGAAGATTTAGAGAGCCATCATCATATTCGTTGTGGTCCTGTGCCTACTGCAAGAGAAGACCGAGAAAGAAGTTGTACGGTGATATCAAGAATCCTTGAAATAAAGATTGATTGACCATTTCAAAAAAGAAAACTGAAGAAGACGTAGAAGTTTTTCCAAGCAACACAAATAAAATGGAACTCAAAAGACACGCAAAAGAAAACCAAACCGCAAGAATAGAAAGGACTCTTCTGGTGGATTTTTTGGCACTCAACTTGGAATTGAGCCAGAGTTTAGCAAACAGCAAAAATAGCAGCCCCTATCAATCCAAAGAAGAACCGAGTTGGAGCTTGATCTCCCAATAAACAGAACCACCTTTGAAGTATTAAGATAAAAACTGATCGAATCAACCATACAGAAAAAGCTGCACATAACACAACATTCAACCATGAAGCATCAGAGTAGTACTTCATCACTAGCTCCACCCGGACCTATTACAACACTGGAGCACAGAGCATTACACAACACACTCTAGTATATTTCAATCACTATCCCAGGCTTGTGGTAATATCTACTTGCAGAAAAACTGACTTCAAAAATTACAAAAGCCGACCTACCCTACAAAAAAAAAAACTGCATTAATAACCCAAAATTCTTCTAAAAGCCTCCTGCATCCTCGCCACGGGATCGTCGTCATTAACATCATTGTGGTGGATCATCATTTAACAATCTCATACATCAAGCAAGAACCATGAGAGCATCCATTGGATTTAGCAGGAAACATATAAGCACTGAGCCAAGTAACAGATATGCCAAGTAAGAGCCATTATAGTCAGAATGTTGAAGAAAGCCGAATATCTGTTGAGTTTTTTCAGCCTCTGATTCAGTTGCTCTATCTCATTGTTAGCCCTTTCTCTTGCTTTCCTTTCTACTTCTTCCTCATGTGATCGCTCTGTCACAAGCTCTTCTGTTACTTCTTCACCAACTGCAGTTCTAGCCCGTCTGCTTTCAGTCCTTGCATGTGTCTCGGTTGGACCATGAAGGCCTCTTCCTTCCTCCTTTTCCCACTTCATTTTCTCCAGCATTACCTGATACAAGAAAATATATATTCGTAAGATCCCAGTAATCAGAATTATGTACTGAGCAGAGAAACTACTAACAAAATGCAGAAGCTACAAACTAGTTAATTGATGCACGACTAATGTAGATATTTATGTACTACTACTCCTTCGGCTGAATTGAAACGTCATTCTAAGCAACATATAAGAGAACACCACTCGAGTTTCCAAATAAGTACCGAAGCACGATGCAATAGTAAAAAAACATCCTGGATCAGCAAATTTAAGACTTTGTCTTGAATGTGTTTGTCAAGAACGCTAATGCTATTGCCACTTTTGAGGTGCAAGAGTAACTTGAGGTTTAATTTTAAGTCTGAGTAGCATTTTCTTGTTGAATTGGACGGGGAAAAAGCTATTGATTGCTCCTGTGAAGGTTGGGCAGTCACCATTTGCATGCCTTCCCCTACTTGTGTGAGAATTCTCAGATGATCAAGGTGAGAATGATTTAATCTCGTCAAAGGGGACATGAGGACATAACCGTATTCAGACTACCAGAAGTTCCTTTTGAAGCAACAAAAGGAAACTTCCTGCAGTAACTTGTAACAGAGTGCAGTATACAGCACTAACACTTTGAGCAAGAATAATATCCCTCACTGAAACTTTAACCTTCTCCCCTCAACTACACCACAAAAAACTTGGTACTGATGCTTATGATAAATGTGCCATCTCTATAACAACAACTTTTCACACTCATGCATCATATGTAATCCAACTCATACAACTAAACAAAATACAAGTTCACAAATGTAAATTAGAACTAACATAATAATTCACAAACATTCATAGTAGATAATCTGCATATATATAAATCAAGTAAAAATATTAGCAACGAAGTATACCTTAGTAGCTCGAGGCTCCAAGAAAAACGAGTTAATGAGAACAAACACAAGCGCCATACCCAAATCGTAAGCATGAACTTTCTCTCCTTTCCGATATTTATTTTGTGGACTTTGATATCGTCGCGTTACCATTTGACCCAACATTGAAGACCCGATACTATAACCAATGAGCCGAAAATAAACCGGATATATCTTTCTCTGCACTGCTGCAAATTGTTGTCTTGGTAATACCCTAGCTAACAAGTGACCAGAAACAAATGAAACCCACACTGAAGAGCCATAAGCTGTACCAAATCCCACCATACGTATAACCCCTAAACCCCATTTAACATTTTCCTCAGCAACAGCCATCTCCCAACCTCTCTGAAATGCATTTGTGAAATTTCTTGTACCTTCTTTAAACAGCATTGTTGCTTTTTGATGTTTACTTCTCTTATCAGTAATGGCTGATTCAGTCATTCTTACTTTTTCTTTTAGGTCAACAAACCCTTTCACTGATTCTTTAACATTTCCAGCTCCCTCCTTAATTTCATGTGCTCTATTTAGGATCTTGTCTTTTGCCATTTTGATCAGTCCTTCTGAATCTTGCGAAGCTTTTTCCTTCTCATCTGTCAATATATCTTTAGCTGATTCTTTCAAATCGTGGGCTTTCTCTGCAACTTTCTCTTTTGCTTTGCTGCTTTTATCTCTTACAGAGTGGATTTTCTTATAAACCTTGTCTTTTGCTTGTTTCAGGGTTTCAGGAATGTGTGTCCTAGTGTCTTCTACTGCGTCTTTCAAATCATGGGCTTTATCCAAAATATTCTCTTTCGCATGATGTATGGTCTCTGGCAATCTCTTGGCTTTCTCAATCGCAGATTCTTTTGCTTCTCCAATGGCTTCTTTGACAGATTGTGCTCTATCAATAACCTTTTCTTTCGCATCACTTGCCGTTTCCGGTATTGATTCTGTTAGAGTATCTCTTGCATCTTCAAATGCTTCTTTAGCCGAGTGAGCTGTATCTGAAACCTTCTCTCTGGCCTGGTGTAGTGTCTCAGGCATCATTCCCTTCATATACCCAGCTGCAGTTTCACCAGCATCTTCAAATGCTTCTTTCACATTGTGCGCCTTCTCCGAAACCTTACCTTTAGCATAACTTAGTGTTCCAGGCATTCCATTAATATATCCAGAAGTTGTTTCTCTCGCATCTCCAACTGCTTCTTTAACATTTTGCGCCTTCTGTGAAACCTTACCTTTAACCTGACTTAAGTCATGTGTTTTTTCCAAAATCTTATCTTTGGCATGATGTACTGCTTCAGGAATTCTCTTAGTAACTATCTCTGCTGCATCTGAACCTTCAACTGCTTCTTTGAAGTCGTGGGTTTTATCCATGACCTTCTCTTTAGCTTGACTTACAGCTCCATGAATTCTTCTAGTTGTAGGTGAATCTTCGATTCCTTGATTAACATCATGTGCTTTATCCATAACCTTCTGTTTGGCTTGATGTATAGTTTCTTCAGCCCTTCTAACAGCCGGTATATCTTCCAGTGCTTCTTTAACATCATGAGCCTTGTCCATAACCTTGTCTTTAGCCTCACCAAGAGATTCACTAAGACTCCTGGAAATCTGTGAATCTTGAACTGCTTGTTTAGCACGAACAGTTGTTTCAGGGATCAACTTAACTTTCTCAACAGTGGTGTCTTTAATATTATCAATGGCTTCTCTAAAAGTTTCAGCGTTTACAATATCTTCAGCTTTTCCTTTAACAGCTTCAGCAGTATGCTGAACACCCTTAGCTGCAATATCAGCTAAATGACCTTTATAACCAATACACTCTTTAGCTCTACAAACAGTTTCATCAACAACTTCTTTAGATTTCTCATAAGCATCACTTAATGATTCACTTGTTATCCCAGCTTGACTTAAATCTGGCATTGAATCTTTTAGTTTCTCATTCGCTGTTCCTAACATTGATGAAGCTGATGATAAACCATGTTCTAATGGTTTATCATCCTTTTCCTTCTCCTCATGATGATGATGTCGACCACTTGAAGATTGATCTTGAAGTTGTTGTTGCTGTGTATGATGATGAAGTGTGTCTTGATTGGGGCTTATAGTTTCTCTTTCGTATTCAACTACTGTCAATCTATGACCTTCTTTTACTATCAAATCATCATTTCTTTGCTTCTTCTCATGTGGTGAAAAAATCCCTCCTGCTGCTATTGATGTAATGACCAGAAATATTGCCAAAATGTTCATCATCTTTACCTCCCTCTCTCTTTGTCTCTCTGAATTTTTCCTCTCTAAAGCTTGTTTTGTGGTAATTTTTCAGGTGGCAAAGAAATGAAAACGAAAAAACAGAAGAAAAAATAAGAGGTCCACGTAAGTCGGTGGCAGTCAACAAAAGGACACTTGTTTGATATGCATGTCAAGTGCAGTTCAACGTGTCTTTCACAGGGACACTGTTGGAAGAAAAGCGGTGGAACATTTTATGGGATTTGATGAAGTCATTCTGAAATGGAGAAAACTTTATTGCGAAGTTATATACTAACGTAAGAAAGAACATCAATTCTGGTGGAATCAATGTTGGTTTTATTCGTGTACAGGTGTGATAATTAACAAGCTGCCGAAGTGGCAGAAAAAAGTGGGCAAACAAACATCAATCCAAGAGCGAGCTTACGTCTAGAAACTATTGTATTATTTATTGATAATGAATTTCCAAACGAGATTGGGGTATACCTAGATTAATTGGGGTATACCTAATAAGACAAAACCCAAATCATTTAGAAGTAAAACAGGCCACCTCTTAACCATGTATTTTTAAATGGCTAATATACCCTTGTTTAATTAACACTAAAAAAATCTGATTAGGTTAATTAATTGAGTAGATTAAAACTTTTGAAATTATGAATGGAGTAGATTAAAACTTTTGTCTCATGAGTTCAATCAACACTTTCAGTTCTGAATTTTGTGAAAAGTCGGCACGGTCGACGATTGAAGAAGATGCCGACTAATTTTTACCGGCAAAGTTTACGGATGAAGAAAATGCCGACTATCTTGGGCGGGCAAGGTCGATGAATGAAGAAGATGCCGACTCTATTATGTTTGACACACAGGAAACTGTTGTAAATGCTTCACTAGTCGGCATCTTATTGATTTCTTACCTTGCCGACTATAAGATAGTCGGCACATAAATATTTCTTACAATGCCGGCTATCATATAGTCGGCAAATAAATATTTTTTACCCAGACGGCTAACTAATAGTCGGCAGACAATAAATTTCTAACATTGCCGGCTATCCAATAGTCGGTATTGTAACCTTGCCGACCTTTAGTTATACCTAACATAAAACAAAATATGGGAAGATGTAATTCACTTTATTCATGCATTTTTTGTTACTACATTGATTGAAACATAAAATATAACTCCTTGTCGTTGGAATAACGAATGCACTTAGCATGTGCATCAAGCCTTTGAACCCCTAGGCGACCCTAGTGGACAAGTTATAGTCTCGTGAGGGTTTACATAGAGATCTACCCACAAAACCTACACAAAAACTTCTAAAACCATCAATCTTCGTCGGAGGAATCCGAGTCCAATTCACCCTCCATCATCTTCGGGGCATACTCCGGAATTTTGGATACCATGAATTGATAGCTTGCATCGAATGCGAATGCTTCCCCCTTTTCCTCCAAGTAGTGCGCTTTGACGACTTCATGCTACAAAAACAAAACACAAACTTACTTTGTTAGTGGTGTTCAGTAGCAAGATCAAACAACATGGATTACGTAAAATAAACCACAAAAATACTTACAAATTGTTCAATGGAGTAGCTAAAGTGTGTAGCGTTCAAAATACGTTTTTGGATAGCTAAAAAAGCAAGTATCGCATTTTCGATGACTAGGTACCTATTATGGATTTGTTGAACACTTCTTCCATTAGGATTCCCAAACTCTTGTCTATATTTGTTGTATACCCTTTCCCAAAAGGTTACGGCATCCACCCTTACGGAGGACTGATTTCTAACTCGAGTTTCCGCATACCATGCTTTGGTGATGGATAGATCTTCATTTGAATCAAATGATGCCATTGTTGTATGTAGAGGTATTGGGAGAGTTAGATGGAGTATATGATGATATGAGCTTTGGAGAGTATATGCAAATAGGTGTGTATTGTTTTGTAGAGAGAACTAGTCTATTTATAGGATGGTGCCCAAATTTGGCCGTTATGGTAGTCAATCAATGCAATTGTACTTGCAAAAATTTGAATTTTGAACTCGCCGGCGAGGTTTTTGTTTCTCCAATATGCCGGCTATAACAATTTTCATACATAGGAAATGTCATATTCAGTTGCATACCACCAGCAAGGTATTTGTTTAATATAATGCCGACGAACAGACCGTCGGCTGGGTCTTAATTTTTTACCCTGTCGACTTGATGATTTTTGTAAGTCAGGAGAGGTTCATTTTTTGCTACATATAGTCGGCACGGTAATTAGTCATTATAGTGCAGGTTGTTGTTTAGTCGGCAATGTCATAATTTTATTACCATGCCGACCCTGGTAACTAAACCAATTCTGCTGTCAGTGCCGGCAGTCTGCCAGTTCACAACCTTACCGGCCCTGGTTTAGTCGGCACTGTAACTAAACAAAACATTCACTCAACACCCTGCCGGCTGAACTATTGAAACTTAACATAGCTAAACAAACTGTTCATTCAACAACTAGAAATCCAACATTTGTCCAAAATAAGAAAACATGCCCCATAAACCTTAAAAAAACATTTGTCCAACCATTAACCTTAACATTTGTCTACCACAACATAAAGAAATAAACTAGAAATGCATTCATTCACGGCCACTACCACTACCACGACCCCGTTTAGCATTTTCACGACCACCACCACGGGTACGAGCCCTCTTTTTTTCAGCATTCCTCTTGGCTTGTGCTTCCCTCTTTGGTTCAGCATTAGCTTGCTGGAACATTTCGGTGGCATCCTTATTGTCAACATTGCTAGCATAGTCAATGTGCTTAGTTTGCTCTTTAATCGACAAAGGCTCTCATCTTTCTCTCGCGTAACACATCATCTTCACAAGGGTCTTCAAATGCTCCTTCTACTTTCATTTTTTTTTACTTAATCACACATTATTAAATGAGAGAACCAAAAGTTATTACAAGCCCATTAAAGATAAAAATTGAAAATCAGACCAACTTTATAGGCCCATGACCAAATCACTTAACTAAAGAATACAAGACTCAAAATTGAACTTTTGCTTAACAGAATCTATAGTACTCTACCTCTGGTATTTCTATTCAAGCAAGAGCAGCTGGTCTCCCTAGGCATATTTGCCTCTCACCTGCAGCAAGCAAAGCTCCCCTTTTTGCCATAGTGTCTGCAGAAAAGTTAATCTCCCTAAAACAATGACAAAAGATTATTGAATTGATTTTGCTAAGGGCTTTCCTCCATCTCATTCTTATAAACCAAGGGACTTCTCCTTTGATAAACTCAGCTACAATGCTTTTAGAATCAGAATTGATTATAACATTCTCTATCTTCCACTCTACTGCCAGCTCCACTTCACAGACTACTGCATAAGTCTCAGCTATATAATTAGTAGCCACACCAATTCCTCCTGATAAAGCTCCCAGCACTTGACACATGTTATTTCTAATTACAACACCAAAACATGCAGCTCCAGGATTGCCAAAAGATGCACCATCACAACAAAACAAGAAATATCCTCTATTTGGTGGACTCCAATAGCAAGCTGTGATTTTCTGAAATTTAGTCATTCTAGTTCCCAAATTGAATAAGTCAATTACTTGTTGGTCATAATTCTGATTCCATCTGTTGCCTTTCATTCTGAAACCACCTTTAAAGACTGCTTTTTTTATTCTACACTTGAAGCTCTGAGAATTTGGTGATATGTTCTCAAAAATTCTCTTGTTTTTTTGAAACCAGAGATCTTTTATTACAGCACAGGCAGCTATTATCCAAGTCTTTTTAACAAGTGGACTTTTGTTCTTTGCACTCAGCCAAATATCTTGAAAAGATTTAGGTGAAGTGAAGTTAAAAACTGAGCATAACCAGTTCCATATTTCCTTACTGAATGTACAATCCCATAGCAGATGCTCCATACTGTCTTGGTCTTCTTCATAAATACAGCATTTAGATGCAATACTATACCCTTGTTCTACCATTTTAGCATCATCTACATAAACACCTTGCACCACTTTCCATACATTGCTGGCTATGCTAGGGCGTAAGTAAGAATTCCAAACAAATTTTGAAAATTGTTGTAATGGTTCTTTATGACTTAAAGTAATAATTGCAGAAAAGGTAGTGAAGTTACCTCTTACTTCTTCACTCCAAATAAGTATATCTTGCCCTCCACCAACAGTTGGTAGACTATAAGGATGAAGTATTTGCTGCATGTCTACAGGAATTTCCCAAGCACCATTATGCAAGATATTTGCAACCTTTTTATGGATATTTTCCTTTACATAGTCTGTCAAACCACAATGGTGAATTAAAGGGAAATCTCCAACCCATGTGTCAAACCATAAAAATATGTTTTTGCCATCTCCTACACACCATCTAATATTATCCCTAAGAGATTCCCAAGCCCATTTTAGGCCTGGCCAAACTGATGAAAGTTTCCAATTGGTTGTCCATTGCTGATTTTTATCCTTGTATTTTTGTTTAAAGAAAAGTGCCCATTCTTCATTGGAATTTATGATTTTCCACATCATCTACATTAGCAATGCCTTGTTGATAATTGCAATCCTCTGAATCCCCAAACCCCCTTCCTGATAAGGTGTGCAAACTTTCTTCCATGATAGAACCATGTATTTCCTAGTTTCACCATCACCTGACCACAAGAAATTTCTGATGATTTTTTCACAGATTTTAATTACTGATGCATGCCACTTATAAACTGCCATATTGTATATAGGGATGCTACAAAGAAATGATTTAATGAGAACCAATCTGTCATTGAATGATAATAATTTTCCTTTCCAAGTAGCTAACTTCCTTTGAAGCATTTCAACCATTGGCCACACTGTTGATACTTTCACTCTGCCAGTAGTAAGAATGACTCCCAAATACTTATCTGGAAATTTACTTATCTCCATTTTCATAAGTTCTTTAATTTGTGTTTGCTTAACTTCAGAAGCTCCATCTACAAATAACTTGCTTGTATCCTTATTTATAATCTGACCAAAACTACCTTGATATTCTTCCAGCAGCCACATTAAATTTTCTATACTCCTCTTGGTCCTATTATAAAACAATAACACATCATCTACAAAGAACAGATGGGTAGGATGAATCCCTTTCCTCACCACCATTGGGATAATCTTTCCTTCATTTACCATTTTTGTGATGCACCTACTTAACACATCTTCCATGAGGACAAAAAGGATAGGGGACAATGGGTCTCCATGCCTTA
Source organism: Papaver atlanticum (assembly GCA_023531105.1). Classification (NCBI taxonomy): domain Eukaryota; kingdom Viridiplantae; phylum Streptophyta; class Magnoliopsida; order Ranunculales; family Papaveraceae; genus Papaver; species Papaver atlanticum. The sequence continues at coordinate 793,363 of JAJJMB010008958.1, read as the reverse complement.
GTCCCCTTCCAACTGAAAAGAAACCATTTGGCCCTCCATTTATCATCACTGAAATTTTTGCTGAATTGAAGAGAGTATGTAACCAGTCACACCAGGATTTAGAGAAACCATATTTACCTAAAATTTGTAAGAGAAAATTCCGGCTCACTAAGTCATAGGCTTGAGATATGTCCAGTTTAAGCCCTATGTTTCCTCCTCTCTTTTTTTTCTTCATCTCATTTGCCAACTCAGAAGCCAACAGGATATGTTCTTGGATACATCTGCCTTTAATGTAAGCAACTTGTTGAGGTGAAACCAGCTTAGTCATTAGAGAGCTAATCCTAGTTGTGATAATTTTAGTGAAAATTTTGAAACTTACATTGCTTAGACCAATTGGTCTAAACTGACTTGGTTTTCTTGCACCTTCTAACTGAGGAATGAGTACTAGAAAGTTAGAATTAAGACCTTTTGGTATGAACTTTCTTTCCCAGCAAAATTGTATTGCTTTCACTACATCTTCTTGAATGATGTGCCAGCATACTCTGTAAAAACATCCTGAAAACCCATCAGGACCTGGGGAGCTGTCAGGATCCATGTCAAAGATTGTAGATTTGATTTCATTTACAGTTGGAAGTGAATTAAGCATGTCTTGATCTTCTTGAGTAATAACATTAGGATGACTTCTAACAAAGAATCATTTATTTCAACATCAGTTTTCTAACCTCTGAAATATCTGCTTTGCAGAAGATACAATAGTCGTCTGCAAATAGGAGATGTGATATAACAGGACAGTTCTTGTTAATCTGCATTCCTGAGAAAGTTTTATTCTGCTCTGCCTGATAAAACAATCTAGATAAACCCTCCATAGTTGTTATAAATAGATATGACGATAATGGGTCTCCTTGTCGGAGACCCCTAGAGGGATTAAAAGCAACACCATGCATTCCATTTAGAAGCACTATATATTTAACAGTTGAAATGCACTCAAAGATCAGATTACACCATTTATCGGAGAAACCAAAATTCCTATATATGTTCACAATGAAATTCCATTCCATTTTATCAAATGCTTTTGATAAATCTAACTTTAAAGCTAGATAATCTTTTTTAGATTTACTAGTGTTCATGGCATGCAGCATCTCATGTGTTATTACTATATTATCCATAATTTGTCTCTTTGGTATAAAGGCCGGCTGATTTGGATCTATAATCTTATCTAATACAGTTTTCAACCTCATGGCCATGATTTTTGATATAAGTTTATAAAGATCATTGCTAAGACTTATATGTCTAAAATCCACTGGCGTAATTGGGTTCTCAAATTTAGGGATTAAAGAAAAGTAATTATCATTAAGAGACCCGGCAGTTTTCCAGTCTCAAAGAACTTTATAACTAAATTTACAACATCTTGTTCTATTAAACCCCAATGAGACTGGAAGAACCTCGGAGGATATCCATTTGGACCTGGAGAACCCCAAGGATTTATAGAAAATAAAACTCCTCTAATTTCATCTTTCTCTGATACTGTAATCAACTCGGTATTTTCAAAGTCAGTAATAACCTTAGGAATAATGTGATCAAAAATAGGATCAATATTATTTCCCTCTGTTGTATTGATACCCATAAAATGATTTTTTAAAAGTAAATCCAATTGTTCCTTCTCTTCCAACCAAAGACCAGAACCGTCCCTTAAAGCATGAATGGCGTTATGTCGTTTTCTATTGGAAGCAAGAACATGGAAATACTTGGTACATTTATCATGCTCTTTAAAAAAATTATCTCTACTGTTTCTATTAGAGCATAGCTCGGTTGAACCCACCAAGCGTTGGTATGTCAAGTTTGGTTGTCATATATTAGTGAGTCAAAACTCATCTAAGAGTCGCTTGATTATGTACTAGAAACAACTTCGTTTAGGTTAGACTAGAAAGTCTAGGAATGTTGACACATACAAGTATTACTCGAAGACCTGAAGAATGTGAAGAAGTAACGAGCTACAACGACGACATCATCCTTCCTCTTGAGGTTAGTAATATTAACTTGAACTGTTTCATTCCTAACATATCTTTCAAGTCGTGCTATATTGAAAACATAACTGCGAAGCTGTGTATGGATATATTAATCTAGTAGTGAGACATGATCATATGATCATAGTATTAGGAAATTAGACTACGAAGTATAACGCTTATCTTTTGAACTTCATAGATATGACATCGACATAATCTTATGAATGTTGTTATGATTATGTGAATGGGTAAAGGTGAAGATTTCATCCTAGGAAACAATGTTTTACATCTGTTTAAAGGAAGTACATTCATGAACTTGTTTTATGAATCGAAATGGAAATCGCTAGGCTTATTGGTACGGCAATTCGTTACAAATCTTTGGATTACCAATATGTGTGAGATGGTAGAACTGATCATAACTTTGTTATGTATCTTGGTACAACTAATCATAATGCCTGACTTATGATTTGGTATGACTAGTTTGATTAATTAGTGTAACCGATCCTAATTAATCACCTGAGATAGTATGATCGATATTTGTAATTGGTATGACTGATCCTAGTAATTGGTGTGACCGATCACAGAGAGTTGTGTAATCGATCCTTGTAATAGGTGTAACCGGTCCTAGTAATTGGTGTAACCGATCCTGGTAATTGGTGTAACCGATCCTAGTGACTGGTGTGACCGATCACAAGCAATACCATGTGTATATGGTAATCGGTCCTGGTAATTGATGTAACCGATCCTGGTAACTGATGTAACCGGTCCTGGTAACTTGTGTGACCGATCACAAATACTTCCATATTAGGGTATAACTAATCCCAGTGATTGGTAGAACCGATTGAACCCATGGATGAGATTTGATATTTGATCAATCACATAGTTTTCTTGGAATACAGATGAACCAATTCTAAACTTGTTTAGAAGTGTGGTATAATCGATTCCAAGATTGTAAATATGAAAGAGGATTTAAAAAGAAGAGATGTCAACATTCTTTGAACACGTACAATAATTAACTCTCATCTTTTATTGTTCAAAGATATTCCTTAGTACTCAAGGAGATCCTGTTCCGAAATAAATTAAGAATCTTTTAATTAAGGTTGTTAGTTTTATAAGCTTTAATTACCAGCAATTAAATGCATATCTCTAGAGAATAAAAATTAGTGATGTGCATTTACTAATTGGAGATTTTCTATTGAGAAATATTGGGAAATATTGGTCAAAGCATTTACTGGAATTATGAAAACCGAATGGGAATTTATTGCATATGTTGAGAATACTTTCGGTTTTGGAAATTCCTTGGTGTCCAAACATCCTTGATATATAAATACCTAAGTTTGCATTTCTAGCAAACTATCTTAAGAGCCAGGCAAACTTCATATTTTTATTGTTTCTGGTGGAGCCGTCTAATCAGAGAGGAAAGTACCCTAATTAGGCAAAATCTCTTACGACCGCTCGTTTAAAGACTTTTGTGGGATCAAGAAGCTCTATGAGTACCATTGGTGGGAAACTAGAAAATTGCAGTGTTATTAGTTTTTGATTGATTTGATTGACTAACGGTTGTTGAAACTTTGATTGCACCTAGTTTGTTTATTATTGAGAATCTTCTCTTCTGATATAAGATTCACTCAAACTGGATCGAAGTATCGACGGGATCTTTAAAACTGTTTGTAGATCTAAAGACATCTTGTGATAATCCATTGTTAACAGACTCCGTTCTGTGCGTGATTGATCACAAGAGATTCAAGTGGTGTTGTGCAGGTTTTAATTGAAGATTAAAGAAGATTTGAAGACGAAGAAGATTTCTTATTGGTTTCTCATATCTTTGTGTTGCACAAACCTTGATCGGTTGGGATCCAACTAGAATCGGATTTATTCGTTTGATTAGTTACGTGAGATCGGCATCACTTAATAGTTTCTTGTTGGAATCTATATCGATTGATTGCGAATCTAAACTTGACTACTTTTGTAGTTATTGGATAGATTGATCTAACCAGGCAAATGAGTTTATTAGCTTAAACGGAAGAGCCTTTGCATATGACTTGATATATCTTATCTTAAAGAATCAATAGAGTTGTTACCAAACAGATTTGTTATTCCTTTACTATTTGGAATATGATCCAAAGGAATCGTTCCAGTACGTGCACTCATCGAAGTCGAAAGCGCAGGGATACTGAGGAAACTAAGTGAACTAGGGTTAGTTGCTTGGTCTCAACTATACGAAGTTGGTTTAGATTTTGTATAGCGGCTTAATTCTGAAAGTATTCAATTCTGGACTAGGTCCCGGGGGTTTTTTGCGTTTGCGGTTTCCTCGTTAACAAAATATTGTTGTGTCATTTACTTTACCTTTCCGCAATTATAATTGTTGTTATTATAATTTAAAGTAAATTACACAAATGTTAACTCCGTACATACTTGATAGTGATCCTATAGAGTTTGGTTAAGTCTGAACCTATTATCAAGTATCATACTTCTTTGTTGTATTGTCTCGATCTTGTATCCATATTCAATCACACAAGTTATCTTGTTGTCGTATTGTCTCGATCTTGTATCCAAAGACAATCACACGAAGTGTGAACCGATTTGTTGTATTGTCTCGACTCAGTCTATAAACAATCACTTTCGGTAGAGGACTTATAGGTGGATAAATTAAAGATTGTGGTGTATTTTGGTACCCTCGTCTTTTCAGTTTTCTAGCCAATAAATATTCTCAATCTTAGACCAAGTCTCCAGTTCTTCTTCCAATTTCTTAAAATTCTTTCTTGAAAACAAATGAGCAGGTTTCATGTTCTCCCTATCAATTTGATTTAAGATTCTCTCTTTATTCTTAAAAAAAAAATTAAAAACATTTTTATTCCATTCCTTGAAGTCTGATGTCAGATCTTGCAACAATTGTTGAACATTATTACTAGCATGTAATTTGTAAACCTTCCAAGCATTTTCAACAATAATCTTATATTCCTTATGTTTCATCCAGCCTCTAAAGAACTTATATGGTATACTTTGTTTTAATCTGATAGGATCAAAAACAATAAGTAAAGTTGTCTAAATCTGATAGCTTCAAAAACAATAAGGAAAGGATTGTGATTAGATGCAGTTCTAGTTAAGTGGTGAACAATAGCTTCTGGGAAACATTCAAACCATTTCACATTAACTAGACTTCTGTCTATCCTTTGCCTTATATTCTCAACTCCTTCCCTCTGATTCGACCAAGTAAAAGGTTCTCCAATAAATCTTAAATCAATTAGCCAAACTTGTTGAATAACATTTTGTATAACAAAGGCAGCACTAGAATTATTTATTACCACCTTCTTTCTCAAATTGATCTAGAATTAAATTTAGGTCTCCAATAATCATCCAAGGTTTGCAAATTTGCTCTCCTAAACCTTGTGTATATTCCCACTGACAAGTTTTATCTTGAGTCTTCAAAGCCCCATACATACATGATGTATAACAGACGATACCTCTGACTTTAAAAGATACAGTGATGATATATATTAAACTTAACCTCCACTAACTGGACTTGTAAATTACTAAACCAAGCCACAATTTGTCCACTTGATTTCTCGATTGAAGGGATGATAATCCAATCATTGAAATGCAGTTTTCTAGCTGTGTTTCCCATTTTTTCCATCGACATCTTAGTTTCAGAAAGGAATACTAAATCTGGTTTGTGTTTTTCTAGCAAGAATTTTAAGTGATCAAAAGTCTTAGGGCTATTACAGCCCTGGGAATTCCAAGATAAGATGATCATAATTGTAAAAACTAACACAAGATGGCCAACTACATGCTTCACTACCAAGCACACAGTACTTAAGAAAAACACCAGGAAATAAGTACTTTTAAAACTAATTATGAACAGAAATCAACACTGAAAGCAATGAAACCAAATTCTAAAGAAAAGAAACTCTGTAAATATATAAAAATGGTTAAGAAAACTGACCAAATCAGAGCTTTTGGTACTCGAACTCCCCTCGCCAATCTTCATCTCTTTCACTTTACCAGATACCATGATTTTTTCCTCAAGCACTGCTTCCGCAGTTACCATCGGTATTGGTTGAAAAGAAGTTGCATCCTCATGGAGAGTGGCCAAAGCATTTGAAACTATATTTGTGGTCCCTTTGCCCAAATTTTTATAATCTGCAAGTAACCGAGCATATCCCTGCACGTATAACTTTTCTTTTATCAAATCTTGATAATATTGTTCCTTTTCCTTTCTCTTTATTTCCTCAGTATCATCTTTTTGATCAACTGTTTCTTTTTCCTTCCCTTTGTTCTCATTCTTTTCTGAGACCTCAGTGTCTCTAATAGTGATTGCTTTTTCTTTCACCTCTGGATTTGGACACCTCCAGTCTATATCCATTCTTTGCCTTTTTCCAGTGATTCTATTAACTGCCTCTTTATCAATCAAACTCTTGTATTCAACAGATGTATGATCAGCCTTCTTCCAACTTCTTGCTTTGTGTTTCTTTGATTCCAAATAACCCTTAGCCTCCTGTTTGGTTCCCACTACCACTGGAGTGTTAGCTACATCAGCAGGCTTAACCTTTTTGCAATCACAACCTGGAGGGTATGCTGGAGGACCTATGTATTCAATTTCTATTTGCTTCTTCTTTGTACCTAGATCCTCGAAAATCATGTCAACCCTTTTAACTAGCGGTTCAGTTATATTTATTATCATCAAGGCTTTGTATTCACCTTCAGGTGGACCAATCATCATCAAAATCTCACCAATATGTTTAGCCACTTTTCTCGCCTTGTACACTCTATCAGACACAAAACTAGTGAACTTGAACGTAGTCCAGAAAATATACTTATCGAAATTGAGATCTGAGTATCTAACCTGATCAATCTTTTCCCTAAAGGATAAAAAAATTCCTTCCACATAAGCATTAGACATCACTACCTTCGCAAATTCTTATGGGTCTTCAAAAGAAAGGAAAAACAAATTTTTATTTTTTTGTTCTCTTACCTCTAACTTTCATTCCAGATTTCATTTTTGCTTAAGCCCTTTCTTGACTTGATCATGCCTGATTTTTGACTTATAAAAACCTTCCTCTATAAAAAAACTTACCCACTAGTTCTATAGTTTCATTACTTTTTATACAAGAAGCCGCCTTTTTGATGAATTGTAAGAGTTTATAGTTTCCTACATCAGGAAGATCAGTGTTTTCTTCCATTAACCTCGCTACGGTACTCATCCCCTCAGAAATAATCGAATTATCCATCGTATTTCCTCTTGTAAAAGTTGCAGTAGAAGATAATTTGAAAGATAATACCAAAGAAACAATGTTTGTGGATATTACCCTTTCTGTTAGTACAACTCCTTTTATAAATTTAGGGAAACATTTCAATTCCTGATAATACTGATACTTACCTGCCACTTGGAAGAAAAAATCTATCACCTCTTCCATGCAGTTGCTCTTTCTCCTTACAGTAAACAAATCTAAAATTTCTTCCAAACTGAAAAGTTTCTGAGACCTGTTGAGACTAACGATTACTAACTCCATAAATTTATATAATAAACTATTTTCCTTCTGAGCAATGAAGAAGCCACATGCAGATTTACTCCTAGCAAGTGTTATCAACAGATAGATCAAACATCTCCATCCATTGACCAATCGCTGAAGGAAAACCAACCAACACCACTTAGCAGAATTAATCATATATTCCAATAAGTGAAATTCCAAATTAGTAGAGAGGAGATCTTTCCCAATCTCACAGAAATTAAGTTTAAAAGAAATCCATTCAAAAAAACACCAATTAAAAGATTTCCAATTTTTATTATGAAACCCTAAAGTTACCGAAATTGTCGAAACAAAATCTACACTGAACCATTAAATCAACCAAAAAAGATCATCAGTTTACTTATCTGTTTTGATTTAGAGACGCATTAAATCATCTAAGAAGAATTTTAGCATTGAAATTTTAATTTGGACGAGAAATTTTCGCCGAGTTAATCCCCCAATTCAGTCGCCCGTTTTCCAAACTTTCTCTCTTCGATTCATCTAAACAGTTATCTCAGTGGTAGAGCATTTCAAGAACCATCTGTTCTCATGCTCCATCTTTTGGAGGAGGCAGGGTTTTTTTCCTAGACCTTCTGGTTTTTAGTAGTATTAATGAGTCGCTAACTAACCACTGTATTAACTCATCAAACAAAAAAGAAAAAGAAAAAATTGAGTTTCTTAGGCGTTTTACACTCTCCTGGCACAATACATGCCTGATCTTTTAACAAAATTGTCTAAAGGGAAGACCAGCATTATTAGGACGGAGCCAGATATTAGCCTAGGGGAGAAAAAAGCTTCTAGGGGGTGCAAGTAAGAAAAATGGGCTTGATGACCCAATATCTAACAAAATTTAGGATTGGGAGACAATTGGGCACTTGGGCTGGATACGCACCATACCACTATCATTATATATTAAAAAAAATGTACATGCGGAGGACAGAAAACTGCTTTAGGCATAAATTATATTAGCATGTTGATCCTGCATTGTCGAACCTACAGAAATATGTTTCATGTATTTTATTCTTGCTTCGTTGTATAGGGGTGTCGGCGATGTCGGAAATCCCGAAAAAATGTCTTTGCAACTCGTCTATGGGAGATCGGTGTCACAATTCAACTTTGTTCACTTTGATCCCAAAAAAGGATTATACCGAAAGTGTGAAATATTTTCGTCCAATTAGTCATTCAACAAGGGTTTATAACATCTTGTCGAAAATCTTGGCGAGCAGGTATTTAATGTCATTTCGGAATCGCAAAGTGCGTAAGTAGTTGGTCGGTATATAACATAAGGCATTCTTATGGCGGAAAAATTGATAGACTCCAGATTGAAATCATTAATTATGTTCAGTAATTATATCCAAAATTAACCTTGAGAAAGTTTTTGATTATATTAAATGGTCTAACTTACAGTTTATATTGAGAAGGATGAGTACCCATCCTTCCCATTTATCTTCAAAATAGGTTTTAAAAATAGATGGTGTGACTGGATGTAATTATGTTACTTTACCACTTTATTTCCAATTCTTATAAGTGGTATCGTTTTTGGTTATTTCAACTGCTCAAGTGGTGTTCGCCAAGGTGATTCACTCTCACCTTCACTTTTAGTTTGGCACTGGAGTGATTCTTTCATTTCTTGGACAATTTTACACATAATGGTCAAATTCATAGTTTTTTTGTCAAAGTAAATGAGAAATTTATATCTCATCTGCATTATGCCGATGTTACTACTTTTTTATGGATAGTAATAGAGAGTAGATTCATTTTGTTATCAGTGCTTTTAAAGAATTCTAATTAGTATCTGACCTTAGAGCAAACACCTTAAAAGTAACTCGATTGGTTGCAATTGTGTATGTTCATTCTTCAAACCTTTAGGGAGAAAGACTAGGTCGTAATGTTTATGGTTTACAAATGTCATATTTGGGTATGCCAGTGGGTGCTGAATCTAGATCTAAAGGAATTTGGGATCCAATTATTGAGTATTTGACAAGAAGTCGTCTTCAGGGAAGAAGAAATTTTTAACAAAAAAAGTACACACGTACGTTAATCCTAGTCACTTGATATTGATCATATATAGTTTCTGTTAACACCGTATCTATTATAAAGTGATCACTTTGTTGTTGTATTGTCTCGATCTCGTATCCATAGATAAACACACAAAGTGAATTCCATAGTTGTCGTATTGTATCGATTTTTTCCATAGACGATCACACTTGGTATCGGACTTATATGTTGATATTTAAAAGATTATGGTGTATTTGTGTACCCTCGTCTTTTCAACCTCCTCAACGATCTGATGCTCCTTAAGGGGTACACTAGATAAGTTGCATACATTTTAGAGTAAAACCTAGACTTGAACTTGGGCTTGATGTCTTTACATGATACTAGCCTTTTGGGATTAGGAGGCATATGGAATATGGTATCCAAAAATATCTTAACTGTTATTTTCCCATGCCTACTCTGTAGTCACCACCATCTTCATCATATGTGTTCAAAAATGGGTTAATCCTCCATTCAACGGTTAAGAAAACTTCCTCCCCAAGTATGTGGAAACCCTAAAGTTATATACAAGGGCATCTTAGTTAATAAACTATAGTTTATAACCCTCTGATGACCACTGTGTCTAAGTCAAGAAGAACGTACCAGGAAAACTTTTTTAAAAAAAAAAAACCTTAAAAATGCACGAGCATGTTAAAACTTTAAATAATGTTGGACATGCATATGTTTCCTCATGAAAACCTTGACAAGGAACACCCACTAAGAACAAAACTTGTCGAAACAAAATAACGCGATAAGGTCAATAATTGTGCATTTTTTGTTGGCTCATGTTAGAGCATAGCTCGGTTGAACCCACCAAGCGTTGGTATGTCAAGTTTGGTTGTCATATTTTAGTGAATTAAAACTCATCTAAGAGTCGCTTGATTATATTTTGAAGAATACTTGTATGTCTCAACATTCCTAGACTTTCTAGTCTAACCTAAACGAAGTTGTTTCTCGTCTTAAAAAACAGAAAGATCATTCCTCAGTAGAAAGACAGAATATACCCCAAACTGATAAGATCAACTCAAAAGAATCAGAAGTAAGAGTTGATAATCACTTCTGGAAAGAGGTTCCTCCTCACTCATGTCGAAATAGTATTTGTTTACATGAAGAACGATTCCAGAAGAAAGGGGAAAAAAAATTCTCTGCCAAAGGAAACAATCAGGGAAGATTTTCGATAATTGTTTCAGATAATCATACGGATGTGCATAACAAGGAAATCCTTAGAATGAGAAAATCTTATGAAAATCTCATTGACATAATTAAGAGAGATTTATCTATCTCTGAAAATTCTCACATCAGTACTGCTTCTCCACATGATCATACCTTTAGATCTATAAAGGATCATCTTCTTGGGAAAAAATACTTTGGGCAGAAATTTCCAAAGAGAAACATGAACTATGTTTCTGATACTCGTTGTAAGCAAGAAAAGTCTTACTCCGATACAGCCTAGTTGTATGGATATTGTGCACTCTCATCTTAGTTCATGCTCATAACTTTTGGGATGAGAAAGCACATAAAACGATAGCACAATTTTTCGTTTGTGTTTTTATCAGAAAAAATTTATGATAATTTCTGGGTAGCTGTGAATCCAATTTTTGTCTAAAAATTGTTCATGTTTATCATGATCTTCCAAAAATAGGTGTTATTTGAAAATTTCGAATTTTAATAAACCTTCCAGCATGAGAAACTCGTACTAGGAAACAAATTATATTTTTTATATATTTTCGGAATTTCCTTTGTATTTTCGCTCCGAAAGTTGTCTCTTCTTAAGAGAAACTTTATCTTGCTTGTGTTGAGAAACCCTGACTAATTCTCATTTAAGTCCCTGAGCATGCCTCCAATAACTCGCAGTATTACAAAAACAAATAAGGAGGAAGCTCAAAAGGTTAAGGATTTTCAAGGAATCTATACAGAAAGGAAGAAGAAGATCATATCGAAAATCATGTCTGATTATGATATTGATAGTTCTACTGGATCCCCAAGATGAGTCATGTATGTTGGCTTACAACCTTCAAGATCCAACAAAAACCAAGTGGATACCTTCTGATAGTATGATTGACTATATCCATGGTTTTGAAGAACTAACAACCAATCTCATAATGACGGTTCGAAATCAAGATTGACTCAAGGATAGGATTGAGGAAACAAAAGCTGATCTTGCAGACATGAAGGTTCAAGTTGAAAAGCTTTAAAAATAGGAAGTGGTTGCAGACAAGTCTCTTGATACATGCTTCAAAAGTTTTAGCACTGAAGAAACCTCAGTGAACAATAAGAGCACCACTAGAGATTAAGTTATATGCTGTAATACTTAATCCAAGAAAATAGACATCAGTTTTTGATTTATTTTGATTATTATATAAAGTCTATTTTGAATAAAACTATCATTATGTATGAATAAAATTATTATTTTATAATTTTTCTTGTGATAGTTTCAGATTACATAGCATGTGCTTGAATGTATATATTATTGCTATGTTTTTATGGGATGTCTAATTTCGGTTTTCATAACCTTAATATTCGATCTCATATGATGAGAACCCTTATGGTTTGTGTGACTTTTTGATTTAGCGGGATTAAGTTCTAGCCCAAGTTGGTAGGCTTTATCAAAGGATCATAAGGTGTTCCGATTGAAACTCATATGTGAAAAGTCACAATATGTTGAATCAATTTGTGTTTACATGAGTTGTGTTTAGCATAAACATATGTGTTTCGGATTTTCAACTTTTGCTATTGGCACGCATTAGTTAAAAACCAATTCAACCTTTCTCTGGTAAAGGTTGCTCTTGTTATTGTTTTTTTGTTCTTGCGAGAGGATAACAACATACTGTGGGAGAGTTCTTTTGTGAACTTGTGCTTAATGATATATCTTTCTGGGGAAAAGAGGATGCGGAATCTGAGGTAACAAATTTGTTAGTTAATCGTTTTCCTGTTTAAGAAAAGCCTGTTTATATTGCATATATTTTGCTTTTGCTTAAAAAAATTTTGGTACAATTGATATATTCCATTATGATGTGTATGGATGTGTGTGTGTGATTCAATTGTTTCCGGTTAAGAAAAACTGTGTCAATTTATTTGGCTTATTGTTTGGTATCTTTTTTATTGTATGGTATCAAGTGTTTTTGCTTAACAAAATTTTGGTGCAATTGCGGTGCTATAATGTCTATGTTTGTTTTAATTGCTTCCGATTAAGAAAATAATTGTGCAAGTCAATTTGTTTTGTTTTGTATGTATTGTTTATGGCTTAACAAAATACATGATCATTTGTTTAGTCCAATTCGATTCTGGATAAGAGAAACTAAGTTAATTCTGATCTTAGTTAGACTTATCAAATTGTAGGATTCGGTCAAGTCTAATCGAATGCTTTGACAAGAAAAACTAGTTAACTAACCTAGTGCTTTTCTTGTCTAAAAAGAAATGTCTAATTTATTTTATGAATAATTAGAACCAGATGAGAGAAATAAAGTTAATTATGATCTTTATTTTGGTCTTATCGAAATAAGCGATTGTATGTGTACAATCGGTTCGACAAGGGAACTAAATTTCTTAGTCAATTTGTTAACCTATTAGGGAAAATTGCTTCGGGCAATAATTTTCCTTGATAACATATTAAAACTAAATTACTTGTAGTTTCGGTTTTAATATTGGTTGTCTAAAAGTGGTATGTGAAACATTCGTGCTTAACTCTTATAGGTTGTTTACAAGTCTTTTGGATTTGTAAGATCCTTTCGGTTTGACATGTATTTGCTCGAACCTTTGTCATTTTCTGACAAAAAGAGGGAGAAATATATGGAGTAAACAAGTGATTTTCAATCACTAAGGAAAGGACAATTGTACTTAAACGTTATATCTAACGAAAGAGTAAAGCATTGAATAAGGGGAAGAAACATATCATATTGTTGTGTAGTCATTCTGTACTACAAAAGTGGAATAACAAAGATGTTCGGATTGAATATATACGTATCTTACCTTAAGGGGGAGTATAAGCTTTGTTATTCAGATGTCAACAACGACATTTATTGATTGAATATATGCAGGTTATTGTTCTGTTGAAACTTGGAATCAAGCGTATGTATAATGAATTCTTGTAATTTGTATATCCATATGTATTAAGAATTTTGTCACTAAAATTGACAAAGGGGGAGATTGTTAGAGCATAGCTCGGTTGAACCCACCAAGCGTTGGTATGTCAAGTTTGGTTGTCATATTTTAGTGAATCAAAACTCATTTAAGAGTCGCTTGATTATGTACTAGAGACAACTTCGTTTAGGTTAGACTAGAAAGTCTAGGAACGTTGAGACATACAAGTATTACTTGAAGACCTGAAGAACGTGAAGCAGTAAAGAGATACAACGACGACATCATCCTTCCTCTTGAGGTTAGTAATATTAACTTTAACTGTTTCATTCATAATGTATCTTTCAAGTCGTGATATATTGAAAACATAACTGCGAAGCTGTGTATGGATATATTACTCTAGTAGTGAGACATGATCATAGTATTATGGAATTAGACTACGAAGTATAACACTTATCTTTTGAACTTCGTAGATATGACATCGACATAATCTTATGAATGTTGTTATGATTATGTGTATGGGTAAAGGTGAAGATTTCATCCTAGGAAACAATGTTTTACATTTGTTTAAAGGAAGTACATTCATGAACTTGTCTTATAAATCGAAAGGGAAGTCGCTAGGCTTATTGGTACGGCTATTCATTGCAAATCTTTGGATTACCAATATGTGTGAGATGGTAGAACTGATCATAACTTTGTTATGTATCTTGGTACAACTAATCACAATGCCTGACTTATGATTTTGGTATGACTCGTTTTGATTAATTAGTGTAACCGATCCTAAGTAATCACCTGAGATGGTATGATCAATATTTGTAATTGGTGTGACCGATCCTAGTAATTGGTGTGACCGATCACAGAGAAGTTTTCTAATCGATCCTTTTAATTGGTGCAACCGGTCCTAGTAATTGGTATAACCGATCCTGGTAATTGGTGTAACCGATCCTAGTGACTGGTGAGACCGATCACAAGCAATACCATGTGTATATGGTAACCGGTCCTTGTAATTGATGTAACCGATCCTGGTAACTGATGTAACCGGTCCTGGTAACTTATGTGACCGATCACAAGTGCTTCCATATGAGGGTATAACCGATCCCAGTGATTGGTAGAACCGATTGAACCCATAGATGTGATTTGATATTTGATCAATCACATAGTTGTCTTAGAATTCAGATGAACCATTTCTAAACTTGTTTGGAAGTGTGATATAATCGATTCCAAGATTGTAAATATGAAATAGGATTTACAAAGAAGAGATGTCAACATTCTTTGAACACGTACAGTAAATCTTATCTTTTATTGTTCAAAGATATTCCTTAGTACTCAAGGAGATCCTGTTCCGAAATAAATTAAGAATCTTTTAATTAAGGTTGTTAGTTTTATAAGCTTTAATTACCAGCAATTAAATGCATATCTCTAGAGAATAAAAATTAGTGATGTGCATTTACTAATTGGAGATTTTCTATTGAGAGATTTCGGGAAATATTGGACAAAGCATTTACTGGAATTATGAAAACCGAATGGGCATTTATTGCATATCTTAAGAATACTTTCGGTTTTGGAAATTCCTTGGTGTCCAAACATCCTTGGTCTATAAATACCTAAGTTTGCATTTTTAGCAAACTATCCTAAGAGCCAGGCAAACTTCATAGTTTTGTTGTTTCTGGTGGAGCCGTCTAATATGAGAGGAAATTACCCTAATTAGGCGAAATCTCTTATGACCGCTCGTTTAAAGACTTCTGTGGGATCAAGAAGCTCTACGAGTACCGTTAGTGGGAAACTAGATAATTGCAGTGCTATTAGTTTTCGATAGATTTGATTGACTAACGTTTGTTGAAACTTTGATTGCACCTAGTTTGTTATTCTTGGGAATCTTCTCTTCTGATATAAGATTCACTCAAACTAGATCGAAGTATCGACAGGATCTTTAAAACTGTTTGTAGATCTAAAGACATCTTGTGATAATCCATTGTTAACAGATTCCGTTTTATGTGTGATTGGTCACAAGAGATTCAAGTGGTGTTGGGAAGGTCTTAATTGAAGATTAAAGAAGATGAAGAAGATGAAGAAGATTTCTTATTGTTTTTCATATCTTTGTGTGTTGCACAAACCTTGATCGTCTGGGATCCAACTATAATCGGATTTATTCGATTGATTAGTTGCGTGAGATCAGTAACACCTAATAGTTCTCTTGAGATCTATTTTGATTGTTACAAATCTTAATCTTATTACCTGGGTAATAGAGATTTGATCTAACCATGCAGAGGAGTTTATTAGCTTAAACGGAAGAGCCTTTGCATATGACTTGATATATCTTATCTTAAAGAATCAATAAAGTTGTTACCAAACAAATTTGTTATTCCTTTACTGTTTGGAATACGATCCACAGGAATTGTTCCAGTGCGTGCACTCATCGAAGTCGGACGCGCATGGATAGTGAGGAAACTAAGTGAACTAGGTGTAGTTGTTTTGTCTCAACTATACAAAGTTGGTTTAGATTTTGTATAGCGGCTTAATTCTGAGAGTATTCAATTCTAGACTAGGTCCCGTGGTTTTTCTGCATTTACGGTTTCCTCGTTAACAAAATCTTGCCGTGTCTTTTACTTTTCTATTTCCGCAATTATAATTGTTTATTATAATTAGAAGTAAAATACACAAACATTAACTCCGCTTTACTTGATAGTGATCCTATAGAGTTTGGTTAAGTCCGAACATATTATCAAGTAATCAAACTTTGGTTGTCGTATTGTCTCGATCTCGTATCCATAGACAATCACACAAAGTGTGAATACCGATTTGTAGTATTGTCTCAACTTTTTCCATAGACAATCACTTTCGGTAAGATGACTTATAGGTGGATAAATTAAATATTGTGGTGTATTTGGGTACCCTAGTCTTTTCAGCTCCCACTGATAAGTAATTCATATCAAATCTGAAAACGCAGGGGATACCAAATACACCCAACTTTTTTGTTCGGTAACATGTATAGACAAAACTTAATACAATAGCAAGTAGACCAACTGAATGAACCTTGACAATATGTAAATAGAGTTTATATCTCTAACCTCTACTCAATCAGTATGTATATAGACACAGGGTCCGTGAACCTGATTGTTAAGCAGAGTACTTGGACGATCCCAAAAATTAATATCCAAGATCAGTCTAGTCATATCCAAATAATTCAATCGAAATTTTTCCAAGTGATTAAACTTGTTACCTATCCTTCAAGATATGAATTTTATAAGAAATAAGTCTCTTAACCGATTACAATTAAGCGGACGTATCTACTTAGATTGAATACGTACAAACCTGTGCAAATCCAATTATAAAGACAAACAATATAATGCGTAAAATGAAAAACACAAGACACCAGAAATTTTGTTAACGAGGAGACCGCAATAGAATAAAAAAACCCGGGACCTCATCCAGATTTGAACACCACACTGTATTAAGCCGCTACGGACACTAGCCTATTATCAGACTTCGGATTGGAATGTAATTGAAACCGAACCCGCCCTCTAAGCGATTCAGTTATAGTCGCACTCCTTACATCTCTTGAACCTCGCAAGGCTCTATGCACTTGTTTCCCTTAGCTGACATCCTTTACAGCCTAAAAGTTGTTTCAGCCGAAGTGAAGATATTTGATACCAATCTGCCTCTAACAGATAAGCCTATTTGATTTCCGTTTAGATTAAAGATCAAGCTGTGGAAATCTGTTTGCAATAGACAAAGCTAGCAAACCTCACATATCCGGACTCTCAAAAAGCATCCTAAATTCTTAACCACCTCTTAAGAACAATCTTCAAAAGATCAACTAAGATCAGTTTTCAGATATCTATCTTGAGGAACCACAAAGTTTGGGACGAAGAGAACTTTGTGATATCTATCTATCTTGCCTGAAAGAGATTACGAGAACCTCGATAACAAAAAGGAAAGATCATGATACACAAACTATCAAGGTAAAGATAATCGGACCTGGCTTCACGAATCCTCGAAGCGAAGTCTTTTAGTTGTAGACCTAATTATGTTTCTCAGGGGAAACCTAGGTTAATAGAGGATGACTCTAGAAATCAACTAAGACACAAAATGTCAGGGATTGATTTTCCCAAAGCATTTTTTTTATAGTTTTTCCAAGACCGGGGGTTGCTTAGAATTCAAGCTAAGATAACTTGATAATCAAGCAAACTCTATTCTTGAAAAATACAATAGAAGAATATAAATATTGGTCCGGTTACGGAACCATGTATAATGACAGTTCGGTTTGGCAACTTATCCAAAGAACTACAAAAATTTGATGTTTGTTTAAACACCTAAGAATTTAATCATGATGCACGCACATAAGTGTTTAAGTGATCAATAAAGTCTAAGAAGTGTTTAAGAGAGTTGTACCAATGCTAAACATATTATGAAAATAAGTCTTTAAGCGTATACTAAAATATAAACTGGGACAGTTGGTAGGACGGTTCGCCAAACACATGGCTTGTTAACGAATCAGGGTACAACGGTTCGTAAACCGGGTTCGCCAACCTTATAAGACTATCGAACTCAGTTGGCAACAGTTCGTGAACTGGGTTCGCCAACTGCTAGCCTATTATACTAACTTTGAAAATTCAGTTCACCACGGTTTGCCAACCGGGTTCGTGAATTGTACCCAACTTAACTTGCGGTTTTTGAATTGGTTCGCTAACCTTCTTATATTTCTGAAACTCAGATATCTATGGTTTGTGAAATGGTTCGCCAACTTTCCCTAAGTAAAAATATCAGTAAGTATAATATTTCTCTCTTATGATGTTTGAAACATTCCCAAGTGATAAAATTATTTGCATGGACAATTTTCAATTGATCCACAAATTAATTCTTAGAACTAATATTGTTAAGGACCTTTGAACATCTTTGCTAAATCATATTTCGAGATTTTTAACAAGAAAAGCTTGACTCGAAACTTCTTCTTTATAAATCTACTAGAAGTCATACGAATAGTCTCAATAGATAGAATGGTGAGATAGTGAGTAAAATAGAATGATTCAGTCTTCACATACCTGATACAAAATTGCTCAAAATGTCTTCGTCGATCTTCAGTCTTCATGGGTGATGTCTGCTACTCAACTATAAATTCTAACCTTTTCTGAGACTTGACTTAGTAGACTAGAATTCAAGATATACTTTTGATCAACTAATAATGACAACAAGCTTGAGATAGCAAAACTTGTGGGTTCAACCGAGCAATTCTCTAACAAAATCTTGTCTTGAAAATCATTGAGTCGAGAAGTCACTATTTCGGTGAATGATTTTCTTAAATGCTTAATTATGCTCTCGTGAAGAAACCTGTTATAGTCGATGAAGTTTTTTTTTATGTTGTACAAACGGTATTGTCTTCGAACAATACTGTAATGACCCGACCCTCTACCGATAGCGTCCCCATTTAGCCACTGCAGTCATCCGGCAGTATGGGGGCACTGCTGCGGTTATCCATCTGCAGCTTCTCGGGAGGTCACCCATCCTTGGATTACTCCCGCCCGAGCACGCTCTACTTCAGAGTTTTCTTCCAACTCTGGAGCCAATTGAAAAGGCCTCAGTGTCAGGAAAGGGATAACCGCAGCGATGCCCATTGAAAACCCCAGATTTCCGGACAATCGCAGTGTCTAAGTAGGGACAATATCGGTGGAGGGTGGGTGTTAGAGCACTGCTCGGTCGAACTCGCAAGCGTTGTTATCTCAAGCTTGTTTGTCAAGTTTAGTTTCCAAAACTATAAGTCTTGATTTCTAGTCTACTTATAGCCAAGTCTCGGATTAGGATAGAATGTATAGTTGAGCTTTAGACTTCACGATGTTCATCGATTGAAGACGAAGAACTACTAAGGGGGGATTGTGGAACTTCATCAACAAAAGGTATGTGGAGACTTGAACTCATATATCACATAAAAGTCTATTTCTACTCTATCTCCTATTGGAGACAAAAGTCGTATAGCTATATAGACTTCGATTATACACATTTGATATTTCAAGCTGAGTTTAACTCGCTTACATATTTCTCGAAATATGTGTTGGTAAGTGATGTCGTTTTATAGTTGTAGTGGTAAAAAGGTTCGTTGCTCGAACTTGTGAAGGATTTTCGAAAATTAAATAGAATTGTTTTGACAATAATAAGAAAATACCGAGACTTTGGATTCCACCATTGACCAATTAATTGATAAACTCTAATCAATATTCATGCAATATTCTTCTTTAAAGTGATTCTAATATTTGCCTCTAATAGATTTTTGAAGTAATAATTGTAAGCACGAAGCATGAAACATCAAAAGTATTAAAACCAAGCATGTCCCATCAAAACACTTCACAACTACTCAATAAAAACCAATTTTTCTTTTAAGTTCTTTGAAAATAATCATGTAAAATAATTGCAATAAATAATTAAAATAGAACTATACCACTTTTCATGGAACAATGGCTTCCTCCGTCGCCTCGGCTAAGGGGTTTAGCTCCTCATATTAATCACTTGCTCAAAATACATATTTGGTGTTCAAAAGTTGATTAAAAGAGTGAAAAGTGCTAAGCAGCGGATTCTGTAGTTGCTGAAGGTCTAAAACAGAAGTCTGAGTCGTTGCTGAAGAGCTTCTGTGACTGAAGGAAGATGCGACCGTACCTCGTTGTCACTGAAAATAAGTCTGCCACTGCGACTGATTCTGAGGGTCTAATGTTCTTCGTCTTCTTCTTCACAGCAGCAGCAGGAAAGTTTCTGAACTCGATTCTGTGATTTTTTTCTCGCTTCTCTATAGCTCTAAACTTCTCCAAACTCCCCCAAATTGTTTGTATATCTAAATATGACTTGAATCAACCTATATATAGCCTCCAAACCACAAAATTACTCGAGTTAATCCAAATATTTTCTTTTTTCTTCACCGCACGTTATGGGATTTTAATCTTCTTTTTACGCGTTAACTTGGTTTCCAAACTCTCTTAAACTCTCCCAGGACTGAATAAGGACTCCATACACTCCTATCTTGCCGTAAACTCTTTACAAATTCTTTTGTAAACCGAAAATAACTCAAATTGTGAATTCTCCCTGTTTTGCTCCAACACGGATTTCTATCCCTGTTTAATCGATTCTACAGCCCATACCATACTTGTTTATCCTTAACAGAGTTAACCCAACGAAAATAAGCCATTGAATCGCCTTAAAAATCGTCCAAAAATCAAACAGAAAAATTCTGTTTTCTGTAAAGAAAATTCCCGCCAATTTTTGTTTTGAAATTTTTAGAAATTTGACCTCCCCCTATCCAGTGCCGGTCTGTGCTTAGCAGCTGCTTGGAAATGGGTTACCCCTTATCCAAAATGAGAGTCCGAATAGCAAGTGTCCTCCCAGGAGCCTATAACAACTTTTCGAGCCAATTTTCCCAAAAATGTTTATTCCCCAAAAATACCTACAAAGGGATAAAATACCAACATTAGTACAAAAATGGGTACTAAAAATATACACAATAGAGATGAAAATAGACACATAAATGCGTCTGTCAGTAAGCTTTCGATTTAACCAAGTTCATCTTATATTCTTTACAAAAGTCAAAAGATGATCATGTGAAAATCACATGGTAACATCTTATATGATTTGTGTGAGACAGTCATTTGGTGTAGACTCGGAATGTTTCGTATTGATCATTTGATCACTTGAAAATTTCTTTGAAACTAATAGTTTGTGTGAGACAGGTATACCCGTCTTCTAAGAATGTTTCAATGATTGAAATTGGAGTTTAGAACAATTAACCATTGATTGGATATAGCACAGTATGCGTACTTGTATGCTAACTGTTGCAAGTTATTTCAAGTCCGGGAACCATAGTATGCATACCCGTATGCGTACTGGTTTGATAATTGAAGTCTGGTTACTTAGTATGCATACTCGTATGCATACCGGCGTAACAGTTCAAGTCCGGGAATTCAACTAAGTTTGGTTGTATGACAGTATGCATACTCGTTCGCATACTGGCAAACCCAGACAAAGTCTGGCTACTTAGGTATGCGTACCCGTTTGCATACTTGAGTAGGTTATGTTCTAAAATCGGTTTGTTCATGAATAAATACATTTATAAAATAAGGAATGCAATCTTTTGCAAACCATGACTATAATGTTCATGAATTTATTCGAGTGAATCAAAATCAATTTTGCTTCAATTGTGTCTTGTATACTTCTATGAGGATATAAATAATTGAACAACTCTATAACTAGTTTCATTTGAGTCATTTGAACTAGTTGTGTTAAGATGAACAAGGTTGATATGAAAGTGTTCATATGGCTAACTTAGGTTAACTATTGTTGATCCAACAAAGTGTACACGTTTAGGTACGGTTACCCATATCTAAGTGAAATCACTTTTCATTTGTGTGTAACAAGTTAAGTTCGATCTAACGGTTGAAAGATTAGCTTGAGTCTAATCAGGTTTTCATCTAACGGTGAATATTGAATGCTTTGTTACCAAGATAGCATTGATTGCAAACCCTATCTTGAAGACTATATAAGTGAGAACTCTAGCAACTGGAAAACCTAATCCCCACACCTCCTGTGTGATACTAGTTGCGACTAGAGTCGATTCTCCTTTAACCTAGGTTTTTTGTAAAACCATTATAGGTTAACGACTTAAAGACTTCATTGGGATTGTGAAGCCAGACCTAACTATTATCTCTATAGTTGCGTGTTCTGATCTTGCTTTGTTCTATCGTATTGAGTACTATCTTCTCTAAGATTTGCTCGAGATTTAATCTCTGATAGGCAAGATAAAAAGTAGTCAGAAACATCTTTTTCTCATCGTTTGTGATTCCACAATATCTTGTTTCGCTACCATACGATTAAGATTATTTTGAGGTGATTGATATTACTAGGTTGTTCTTCGAGAATATAAGTCCGGTGTGTCAATTGGTTCCTGTTCACCTTGATTTATCAAATGATGGAACAAAACTCATAGGTATTTCTGTGGGAGACAGATTTATCTATTCAATAGACTTTCTGTGTGATACAGATTTGTTCATCAAGTCTTCGACTTTGGGTAGTAGCAACTCTTAGTTGTGGGTGAGATCATCTAAGGGAATCAAGTGCATAGAGTCTTGCTGGGATTCAGAGGCGTAAGGAACGCGAATGTACCTTTATCGGTGTGAGATTGGTTAGGTCTCAACTACATTCCATTCCGAAGTTAACTTGTAGTAGGCTAGTGTCTGTAGCGGCTTAATACAGTGTGGTGCTCAAATCTGGACTAGGTCCCGGGGGTTTTCTGCATTTGCAGTTTCCTCGTTAACAAATTTCTGGTGTCCATGTTATTTCTTTTTCGCATTGTATTTTCTATATAATTGAAATATCACAGGTTGTGCGTAGTTCAATCAATTAGATAATCCAACCTTTGGTTGTTGATATAAATTGATTGACACTTGAACATTGGTCTTTGGTACCGTTCAAGTTGTTTCTCATAATAATCAGGCTCACGGATTCTATCTGTTTGATTTGCTGATTACATTGGGAAACAGAGATACAACTCTTGGATATACTTCCATTGATTGAGTCTGACTGTCTAGTTGATTCTCTTGGAAATTATATTTGAGTTTATCCATACAGATTGCCTAAACGAAATATTGGGTGTGGTTGTAAGACCCCCGCTTTTTCAATTGGTATCAGAGATGGAAAACACGTTAAAGACCTCATAAGTTTGTGTTTGTAGAAATCTTACTCTATGGATTATGCTATCTCAAACGACGCATCGCCGGTTAAGAAACGTTCTGATATGGTTCAAAGCTGTAGCTTTTATGAGAATCCTCTCACATCTTCTTCATTACCTGAAACTGTGTAAGCAGGGAAACTCGCCTAGACGGACAGTTGAATGAACTTTCAGATGCAAGTGATTCAGAAGATGAAATTAATGTTGATGAGGAAGAATCACAATATATCAAGCTTTTTGACCACCACCTAAAGAAGAAGCCAACATCCTGTCTGGCTAAGTTTCTGACTCTTCTCTGTCTAGAAAACAAAAAATTGAGAAAACTCTTTTAAGGTTATGATTGTGGATATAATATACTATAATCCCTTGTTAAAGATCGTGAAGAAGATGTACGTTCAAAAAATTCCGAATGTGAAAATCTTCGTCGTAATCTCTTTACGTTGAAGGAAAAACTTACAGAATCTGAAGCAAAGTGTGACTCTCAACAAAATTGTTTTAATGACATAGAAAGTGTTTTCCTCTCCCGAGAAAAACGCCTTGAGGCTGATTTAGCTGCTGCTCTTGATAAAATCAAGATGTTGGAAGAGGACTTGAAAAAGTTCAATACTAGCTCAAACAAATTATCCACTATGCTAGGAGCAAGTAAAAATCATCGTGATACACGAGGATTGGGCTATAAAGGAATAGATGCTCCAAGTATTAACAAAGAGGTAAAATTTGTCAAGGCTAGTGATTCTTCTGAACAAAAGGTTTCTACTGATGGAAAGAGTGAAATACCTTCACCGGCAGTTAAGGTTCGAAAGAGCAAAGCATATCAACCTCCAAAATCGACACACATGAATCCAGGTAAGAACGTTCCTTATATTTGTCATTATTGCGGAAACAAAGGACACCTGGAAAGGAGATGTCATTTTCGTATAAGGAATGAAAAACTTCATGATATTCTTGTTTGGGTGTCAAAAGAAGTGATCAAACCTAGATCATATGTTAAGGCTAACACCTTTGACATTAGTGAACGTTCAACCTTTAGGCAAAGGAATCAGTGCTGCGATAAACCTAGATTTGCCTATAAACGTCATACAAAGCCTTTTCACAATTGTAATGATTATCAAAGGGATAACTTTGTAAAGATGAAGACGAGATCTGATGCTCCCAATTGGAGAAAAACTAACTTGCAAAAGAATAGTCAATCCAATTCTCTTCCGAGAAATCTAGAAGAGAGTAATGGGAAGAAGGTTCCAGTTGTTCCTAAATACACTCAGCAGTGGGTACCAAAGAAATCCAATAATGCATTGAGTGTCGAAAGGAATGATCTCCCATAAAATTCCATGACTATGGAGAAGGGAAAATCCATGATGTTGGAAGTTGCAAATTTCTTGGGAAAAATGAATTTGGATATGAAAGGTTCTAAAAGTGATCTCTTTCATGATAATTCAAAAGTGGAACACAATAATCAGTGGAAGAAGAAACGAAATAAGCCAAAAACTATAGATTGTGAAAAATCCATGGTTGTGGAAAAGTCGATTTTTGTCACCTGTGGTGAGCAAGACATTGTTCACCTCAACACAACTTGATTGTGTTGAAAGTGCATCCTCACCAAGAAATGTCTTATCATGTATACGGTAAGAGAAGCACAAAAATTGGGCACACATATTATGTTGGGTTTGATTTTGAATTTTTGGTAACGGTGTGGAATTCGATTGGATTCTTCTAAAAGGTATGTCTCCAAACTTGAGCAAGATTTGTGATCTTATCATTTTCTTAAAGCACAAAAATTGTCCTTCTATATATGTATATATATATATATATATGTTATAATAATTAACCATATGATTTTTTATGGATCAAGATGGGACGTGTTCTCCATCTAGAGTACTTCTTAATGAATGATGGAACTTTTTCCTTGATAAAAAAGCACCAAATATGAAAGAAGAAAAACCGTGCCCCAAAGTGGAAACGAAAAATCGATGTATGTGGAAAAAAAAAACTAAGAAACAAAGAAGTCTGGGTAATTTTGAGGTTGTTGTTCAATCTTGCTGACAAACCAAGTTAGATGTTCAAGTACTGATGGAGACTTTCAGCAGGACTCTTCAGATGCAAGAGATACTTATCAAACAACATGAGCATCTTATGAAAGAACTGTATGAAATAAGGAACGGTGAAGCTAACGTTCATAATTTTTTTGTTGTCACAGGAAACAGAAAGTGTCTAAATGACACTAACCTGATTTAAGTATTAATCCGAACATCTAACTTGATTTAATCCTCACAAGAACTTGTTCTTGAGAAATGAACTTTGCTTAAAATATAAATTAGTCAATATTTGTTTCTTTAATTGTTGCGTAAAATCTATTTATATGTAAATCTTTATCTATAGTGGAAGTTATTTATTGTAAATATCTTGTTTTGTTAATAGTAATATTGAAAGAATGTTTGCAATATTTGTTCTTCATGAATATTTTTTGTGTATTGCTTGGTTTCCATGAGATAAATGTTTTAAACCCTCGTTAACATATTGGTGTTAGAATTATGATCTCATGATGATATTTATTCTTATGGTTGTTGATAAGTGCGAAAAGAAGGTCGAAAACATCAATAATATCAGTGTAAAGTTGCTTGTGTGGTCATTTTTTATTTGTAACTTGTAACCTGTGACTTGACGTTGCCTGGTGTCTAGGGGGCAGATTGGATTTATTTTCATCAATATATTTTTAGCCCTAAAAAGATATTTGGTGTTGAAAAGTTTTCATTTGTAAGTATTTATAAATATTTCATTTTTAAGTATAACAATTTGGGGAGTAATTTCTAACCCTTCTCTTACCTTTATATATGAATACAATGAACAATCAGTATGGAGAATATATGCAATTTCAATTGCTCTTGCATTTACTAAGTGTTGGTTTATATGGAAAAAGAGATGTGCTAGGATTTTCGAAAATAAAATCTCTCCTCCTTTGCGGGTCTCACCAGCAATACAAAGACACTTTAGCTATTGAAATCCTGTAACAACTCATACCATCAGTAGTACTGTTAAACCTAAATATCGTTGCAAATCTTGGATATCCCCCACAATCAATACCAATAAACCGAGAAAATCCAAGTTACCTCTACCGAAGAAGCGGAAGCTATGAGTCGATTAGAAGAGGTAAAATGGGCCGAAGAAAAGAAAATAAAGAACTTGGTCACCGAAGGAGATTGCATGTCTACTAGCTAAAAAATAATAGTGTCAAATAGGAGTGCAAGGTGTTTTGGGTGAAACAGTCATATTATGGGAAAAATTGTTTTCTTTTTTAGAGCAAGGGTCCATGAGTGTTTTTAACACTCATTCATTGCCAAATTGAGTGAGAGCCTGAGTGAAAGTGTGTTTTTTGACTGTGGGAGTCTAAAAAAACAGACTAAGCGGCTGATGTTTATCCGTTTCGAGAGAATTTTTCTCTCCAAGTGGCTTAACATATGCCTCCTTGTAGGTTTTTTTTAATAATAAAACCTAATTGTGGGACCCGCATCCAAGAGTTTTAAATTAATAAAACTCTAAAAATAGGTTTGAGAGGCAGATTTTTAGCCGCTCAGCGTGTTTTTTTTCCAAATGGCAGAAAATCATCCGCTTAGTGTCCACTTTCGCCCACTCATCCGATCCAATGAGTGTATGAGTGATTATTGATGAATTAGTGGGTAGTCTCACTCCATAGTAGCACCTAATCTGAGCAAATCCAGTGATACTCATTCATATTGAATGAGAACACTCACTTCATAGCCCTTGCTCTTAGGGATTCATCTTTGCTCAGCATGAAGCAAATTTTGGCAAAGAAAGAGAGAAGAAATAACAACACGGCAAGGGGTGACCATTTGGCCCATAATCCGTGGATTTGATCGGGACCAACCGTACTTTTGCGGATGGATGCCCGGACCGTTCGCTAATGGATTGGATGTGGATGGAATTTTTGAAATCCAACGGAGTACGGATCGGACCCGGATACAACTTTGAAAATCCGTTGGACATCCAGATCCGTTAAATCAAGGACATTTATATAGTTTTAGAAAATGTTATGGATCATTTAGGAATTCTTAAGGTGTTTGCTTGGGGTGTTGTCCATGACATTTATATATATATATATATAGGATGTGTAGGTTTTATAAGAAATTATCAATGTTAGCTTTATTTTTTGTTATAAATTTTAACTAAAACAAATCCATTCGATTATCCGTATCCAATCCGTCCATCCATGCATTCATTGGATGTTGGATTGGATGCGGATGCCAAATTTGAAATCCGTAATGTATTGGATTGGATGCGGATGAGGTGAAAACCGGTCCATACCAGCCCATGCGTGAATGCACGGATGGACGGATTAGATACGAATAATCCAATGGATTTGTTTTAGTTAAAATTTATAATAAAGAAAATAAAGCCAACAGAAATGAATCCTTATAAAACCTACATATCCTATATATGCATGCAAATATAAAAATGCCATGTACAACACCCCAAGCAAACACCTTAAGAATTCCTAAATGATTCATAGTATTTTCTAGAAGTATATAAATGCTCTTAATTTAACGGATATGGATGTCCAACGGATTTTGAAAGTTGTATCCGGGCCCAATCCGTAATCTGTTGGTTTTCAAAAATTCCATTCACATCCAACCCATTAACGAACGGTCCGGACATCCATCCGTAAAAAAACGGTTGGTCCCAGTTAAATCCGCGATCAAATACTCACCCCTACAAATTTGTACAGAAAACGAAGTCATGAAATGAGTACCTAAAACATTATTGAACAGAAGCCAATTGGAAACCTTAGCTACACTAGGTCTGACCCCACGCACAAAGTTCTTATCACTTCTTTCCTTTTTTCTTGTTTTGATGAAACACCCTTTGAAAGATCATAAAAGATAAGCCCCAAAAACAGATGTTGCATGTGGCTCCTTCGATGCTAGTTACTAGAAAACAAAAACGAAAGCTAGCCAAGGCTATTCGGCTCGTCCCTTCAATGCAAAAAAGAAAAACATTGCTAAGAACACAAACGCAACATCAACATTTCTCTACCAAATTTAGATTCTTGACTCACTGTTTCCTTTGATTCTTTGGATCTTCTATTCTTCTTTTATGAGGTTCTTTTGTAGTGTTGAGGTAAAGCACTATTCACACATGGAGGAGCCCACACAAGAATCCATTCTTTCATCAACACCACCCACTTCAATTATTATTTTGATTCTTTACTTTCACTCAATTGTCTTCAAAGAAATTTGGTAAAAATTATAGTACTATATGTATGATGATGATTAACAGATTAAGAGTGGAAATGAAGACAATTAAATTTTTAATGTTAAAGTTCAACATAAGCATATTAGCATAGCATTAGTTTGTTGAGGTACAGTAGGTTAGTTATGTTGCATTGCTTTCCTGGACAGTTTCTTCCATCTTTGTTACTTCATTTGTGCATTCCCTGTTTCCGACGAGGAAATGTGCATGAGCCGGTGACGATGGAACACCCTCTACTTTCAGCCACCCTAGTTCTTTTTTCATATGTATTTCTATTGGCATGCCTGGAATAGTAACCAGTAAATGCATGCAAATGACATCTCTTGTACTTCTTTACTATAGTGGCACAAATTTTTCCTCATCTATGTTATTCCTAGTGGTTTTAACGGAGCTAGTTAGCCCAACAAGTTTGGCATTTTTTTTATAGCAACTAGTTCTTTGTATTTTTCGTCATGAAAATATTCTCCCCATCAATGGAAAAGAATTCGAGGTCCCCTCCCAAATTCATCAATTGGAGCATTGGCCATATTGCTAAAAAATAATGCAAAAATAGGTGTCTTTTTAACCAATCAATCAATAAATCATAGAGGTGAAACCTTTTGTCATGTGTACATTGGATTTGTTGTGTCAGATCTTTTGGAGATTTCGTTTTCGACTTGTACACTGTCAAACACTAAAACAAAAGTGAGATAAGAAAAGGGGTGGCAAGGTGAAGCCAGTAAGAAGATATTTGCTCTATTTCTTTGAACTTGTTATCATTACAATTAGACTTCGCTTCAGTAGCTGATAATAGTACTTGATAGCATCCACAGAACACAAATTTCAGCTGATACTGTATGGCACATTCAGAGGCCTTGGTAGAATTGCAATCATCACTGTCCAAAGTCCGAACCCTCCTGTTAAAGGTTAAGTGGTATTTAAATTGTTAGCTAGGCAATTCGTAGGCCATGTGCCATCAGTGTCATTCATTTCCTTTCCCTAGTAATGGAGTTTGAACTAAATTTGTATGCATATACTTCATGTTATAGTGTATCCGAAGTATACTAACTAACTTCATAACTTAATACAAAAGTTTGTTGAACATGATATTGACATCAATGGTACTTTTCCCACTTCATATCTACAGATAATCGTAAAACCTAAGGAAACCACGTTTTGGTCGAACAAAAAAACTGTCGCCGACATAACAATCTCCGGGGGGGGGGGGGAATTAGTGTCAGAAGTGGGATTTGAACCCACGCCCTCTTTCGAAGACCAGAACTTGAGTCTGGCGCCTTAGACCACTCGGCCATCCTGACGTGTTTGATGTCTGGTTTTTTGTATTTTTGACACTTACTTGAATTTGTTTATATTTTCAGACAGACAGGAGACTATTGCCTTGGTTAAACTAAGCTGTAAAAACAATTTGAATTCAATCAGTAATAGTCGACTAAAAGACTTTTATAACTTTGATGACTAATGCATTTAATAAGAAGGAAAAAAAATCTAAAAAAATGGTGATGAACTTTATTAACTTCTTAAAAAAAGTTGTGGGCACCCAACCAAAATGGTGAATTTCAATGAAGCACAGAAAAAAAGAGAATTTTTTTTTAATACAAATAATTTAGAGCATTAACAACCACCTGTGTGCAATCTTGTATACACAGTAAAACACTGTAATTCTCTGATGATTGTGACTTGCATAATTCCTAAGGTTTACAGACAAGACCATCAGATGAGCAACTATTCCAAATTTAATTCAAACAAAAATCCAAACCAAAATAAAGTTTGTGTCCACCAAAAAACGCCCTTCCTTCTCAATCAAACAATATATATTACAACATAAATGGGTCCTGTGGCTCCACTTCCACCAAAAGACCCTTGTTCTAATTTCTGTCTTCTTGCTTCTAAAAATAGCTTCACTTCCTTTTCTCATCCACCGCCAATTTCTTCTCTCAGCCTCTCTTTTTATCCCAATCTTTTCCTTCTCCTTGCATTTCTTTGCTAATTCTTCTTACTATTTTGCATTATCAATTCTCTTCTAAATTCAAATTATAGCCATGTCAAAACTAGTTGTTGAAGTTCTTGATGCAAGTGATCTTATGCCAAAAGATGGAAATGGTTCTGCAAGTCCATTTGTAGAAGTTGATTTTGATCACCAACGTCAGCGAACACAAACCAAGTATAAAGATATTAATCCATCATGGAGTGAACAACTTGTGTTCAATGTTGCAGACCCAAAAAATCTTCCTAACAGCACTGTTGATGTTGTTGTATATAATGATCAAAAAGGAAACCACCACAAGAATTTTCTCGGACGAGTTAGAATATCTGGGATTTCTGTACCTTTATCTGAATCTGAAGCTGCAATTCAACGTTACCCGCTTGAGAAAAGAGGCATATTTTCGAATATCCGGGGTGATATAGCTCTTAAAGTTTATGCCATTTGCGATCCTTCTTACTCTGCTGCGCCAATGCATTTTGAAGGTGTCGGCGTAGTAGAGCCTCAAAAATTAGAAGAAATCCACAATAAGAAGCTGGAGGAAGAAGTAAAGAATGATGCTGGGAAGAAGAAGAAAAAGAAAGAGAAGGAGAGGAGGACATTTCATTCAATTGGAACTACTAATACTACCAACTTTCACTCAGCTCCACCTCCATCATTCTCTGACTTCGGGTTCGAATCTGGCAAACCTGTAACAGAAAGAAGAAGTGATTTTGCACGTGTAGGGCAATCAACAGCAATGCATATGCAGTTTCCAGGACAGCCTGAATTTGGATTGGTCGAAACAAGCCCACCAGTAGCAGCTCGAATGGGGTACAGAGGGAGGTATAAGACTGCAACTACCTACGATCTCGTCGAACAAATGCATTACCTATATGTGAATGTAGTTAAAGCAAGAGATCTCCCTTCTATGGATCTGACTGGTAGTTTAGACCCGTATGTTGAAGTGAAGCTTGGAAATTACAAAGGTGTCACTAAGTACCTCGAGAAGAACCAAAATCCTGTTTGGGGGCAAATCTTTGCTTTTTCAAGAGAAAGATTACAGTCAAATTTGGTTGAAGTAGTACTCAAAGATAAGGATTTTGGTAAAGATGATTTTGTTGGCCGAGTTGCTTTTGATCTTTCAGAAGTACCTGTCAGGGTTCCTCCTGATAGTCCATTGGCACCGGAGTGGTATAAATTGGAGGATAAAAATGGGGTGAAGGTTAAAGGAGAAGTGATGCTTGCTGTTTGGATGGGAACCCAAGCTGATGAATCATTTCCAGATGCTTGGCATTCTGACGCTCATTCAGTCAATGTCGAAAACCTTTCGAATACTCGTTCACAGGTTTACTTCTCACCCAAACTGTGTTATCTCCGCATTCACATCATTGAAGCTCAGGATCTTGTGCCTTCTGATAGAGGCAGAAATCCTAATACCTTCGTAAGGATACAGTTGGGAAATCAGCTTAGGGTTACTCGGCCTTCCCCCAATCATTCTGTGAATCCGATATGGAATGAAGAACTCATGTTTGTGGCATCTGAACAAATGGATGATCGGATAATTATCACTGTTGAGGATCGAACTGGACCTGACAAGCATGAAATCTTGGGAGTGTTGGCTTTACCTGTTTATGCTGCTACACAGCGGCATGACCATAGGTTGGTAAATCCCAAGTGGTTCAACCTCGAAAAGCATTCATCTGCAAAAGAAGATGAAGAGAAGAAAGAAGTAAGATTCTCTAGCAAGATTCATCTCCGTCTTACTTTAGACTTAGGTTACCATGTTCTTGATGAGGCAACTCATTACAGCAGCGATCTACAACCATCAGCCAAACACTTACAGAAACCAAGCATTGGGGTTTTGGAGATAGGGATATTAAGTGCTAGAAATCTGCTTCCGATGAAGGCCAGTGACAGTAGAGCCACCGATGCTTATTGTGTTGCCAAATATGCAAACAAATGGATTCGAACTCGAACCATACTCGACACATTAGCACCTCGTTGGAATGAGCAGTACACTTGGGAAGTTTATGATCCTTGCACAGTTATCACTATTGGGGTATTTGATAATTGTCATCTTAACGGAAGCAAAGAGGATCAATCCAAAGATAAAAGGATTGGCAAGGTGAGAATTCGGTTATCCACGTTGGAGACTGATCGTGTTTACATCCATTACTACCCCTTGTTGGTCCTTCACCCTGGTCTCAAGAAAACAGGAGAAATTCAGTTAGCTCTGCGTTTCACTTGCACGGCATGGGTTAACATGGTGAACCTTTATTCAAAGCCTTTGCTGCCCAAGATGCATTACTCTCAACCCATATCTGTCCATCTCTTGGATTGGCTTCGGCACCAAGCAATGCAGATAGTGGCTGCTCGACTTTCCCGCTCTGAGCCGCCACTCAGAAGAGAAGCTATTGAGTACATGCTTGATGTGGATTACCACATGTGGAGCCTGAGGCGAAGTAAAGCAAATTTCAACCGAATAATGTCGCTCTTATCTGGAGTTATGGCCATCGGTAGATGGCTTAATGATATCTGTATGTGGAGGAGCCCAGTGACTACTTGTCTGGTTCACATCCTGTTTGTAATTCTAGTGTGCTACCCAGAACTAATCCTGCCCACTACCTTCCTCTACCTGTTTGTGATCGGGATATGGAATTACCGCTTCAGGCCAAGGCAACCTCCACACATGGATGCAAAGTTATCTCACGCAGATAGGGCCCATCCAGATGAGCTTGATGAAGAATTTGATACATTCCCAACTTCACGACCACCAGATCTTGTGAGGATTAGGTATGATCGGCTGCGAAGTGTTGCAGGACGAATACAGACAGTGGCAGGTGATCTGGCAACGCAAGGAGAGAGATTGCAAGCAATACTGAGCTGGCGTGATCCAAGGGCCACTGCTATCTTTATAATTTTCTCATTGATCTGGGCCATCATTTTGTATGTTACACCATTTCAAGTAGTGGCGATATTACTAGTTATTTACATGTTACGGCATCCCAGGTTTAGAAGCAGGATGCCTTCTGTACCTTTCAATTTCTTCAAGAGGTTGCCTGCCAAGTCGGACATGCTTCTTTGAAAAATAAAATAAATGTGGACGTTTTTGTTAATGGAACATATTATTATCCATGAATAAATCAAATACTGGTAAATTCAGTTGACTTTCAAGAAGAAATAAGGAATCTATTATGGTGAGGCTCCCAAAATCCTAACAATAAACAGACAAGAAAAGGAAAGAGAAAGGATGTGAAAAGGATCCATTTTCCCTGGTCCCTACGATCCAACCTACAGAGAATAAACCTTTTTCATGCACTTCCATCTTTTCAGACCACTTTCTTACGTTTTGGGAGAGGCTTAATGTTTTGGTTCTTGCATTAGATTCTCTTGCAGTTTCACTAACTTTGAGGAATAAAAAGGGAGCCAATTATAGATTTCTGAGCAATCTTAACAGAATCTACAAAGATAAATGCCAAAAATGTATTCCGTAATTATATTACTGACTCCTTTCTGACAGTCAAGCCGTGATCATTTTAACAGAAAGATGGTGTCGAAAAGAAAGTGCATATTCATTCATCCTTTTTGTACTCACTAGTCACTACTCTTCCAAATGTAATTTAGATGGTAAAGGTTCTGTATTCTTACCCATCTTTCTTTATCCTCCTGGACCTGGTCCACGAACTTTACACTTTATAAATAACCACTAGCTACATCCTGGAGTCCTGTTATTTCGATTTTCTAGCCCTATCTTATCTCTTGGGGTGGTTAGTGTGGTGCGCTTACAAAATCATTTGACATCTGTAGTTTCTCAACACAAAATGAGCACATCTGGATGTCCTTTGTTAAGACTAAGTTTCATCTGCATATCACAGCTCAAATCCGAAGCTTTTTTGGTCATTGACCACCTTCGAGTTCTTAGAGCTATGTGCTACTATGTGGACTATATAGGCTTCTACCATTTTAGCAAGAGCATAATTTTTCTGATGTCCACAGTCATTGTATGCCTGTTAATACTGCAAATTTATTTTCCAAAGCTGGAATCGAACAAATTCCACAACAAATCAGCTAAACAATAACGCGCCCTAAAGGTTTAACCTAGTTGACATGTACACATTCAACACAAAACAACATCCATGTCGCGCAAAGTGACAAAGAATCTTCTGACAAATAATCGTTAAGTCGTCTATACGTGCCAGTATACGTTTTGTAAGGAAGTAAGGACACCATTATATTGTCAGTCACATATATAAGATCTAAAGAATTCAGTGTTAAAAACAAATGCCACCAAACAGGGGAGAAACCTAAACCCTAAAAGTTCTAAATTATTGAAAAGCAATTCGACTGGCGATTTGTGATAAAGGATTGTTAATGCTGCATTATAAACACATGACCTCCTAATTAATATTACCATCATTTAACATGAAGTAATATAAAAAGAAATTCACAAATAAAAGACTTTGCTAGAAAATCGAGAACACGGAAGAGAACCTACCGATTGCCGACCAACTTGAGTGCCATAGAATTCAAGAATGTCCTCTTTTACCAGGGCGGACTTCATTTCCCGAGAGAGGGAGCTTTGTCAGGAACTGAGACAACATACAGAAGTTCCTACTAGTGTTATTCGACCCCCCGGCTTATCATGTCGCCTGTACTCATTCTATGATTGTAAGTCAACTAGTCAAGAAGGTAATACGATAATGAAAGTTAGTGGGCTAAACCAATACTGGCCAACCTGTTGTTTACAGCAAAATTTCAAAAAGTATACCCCTATTAAGGATTCACAGCAGTGCCAAGGAGACCTAATACCTGAGAAATTTAGAGAAAGCGATACAAACAGAGAGTAATACAGCCACCAGGTCCTAAAACCTCCATACATGATCGGTCGCCTTTTGTCTCACCAGCATAGCAGCACTGTGCAAAAAGAAATCTCGGTAATTCAAAATCAAAGTTAAAAGAAGATAAAGCAGAGACTGGGAAGGGATGCAGATATATATATATATATAGAGAGAGAGAGAGAGAGAGGCTATACAATCCAAGTCATGAACACGGCTCATAAATTAATCATGAGATAAATGATACATATTAAGACAAACATGGTTGGTTATGCTATGATCTAAACATCTCTCTCTTTTCCAAAAAACAAAATCTTAAACGGTAACTAGGCAGGCATCAAAGGGCCACAATTAACCAACTATTCCATTATTATTACTGGTACAAATTTGAGAGTTTCTCCGAGGAAGCCGAGTTGATTTTTTGGAGTAAGCGCCATTCCATTCGCCTCCGTCTTGTGCATAGTAATCCATAGGATAGTCTGTGCTATTGTCATTGCTGTTACATTCACATACCTTTCTGTTGTTATTCATGCAACACGATTTTTTCTTTTGACAACCCAAACTGGTATTCAATGATGATTTCTCCCACCAACCGGAAATGAGCCCAAGAGCAATTTCAGCCTCAAATGGAGTCAACAGAGGTTTTGTGAAAGCTTCCCCCCAATCTATAGATAGTCGGGGACAAGCAATCTGTATCCAAGCATCTATAGATTCGCCAAATAATGCAATGCGGGCAGGAGAAATCTCTGACATCAATACTACAGTCCAAATAAAACCTCGTTCCCTCATCTTTTCCTGCAGCCGATCAAGAACTCTGGGGTTACCCTGCCGTCCCAATGTCCCAAGCACAAGACCCCAATTCTTAGCTTCCCTTGCTTTAGCAATAGCATTCTTCCTTACTTCTTTCATTCCTTTGTGGTCATACACCTCCAAGAACAAAACCCCACTATAAGGGTCATAACGAAAAGCCTTAATTTCGGGGTTTGCAATCATAAAGGCTTCAAGATGAAATCTTCCATCCGCTACAAATATAACCACATCGGCAGACCCTTTAGGAATACTTGGAGAGGTGCAACCAAGAATTTCCCCGCCAGATAATGGCTTGGACTGTGGGACTAGAACCTCAAAGCCAGCACTCTCTAGGGAAGATTTTGCAGCACGGATTGCTGTAGAGAATTGAATCGTTCCCGCCAAGGCAAGCTTTTTTGATTTTGATACTGTTCCATCCATGTTTAGCTTGATGGTATCAATGAGACGCTCCACATCGATCTTGATTTCAACAAATACATAGAGAGAAGGAATTTTGGTGGTGTCAATGGGAACGAGGCAACTGTGTCCATAGTGGATGAGGAGGTCAGCACCCAGAGCAGTGGCTGAGAAGTCATCAACACAACAAGCACCATAGGTAACATCACCAAGGACGAAGCAGTCATCAAGCTTGCAGAAAGTTTTAAAGATGTCAGAGAGAACAAGAGAATACATGAGCAGTCCTTCAGGAAACTGGAAGGCTACGCGCTTAGCACCGGCTGTCTGTATGCGCCAAACGCATTTGTGAACCTCAAAACTGTAATTGGAGGGGAGAAGGGAAATTGCTGCGTTAAGTGCAGGATCATTGGTGATGGAATCTGGGATTTGATTCTTGATGAACCTCTTAGGAGTTGGTCGAGGTTTGTTCCTGCTAGGATCCAGAGAGGGTAGAATAAGATCACTACTGTTGTTCTCCATCGCTGTTACCTTGTTACACTGTAGTCTCTGCTACAAAATTCAAGATATCAAAACATATTAAATCCAAATCCCTATAGCAGAGTGTATAAATACAACACCATGTAAATTATATAAGCCATCTCAATGCACTACACAGAAATGTAATCAATTTGTAATTATTCTGACGAACAGCTAAGAGGTGCACCTTCCCCCTCTAATTAAAATGTCATTATTAGTTACGGATTCAAGCGACTAATCTTGTACTATAAGATATTCATGTTAATTGATTTAATTAATGCTGAGAAATCAAACTCTGAAAACCTTACTGGTTCTGTGTTTAACAAATTTATGAAACAAGGCAGCTCAAACAACTATTTCTACGAAGTATTCAACCAAATTACCCCAAAAACCTTCCGCCTCTCCAAAAATTCGATATACTAAAACTGCCATGTAAAACTACTATAATAAGATCTAATGAATTCAGCGTTATCAATAAACAGGGACGAAACCTAAACCCTAAACCCCTATTATGGAGTAATTTTGAAGAAATTCACAAATAAAAATAGTTTGTGGGTAAGATAAACAACACATATAATAATACAGAAGAAGAAGAATAGAATCATTGAAGACAAACCTACAGAATAACAATCTTGAGCACCCGAGCAATCCAAGGAATATCCTCTTCTACTTGGAAAAATTCACTAGCAGAGAGACAGAGCTTTGATAAACATACAGTAGTTCCAGCTAGTGTTATTTCAACCCTGATTTATCAGTAAAGACGCGGTGTCGGACGTGCAGAACCGACGAAAAGGAATCAACTTTTCTTCTCCAGCTTTCTCCGAGCCGAACTAGTGTTATTTCAAGTTTCAACCCCGATTCATCAGACACCATGTCGGATCTATAAAACCGACTCCAAAAAAATTATGAGGGGGCTCAAAAACCAACTTTTTTACTCCAGCTTTCTGCAAACCTTCGGCTAAAACAGTTTCAGGATATAACATGCTTTTGTTAGTTTCTGAGAATTTTTCAACTTGCAGTATCTGAATTTTGTAATTAGTCTGGGAGATGTTTATACCAAAAACGAAACACTGGTACAAGTTTCATAGGTTTTAATCAGTTCAATTTGCTTGAACTTCTGAACGACTGCAAAAAGGTTTTCAACATTATATTCTAGAGGTGAGAAAGAATGTAAGATTTCCAGCAACCAAACAAACTAAATCAAAAAATTCGTCAGACCCTACAATTACACTGATGAAAAATCTGCCATGATGTATATATCATTTGACACATCCTTAGTTAAGCTATTCCAGATAAATATGATTTTGTAGATAAATACTCAAAAATAAGGTTTGGTACATCATGTATTTTCTAAACTATGACAATGCCCCTTTCCCCTATATTCCACCAATCAAGTACACAAGGGTAGAATTATACAAGATAGTGACCTTCTCATTAGCAGCCAAAATCTCAGAACATGTCATCCAGAAAATTAGGATGGTGTCTTCTTTTTTCTCTTGTTTTTTGGTTTCACAGCATCTTTCAGAGTCTTCACTTCACTAGACTGTTGCTGTAATTGGGGACTTTGGACAGCTTCATTAGGTTTGGAATCAGCACTGCCGACATTTGAAATTGGTTCCTCGTGCATGACTTCATCAACTATTGATTCTTTTTGTTCCTTACTTGGTGTCGACCTACCTGCTTGATTCAAAGTTGAACATTAAAAAAAAAAACTAAGTTTAGAGATTATATCCAACTATTGATGGTATGAATAGAACAAAATTCTCCCGCAACTTCAGCATCTGTTGAATTCAGGATTCTTATCAATTCAATATGCCAACAAGAAAACATGTTCAGAGAAGAGCATTAATATGGTAAACGCAGCCTCGACATGTGTTTGAAGAAAGAATGTAGAGAGTCATACAACTCATACCAGACACAGCTAGAGATGTCTTTAGGGAATTTGCATCAACTCCTTTCGAATATGGATCCCTGAAGACAACAAAAAACAAAAGATCAAAATTAGATAAGCAGATAAATTGGTCAGGAGTTCAGGACCAGGCGCATCATGTTTACCACAGTTGTCAAAGATAACATATTTTAATAAATCGTCTCAAGTTTAGGATTACGAATGAACATTACCAACTGGAAGGCGAAACGTACTTCTATATCAAAAAAGCGTATTCGTAAAAACATTTGGAAAAGAAAAGGATATTTGGCAATGGCTGCGCTAAAAGCTTTTTCCTTAGCAAAATCTCTTTCTACCGGGAATTCAAAAAGTTTTTTTGTGCAACAAACAAATAAACAAGTGTTGGAATAATCTAAATCAATATGCCTCGATGAATTTGCAGAGGATTACGAATGAACATTACCAACTGGAAGGCGCTCCGACAGAAACTTTTACAGTTTCCCCTCTTTTTGGAGTTTCACTTCCAATTCCATTACTGGCATTGCTGCAGCTCTCCTCTGATTTATCAACCGGAAACTCACCTCCTTTCTGAGTAGGTTTGTCCATCATAACGGTATCAGGTCTACTTATACCGACAGCAACTGAAGATGATGGATGACGCTTGATCTTCCTTGCTGCTCTTTCCGTACAGTGTGCTTCTACCTTCACAAGCTTATTTTAGATGACTCGGACATAAATACGACAGTCGATCAACGAAAAGATCACTCTATATCTTCCTATTACTAATAACTCTAAGGTGTTCTCTTTCTCTATCCTGCGCACCTCCCACAACATTTTGTCACTATGCAGTGTGAAAAGGATGGAGAAATAACTAAGTTACCAATTGCATATTTAATGTGTTTAAGGAAATGAAGTTTGAAGCTAATATCACACACTTTACACACTTTTCTAATAATATACATGTGGGAGGACAACTGCAAATTAGTCTAGTGACTACCCAGAATAACCACAACCAATACACATTCAAATGCCACGCGGAACCTAACAAACAATGTATATAACCAAGCAATTTCGTAATAAGGGAGATATTAAAAAAGAATATCGGATTACGAGAATCTAAAAATTGTACAATTGAGGAGAATACTCACAGCACTTCTTATTTTGGTTGTAATATCGTCAGCTTTTCCTTTTGCAATACGTAAACATTGCATGATTGAACTCTGCATGACACCTTCTCCGACTTTTTGGATGGAACAGATATCACCATTTGCATTTAATGTAGCCGTAATCCTTCCTCCCATAACAACCTCCTCGTCGTGGCTTGGATCAATCACCTGGACACTCACATGGTTTCAAGAGAAGAATATGCACAAATAACCAAACGACAAAATCCTTTCTAATGGGGTTCCATTTCCTTACCATAACGTTTCCATCACCAAAAATTCCAAAGGTAACTGCAATGGGTAAGTGATGTATTATCAGAGAAATTGGCTCTTTCACCTGAGATACAAAAAAAAAAAAAAAAACAGTTGGTAACCAGACTTCTCAATATATTATTCTGGTCTTTCAGGATAGGAGCCTTCAAAATAGTGTTGTCAAGTTTCACACATACGCTACATATTAAGATTTTAGGACTAAAGATTTCAGGCCAAATATAGCCCAATTACTTGAGAACTTATCATACGAAAAGGAGTTTATAATTTGATATTCAAAATAGCCAGACTTCACAAACCTCATGAAGAGGATGATGTTAGGAAGACAAAGTGGATTGTGATGTTTTACCGTGTACTCAAATCTTAATCTAGAAGACATCAGTTAACAGTTGCGACATAAATGCATGAACGCATGAACAGAGTGTTGTCACATTTATCAGCATAACATGTGTAATGCTAATAATGTCAATAATGAAGAATAAAACTGACATAGCATTCTTTCAAGCAAAAAAGGATATTTTGACAGTTTTTAGAGATGGGTTGACTTTATTTAGTAGGTGAAATCCATTAACAGTAGGTGTAGAATCAGCAACAAAAATGAATCCTTAATATTTCTCCCAAATAAGGACTGACCTCGGGTGGATGTACTATTAGTTCCTGCCCATCTTCTCCTCCCAATGTGCATTCAGGCCTGCGAAATGTCATGAGTGCAGCCAAAGCAGCAATGTTCGCAGCATCAACAAGATTCCTGATACATAGACAAAGCCAGAGTTACATATAATTATTTGTACACAGCAATAATATTGGTTTCAAAGCATACATTGTTCAGCAACTTCTTACCCTCCATTGTCCAGAATATGAAGATCGATACGGATGGCCCACACTATTTTTCCTGCTAGGACACATAAAGATTCAGTATCCACTGCCCTGCTTTCCCTGCAGTACAAATTTTAGATTTTCAGATAACCTATCTCAATATGATACAAATCTCATAATGGAATGACTTAGTGAAAGAGAAACTTGCTTCCAAGGTGACCTACTTAATGAACAGTGTAGCTTAATGTGTTACCATTAGTAACGGTAGCTGTTTTTCTGTCAAATGATACAACTTAATCGATTTTGCTTTTCCATTGTCGCTACATGATTTCATGTTTTACAGATTTTACAGATAATAATGGAAATTTGACATGTCTCTAAAGAATAAAGTATATCACGAGAAAAATAAGATACAGTACCAAGAAAAAAAGGGTACCAAAACTTGCATGAGGCCTAATCCTAATCTAATTAACTCAATTTACTTAATTTGTACTTTTCTCGTATTCGAGGCCCTTCTCGTGGAATCAAACATTTCATGAGCAAGTCCATCCATCACTAAGAATTTCAATACAACAAGACCAGGGACTGTCACAGTGAATCAATATCTCGAATTTCTATAAGCAAATAAGTAGTATCACCTTAAACCACGATCTATAATACGCCCTAGTTCAACAGCAAACTCTCCAGGACGCCCTGCTTCAAATGAAGGATCGGCCATTGGTGAAAACTCAGTATATATTGAAAGAGTTCCTTCATTGGGCCTATCACGATAAGGTTGCACTAGTTGAGAAGTCACAAAACCCATCGCATGAGTTTTCCCAAGCTGTACTTCAGATGAACCATCCTCCCTGTGAATCCATAGGCAAGGTAAATGAAGCATGAGAATTTCTACAAGGGAAGTCGCAGTACATACACATTTATAAATAAGCTGGGTGAATAGTTATCTTGTTAAATTCATTTACCTATCAGCCCTAAATCAATAATTAATCAAAGTTAAAAAAAATCAGAACCGAGATTTAAGTCCTTTTTATCGGCCCTGAACAAATTGGTACCTATTTCAAAAGAAAACAGGTCAAGAATTGACAACAAGATTCCAGTGCTTTTCCATGAACCCTATACTGCCCACACACCAATTGATCATCTTAATCTTATAAGGTAAAAACATTAACCTTGTCGTAAACCCCGGTATCAGCTAGAATCCATCAATTACCCCCAAACATATAAAACAGTTTATGTTGGAGTATGAAACTATATCCAAATAATTAAGCAAGTAACTATACACTACCACCACCGTTATATGCGCTCAACTCTTCATCAACACACTCAATAATAACCTACTGACTAACGTTAAACCAACTGCCCCCACACAACTATGATCTCAAGTAACCCAGCACACATACTCACAGTTCATGAAAGATAAGGCTCTACCATAAGCCTAAACAGATAACCAAAATTACCTGTAGGGTAAAATTATAGGGTTTTGATCTACTCAACACAGTATTGAACCCAGGAAGACCCTGGGGATCAGCCATATTCTTCACATTCATTAAGGTACAACAATCTTATACAAGTAATCAGAGAAAAAAATTACCTCCCGAACTTAATATTTAACCCACGATACTGAAAAGATGTGCGGCCATCAACTCTAAGGTCCGAAAGCAATGAAGTCTCGATGAATTTCTTCTCATTATTTGTCATCTTCCATGTATTAGCTAACCGCTGCTCCATCTCTGAATTACGTGAAAAGAAAAAAAAGAGAACAACACTTAAAACCCTTTTGGTAAACAAAAAGTGAAACCATAAACCCTAGATTCTGAGCATCAAAATAGAAGACTTTCCAATGCAGTGAGAAAAAAATACCTGATACTAGCAATTTGCGGGAGGAGCAGCAGAAGAGAGAGAGAGGAGTGAAGTTGTAAAGCCCTAATTGAAAAAAATGAGGGGTTTTACTTGGCGGCAGGAGAAAAGGCTTTGGAGAAGCCTTGGAAAATTAGAGTGGGAGAACCAGGCAAATGGGAAAGGAATAGTTATTAAAACCTTGAACCCGTGACGCTGAGACAGGGCAGACCCACACACATTCGGCATGACGGAGACACTGAAACAGCTTTATCTCGGGAAGATTCTCAGTGAGATCTCGGGATAACTACCAGCTTTATCTCGGGAAGATTCTCAGTGAGATCTCGGGATAACCAC
Source organism: Papaver atlanticum (assembly GCA_023531105.1). NCBI lineage: Eukaryota > Viridiplantae > Streptophyta > Magnoliopsida > Ranunculales > Papaveraceae > Papaver > Papaver atlanticum. The sequence continues at coordinate 749,951 of JAJJMB010008958.1, read as the reverse complement.
CGAAATTTTATTTTCGAATTTCATACTTGTAGTATGTATATCAAGCACTTTTTACATATTGCATTGTTAAGTTGTGCATAGATAAGAAAAATACTTTTATTTTTAAAAAAAAGAAAACAAATTTTCATTCAAAATAGTAGAAAACTTACGATCCAATAAAAAAGACTTCAATTGCAATTTCGGGCCAATTCCGGTCAAATTTCAGCCAATTCCTGCTGAGTCAACATAAAATTCCTGTCAAATTCCGTCACGGCTAAATCATACATCTCGCTACCTTGATCATCGAAATCAGAATTTCCGGCATAGCTGAAATTCACTACATTGGGTGGGACAGTTAATCTGTGACGCTAGTTCTAAAAAGGAATACATGAAAGTAGTTCAATCGTTTCTCTCAACTTAGCTCGTTACCAATTCCAATACTAGAGTTAGGCCCCTTTCTACCATTTGCACGTCATACAATTGTTTCACTTGTATTACACTTTTGTTGTAGGAAGGGTTTCTTTGGATCAAGGGAGTGGAAAACTCGTACTCGACCCGCCTATTCAATATTTTTATATGAGTCGGACAAAACTACCCTCACACAAAACCCCCGTTCCAAAAAAAAAATAAAAAAAAATCCTTCTTTTACTTATGTTCTTCCTATTAACGGTGAAGAGCACTTACAAACTCTAGAAACCCAGTTCATATATGATTAACCAATTTTATCTGTGATTCATCTAATCTAAACTATCAAGATTTTGATTACATCATCACCAAAACTATATCTTCGAAAAAGGTTTGCCGACAATGATGGGTGAGTATCTAGATTATGAAGGTTGGGAAAAATTTGCAAAGGCAAGAAAATCAAACGAAATATTTGTGAATCTTTGTCTTCAAAATGTACAGATTTGACAAAAACGAAATATTCTAAGTACCCGGGTGATTAAATCATGATTATCTCTTTTTTCTACATATCTTTGTAAAAAAACAAAAAAAATCTATAAAACCTTCGTTCATACCATTGGAGGAGAAATGAATCATTCACATTCACATTACGGAGCATGAATACCAAATTTATCTACCATGTAAGTGATTGGGAAATGCAAGATTTAACTACCACTTAAGTACTAGTGAAATTATGGAAGAAAAATTTTGTTTGATTTTACGATGGTGGGAATCGTTGTTATGAAAGAACAAGAACTCGTTGTTTAATCAACTCAATTTTAAGCATATTGCTTCTGCTAAATTGTGTACCATCATTTTCAGAAACCTTGGCAAACATAGAATATGTAAGCCGCAATGGTCCAATTCCACCAAAAGATAAGCCAAACAACTGAACTCGTATTCGTAAGTTTTGGAACTGATGCAGATAGGTGAACATTAGCCCCAACTGCAACAATCAAAGATTAAATCAATTTTCCAGCAACCATTTCCTTGTTACTATTCAAGCTAAGGCCACATAGCTACCAGCATCACCACTACACTGCCGAGCTTCAACATTAGCACTAGAGGAATCATTCGAATGAAGACGCCAATAACTTTACGGGATAATTCTCGATTAGAGGAACGGAATGCATGTACATAATTTTTTGTTTCAAGTACATAAGATATTCAATCGATGCATAGAAGATCATACATGCATGTAATATTCAATATCATACACACATTTTGGAACTTCAAAGATGATACATGTTCGTTCACCTAGTATATCGTGGTATGCTGGTTTCTCGTTTTATGGAGTGAATAAGAATTCAAAAAAATCCTTGAATTTTCCCTGAACTATCTAAACTCGTTGCCCATAATATGCACAATGCTTTTGCTTAATGAATATTCTTTAATCTTGAATATCATAAGAAACCTTTTCGTATTTATTATTAAACATTGAGAAATTTATATTATGGTTTATGGGGTATGATATCAGAATTCGGAGGTTTGTTGCATGAAAATTAAGATTATCAAATGACAAGACAAAACCTGGAACAACATGACATGAAGATGATTTGGTTGAATTTGTTCAAATAAAATCAAAAATATTCTTAGGGTTTTTCTTCAAGGTTAGAATTAGGAGGAGCAAGATGGAATTTTTGGCTGAATTCAAAGGAATAATCATACTGCGTAGTAGTTGAGGCTATATTTATCTGATCTAATAAATAGTTTAGACTTGGTTTTATTTGATGGGTTGAATACGAGTTTTTCACTCCCTTGATCTAAAAACCCCCTCCTGAAAAGACGAGGATACCCAAATACACCATAATCTTTTATTTATCAACCTATAAGTCCTTTACCAAGTGTGATCGTCTATGGACTGAGTCGAGACAATACAACTACTTCGGTACACACTTCGTGAGATCGTCTATGGATACGTGATCGAGACAATACAAAAACAAGATCACGTGTGTGATTGACTGTGGATTCAAGATCGATACGATACGACAACGAAGTGATCACTTGATAATAGGTTCGGTAATAACCGAAACTCTATAGGATCAATATCAAGCGTAGAGTAACGTACAAGTGCAATCTACTTTAATTATAACAAACAATTATAATGCGGAAAAATAAAGTAAATGGCACAACAAGTATTTTTTAACGAGGAAACTACAAATGCATAAAAACCCCGGGACCTTGTCCAGTTTTGAATACTCTCAGAATTAAGCCGCTATACAAAATCTAATACCAATTTCGTATAGTTGAGACCAAGCAGACTATCGCTGGTTACTTAGTTTCCTCAGTATCCCTGCGCCTCCGACTTATAGAGTCACGCACGTGAATTACCAATCCTTTAGATCGTTTTCCAAATAGTAAAGGATAAATCTGTTTTGTAACCACTCTATCCAATCTTGGTAATAAGATATTTGAGTCGTTGGCGAAGGCTCTTCTGTTTAATCTAATAAACTCCTTTGTCTGGTTAAATCAATCTATCCTTTGATTACCGAAATAATCAAATTATAGATTTGCAATCAATCAAAGAGAAACTATAGGGTGATGCCGATCTCATGCAACTAATTAATCAAGTATTTCAAAGATAAACTGATTCTAGTTGGATCCCAGCCGATCAAGGTTTGTGCACACAATTCACAATATACGAAAACTAATAAGAAAAACTTCGTCGTCTTCAAATCTTCGTTTGTATTCAATAATAACCTGCACAACACCACTTGAGATCTCTTGTGATCAATCACAAACAGAACAGAGTCTGTTAACAATGGATTATCACGAGATGTCTTTAGATCCGAAAATGGTTATAAAGATCCTATCAATACTTTGATATAGTTTGAGTGAATCTTATATCAGGAGAGAAGATTCTCAAGAATAAACAAACTAGGTGCAATCAATTTTAACAATTGTTAGTCAATCAAATCAATAATCGAAAACTACAATAACAATGCAATTATCAACCTTCCCACCAACAGTACTCGTAGAGCTTCTTGGTCCTACAGAAGTCTTTAAACGAGCGGGCGTGAGAGATTTCACCTAATTAGGATACTTTCCTCTTTAGATAGACGGCTCCACCAGAAACAACAAAAATGAAGTTTGCTTGGCTCTTAGGATAGTTTGCAAGAAATGCAAACTCAAGTATTTATACACCAAGGTTGTTTGGACAACAAGGAAATTCCAAAACCGAAAATATTCTTACGATATTCTCATATAAATACCTAATTTAGGTTTTCCCATTTCCACATAAATGCCAAACCATATTTCCGAAAATTCTAATATAAAACTTCTATTATTAGTCTAGCACATTAACTAATAATATTTTTCAGAGGATATGCTTTAATTGCTGGTAATTAAAACATATATGATGAAAATCATAATTAAATGCTTTTCGCTTTTTCGTACGTGTGATCACCTTGAGTATCAAGGAATATCTTTGAACAATAAATGATAAAAATTATGTACATGTTCAAATAATGTCGACATCTAGAAGTTTCTCAGCAACCTGATGTGATTTCAACTTTGTTGTAGTAAAAGGTTCGTTGAGACTTGTGAAGATTCGAGTTTTTAAATTTAATACAAATATACAATAACATTACAATTGGTGCAAGAGGTACTGGGACTAAGGATTTAGCCAATCTTCATAACATAAGGTTCACTTATTTATTCTCAACAATTTTATCTCAAGAAATATAAACATGGACTATATTTTTGCCAAGGTAGATTCTCAAAACATTGATTGTAAATGTTAAGCATGGGACATCAAATCACCTAAGCTAAGCATGACCCATCTAATCAAATGACAACCAATTTAATCAAATCATATTTCAATTAATTTTAGTGCAAAAGTCATAAAAAAGAATAAAACAAATTTACCCATGTATGAAGTTCGGCCTCCTCCGTCGTCCCAGTGTTGGGGTTTAGCTCCTCATATTATAGACACGCTCAAAATTCATCTTTATTAATGCTCAAAAGTGTTTTATAATTGATGAAAAGGATAAAAATTTGTGAAAATCGGGTTTTGTAACAATTATATTTGTTACAAACCTTTGTTACAAAGAACGATAATTGTTAAGTGTTGTTGTTACTGTAGCATATAAGACTGTCCTTGCACTGTCGCGTCCATTGTAGCAGTTACGACTGTTCTTTGGGGTCTTATGTTCTTCATGTTCTTCTTCCCTGCACCAGCAAAAAACAGCAGCAGGAAGCTTGTTGTTCGTCTTGATTTCTCACTCCTCAGCCCTCCTAAAGTCCCCAAACTCTCGACACCCTTTCTTTGAGTCCCCAACAACTATTTATAACCCAACAACATCGAAATCTCACGTAATAACTTCATATAATTCTCCATTATTCTTCACGGCTTGTTTAGGAAATAATTCAGATTTTTGATTTCTCCACGCGTTCTGAAGCTGCCAAATTGCCATATTTATCTCTGACACGCCCCAAAGTGTTGCTCGAGCCAACAAACTTGCACAGAACTCGTTCAAACTTCCCCAAATCCCGTGAATATCTTTTCCATGCACGAACTGCCATGTTCTCAACTCTTGGATTATCTAGCCAAATTCAGTCGAAACTAAAGCCCAAAACATGTTTATTAGGTCATATCACAACTACCCATCAAAAATCCGCCCTTGAATCTACCTCCAACCCCATCAAATCTTTGATCGAAATTCTGCCAGTGAATGAAATGATTTCCCGCCAAAACAAGAAATTCAAATTAAGAAGAAGGGGTGCCCTGAATCCAAAACGCGGGTGCCTTTAACAGCTCGGCTGCCTTGGGGGCACCCTTATCCATTTTGAGGGTGCCTTTAGTAATTTTGGTGGGTGCCTTAACACTTTTTCTGGGGTGTTTTCAACACTTTTTCAGGGTTCCTCCGGTGTATTTCTGGGGTGCTTCCGGTGCATTTCTGGGGTGCCTTTAGTACTCTATCCTGGGGTGTAAAACACCACTTTAAGAGCCAATTTCGCCGCAAGAGCTTATTTCTCTAAAAATACATACAAAGACATAAAATAACAAAATAAATACAAAATCGAATACTAACAATATATACAATTGAGACATATTAGACACAATAATGCGTCTATCACAACCCCTAATTCCAAGCTTTACACAAAATATAAATTAAGAGATATGTGAATATTCGAAACTCGGTTTTGCTCCTTGGGATCGGTTGTACCAACCTCATAATGTAAGTTGTCCTAGTTATTACTAGAGTCGTCCTCTCCAGAAACCCTTTTAGGGTTTAGCAACTACAAAGACTTCATAGGGATTCATGAAGCTAAGTTCAGCTATTGTTTATCTGATAGCTTGAGTATCCTGATCTTGATTGATTGTTGAGTTGTCCACTTGATCAAGATAGATAGTAATCATCAAAGATCTCTTCGTCTCAAACTTTGTTGATTCCAAAAGTTTTATACTTGTGAAGTGAATAATAATCTAGGCTGCACTTCGGGTTGCATAAGTCCGGATTTTGAGGTTAGTTAGACTTTGTCTATTGCTATTGATTTCTATTACCCTGATCCTTGATCAAAAATGGAATCACATATATAGGCTTATCTTTGGGAGCGAGGCAGATTGGTTTAAAGTCTTCAATTGAGTTGAAGCAACTCTTAGTTGGTGTGACGTCAGCTAAGGGAATCAATTGCGCGGAGTCCTGCTGGGATTCAAGAGGCGTACGGAATGCGACTACTGAATTGCTGTGAGGGTTTAATTCAGTCTCAACTACATTCCAGTCCAAAGTTAATTGGTAGTAGGTTAGTGTCTGTAGCGGATTAATATAATTTGGTGTTCAATCCGGACTAGGTCCCAGGGTTTTTCTGCATTTGTGGTTTCCTCCTTAACAAAACTGAAAAAGCGAGGGTCTAACAACCACACCCAATATTTCGTTCGACAATCTATATGGACTAACTCCAATATAATTTCAAGAGAATCAACTATAAAGTTAGACTCAATCAAGAAAATATATCCAAGAGTTATATCTCTGTTTATCAATGTAATCAGCAAATCAAACAGATAGGAATCCGCGAGCCTGATTATTATGAGAAACAACTTGAACGGTACTAAGACCAATGTTCAAGTGTCAATCAATTTCAATCAACAACCAAAGGTTGGATTTAACAATTGATTGAACTACGTATAACCTGTGATATTTCAATTATATAAACAAATATGATACGACCAGAAGTTTTGTTAACGAGGAAACCGCAAATGCAGAAAAACCCCGGGACTTAGTCCAGATTTGAACACCACACTGTATTAAGCCGCTACAGACACTAGCCTACTACAAGTTAACTTCGGACTGTTATGTAGTTGAGCCCTAACCAAGTCTCACACCAATTAAGGTACAGTCGCGTTCCTTACGTCTTTTAATCCCAGCAGGACTCTAAGCACTTGATTCTCTTAGCTTATCTTACCCACAACTAAGAGTTGATACGACCCAAAGTCGAAGACTTTATAAACAAATTTGTCTCCCACAGAAAAGTCTATTCTGATAGATAAACATGTCTCCCACAGAAATACCTACGAAGTTTTTGTTCCGTCTTTTGATAACTCAAGGTGAACAGGCCGGTCTTATATTCCCGAAGAACAACCTAGAAATATCAATCACCGCACAATAACTTAACTATATGGTAGTAGAACAAGTTATTGTGGAATCACAAAGAATGAGACGGAGAGCTTTGTGATTACTTTTTATATCTTACCTATCGGATATAAATCTCGAGCAAATCTTAGAGAAGATAGTACTCAATACGATAGAACAAGTAAGATAAGAACACGCAACTACAGAGAAAATAGTTGGGTCTGGCTTCAGAATCCCAATGAAGTCTTTAAGTCGTTAACCTATAATAGTTTTAGGAAAAACCTAGGCTAAAGGATAATCGACTCTAGTCGCAACTAGTATCACACATGAGGTGTGTGGATTAGGTTTTCCAGTTGCTAGAGTTCTCCCTTATATAGTCTTCAAATCAGGGTTTGATAGCTTTGAAACAAAGCAATCAATATTCACCGTTAGATGAAATCCTGATTTAAGATTCAAGCTAAGTTTGCTTAAAACTAAAGCAATATCTCTCCACCGTTAGATGGTCTTAGCTTGTTACACACAAATGAAATATACCTTCATTTAGATATGGGTAACCGTACCTAAACGTGTATATTGAGTGGGCTCAATAACAGTTAACCGAAGTTAGCCATATGAACACTTTTGTATTAACCACATTCATCTAACACTTCTAGATCAAATTATAATCAAATAAATCTAATTGTGTTACTCATAGAGTTATTCAATTGTTTACATTCTCATAAAAGTATACAAAACACAATTGAAACAAAATCGGATTGATATAGTTGATGAACATTTTAGCCACGGTTTGCAAAGATTCATTCCTTAATTTATAAATATATTTGTTCATGAGTATGAAATCATACTTAGCCGCTTTTAGAATTTAAACCAACTCAGTTTGCAAACGGGTATGCACACTAGAGTTCCGGATTTGGTCACATCCGATAGTTCGCAAACGGGTATGCATACTATCGTACCGGACCTAACTCAGGTGAAACCGTTCGCGTAGTAACTTGGTTCCCGGACTTTGACAATTAAAAACGTTCGCATACTGGTATGCAAACTTGGTTCCCGGACCCGAATCATACTACAATAGTTGCATACTGGTATGCATACCTTGCTATATCCCGAAAATGGTTATTTGTTCAAAATTTCCATTTCAATCATTGAAACATCCTTCGAAGACGACAATAGCTGTCTCACACAAACTATTAGCTTATAAGTAATTTTCAAGTGATCGAATAATCAACACAAAACATTCCGAGTCTACATCAAATGACTGTCTCACACAAATCATGTAAGATGTTTCAAGGCAATTTTCACATGATCATCTTTTGACTCATTATTTAGTTTCCAACAAATAAATTGTTTCCAACTAAACTCGTCAAGAATAATGATGAACGTAGTTAAAGCAAAAAGCTTTCCAACACATATTTCAAGAAAGATATCAGTGAGTTAAACTCAGCTCGAAATATCAAATGTGTATAATGTAAAAGTCTATATAGCTATACGACTTAGTCTCATTAGGAGATATAATAAAATAGACTTCTGAGTGATAGATAAGTTTTAGTCTCCACATACCTTTTGTTGATGAAGTTCTTCCAAGCTCTCCTCAGTAGATCTTCGTCTTCAATCGATGAACGCCATGAAGTCTAAAGCTCAACTACACATTTTATCCCAATCCGAGACATAGCTATAAGTATACTAGAAATCAAGACTTATAGTTTTGATCACCTAAACTTGACAAACAAGCTTGAGATAGCAACACTTGCGAGTTCGACCGAGCAGTGCTCTAACAAAAAAATTTGGTGTTTGTGTTATTTCTTTTCCGCATTATATTGTTTATCTTTATAAGTGAAATATCACAAGTTGTACGTAAATCAACCATAGTAGACACGTCCGACCTTGTTTGTTGGATACAACTTGATGATTACTTGGGAAATTGATCTTTGGAATCACCCAAGTACTCTCACACGTAAATCAGGTTCACGGACTAGTCTCTGTAAACTTTCTGATTGTGAGAGATAGAGATATAACTCTAGACACTATTCCTTGATTGAGATTCATTAATTTGAACTCTCGGAATTTTGTTAAGTTTTTCCATACAGATTTCCTAAGAAAAAGTTGGTGGTGTATTTTGGTACCCCCGCGTTTTCATATTCAAATAGACCTTATACAAATATCGAAATACATCAACAAGTTGAATAGTCTATTTTCCCAGATCAAGTATCTCATCATATGACTTAATCCTTAGAGGTGCTCTGATTGTTCACCGAGGTTTCTTCAGTATTCAAGTTCTTGAGTTTCCTCTTTTCTTTCAACTAATTGAACTTGATCTTATACTAATGGAAGAGATAAGTTCTTGAGTTTCCTCTTTTCTTCAAAAGATTCAGATCCACAATCATCTTCATAAGTTTTGACTCAAGCCATTCCTCATTCTTTACAAAAGCTTCTAATTGTTCACGTACAATTTAAAATATCGCATTAGCATAAGCATGAGCTCAAGAGATAATTGATTTCTCTTATGTTCCCTTGAAAAATAGCACTTAATCTCAGAAGGGAGATAAGTTTCAAGCTTCTGTAATTGAGAATCGATATCAATAGTATTTTCACCCATCTTGAACCGTAATCTTATTATGGAGAAAGAATCGATCTTTCAAGATGTTTTATATATCAAATAAAACTTGATTTCCAAGTTTCGAAGTAACTAAAAAGGGTATTTCATTTTATATTAAAAACATGTGAGAACATACTCAAGTTTGGAAATAAAATCAAGGAAGATTTTTCTGAAATATTGACATTAGAGAGTCCGAAGATATTTGTACAAATTTATCATGAACTTTCTTAGTATGAACCGAAAATATTACTCCACAAAGTAACATGATTCCATTTTTAGAAAATACTTATACTTTCATGATGTAGATAAATCAAGTACGGATTTCACAAATCTCATATGTTCCCTGGTTCTCTTTGAGAACTTCCTTATTTATTCAAGTTGAGCACAATTATGAGGAAGTTCTAATCAACAATCTTAGTTATTGAATCGAGCTCTCAATAACTCAATATTGCACATGGAACAAGATCTATCAAAGTAATCAATAGCTTTTACAAGATATGCTTTATTTATTTTTCGGACATTCCTTTTTCTGGAGCGATTCCAATAATAGGTTTTACAATTCTGTGGATCACAACTTGATAAATTCGATTTAACAGACAATTATATTCGAATAAGAATAGAGTTGTAAGTGTGATTTGAAACCCTTTGAGTCATTGATTGAGTAGTAGTCTTAGATTGACCCAGCTTTTTCTTGGAATATGATGACATTGTTTCCTTGATCCTGAATTGGACAAACGATCAACAACAAAGCTAAATGGTCTTAAATCATTAGTTTTTGTGCATTTAAGCTGATCTTTGTCTTTTTAGATAAAAAATCCTTGTCACTGTTAGAAACAGTTTTACTTGACTGGATATTAGTCAATAGATTGTGTTTTGAAACACATCTCTTTTGATTCTTGCAGGTGGTTAGACTATTTGAATCAAGATGTTGTTTATTAGTTAAGAGATTCTGAAAACTAGAATCACATATCCTTGTCTTAACTAATAAATCTTTCCTGACATTAAAACAATTTTCAGAATTTTCAGATTCACTTTCAAGAGGAGACAAGGCTGTATTCTCATCTTGAGATTGACGAGATGTAATTATCATCCTGTCAGAAGGTTCATGAATTTCACGAGTTTCTTGAAGCATGTTTTTTCATGAGACCTTGATTTTTATCAAAGAATCTTTGATAATCCTTTTGATATATGGATAATAGATATTATCTTTTAGATTATATTTTTCAGCAAGTTTAATGAAAAATTTAAATTCATCACCGTCATCTGAATCTGAATCGTGCATCACATGTGTTTGTTTCTTATTAACTTATTATGGTTAATATACCCTGAGTTGTGTTCAACAAATGAACTAACAATGTTGAGTTGTTTATCATGATTTAAAGAAAAAAAGACTTTCTGTAGAGTATGCTGTAAATACAGTATATCATCATCTTGTTCTACATTAACTCTTAAAAAGCGGTGGTATAAAAACCACACCCAATATTTCGTTCGACAATCTGTATGAACTAATTCCAATATTATTCCGAGAGCACCAGCTTATAAAGCGAGTTATATCTCTTTTTCTCAAATCAATCAGAAAATCAAACAGATAGAAATCTATGAGCCTGATTGATGTGAGAAATACTTGGACGGTACCAAATACCAATTCCCAAGTGTCAATCAATTTATATCCAACAAACAAGGTCGGATTTACCAATTGATTGAACTACGCACAACCTGTGATATTTCAATTATATGAACAAATATAATGCGGAAAAGAAATAACACAGACACCAGAAGTTTTGTTAATAAGGAAACCACAAATGCAGAAAACCCCGGGACCTAGTCCAGATTGAACACCATACTGTATTAAGCCGCTACTGACACTAGCTTACTACAAGTTAAATTCGGACTGGAATATAGTTGAGCCCTAACCAAGTCTCACACCGATTAAGGTACAGTCGCGTTCCTTACGCCTATAGAACCACGCCGGATTCTGCACACTTGATTCCCTTAGCTGATCTCACCCACAACTAAGAGTTGCTACGACCCAAAGTCGAAGACTTATAAGCAAATCTCTCTCCCACAGATAAGTCTATTCTGATAGATAAATCTGTCTCCCACAGAAATACCTACGAAGTTTTGTTCCGTCTTTTGATAAATCAAGGTGAACCGGAACCAATTGATAATCCGGTCTTATACTCCCGAAGAGCAACCTATAAATATGAATCACCTCACAATAACTTAACTATATGGTAGTAGAAGAAGTTACTGTGGAACCACAAAGTCTGAGACGAAGAACTTTGTGAGTACTTTTCATATCTTACTTATCGGAGATAAATCTCGAGAAAATCTTAGAGAAGATAGTACTCAATACGATAGAACAATTAAGATCAGAATACGCAACTACAGAGAAAGTAGTTGGATCTGGCTTCACGAATCCCAAATGAAGTCTTCAAGTCGTTAACCTAATATGGTTTTGCAAAAACCTAGGTTAAAGGAGAATTGACTCTAGTCACAACTAGGACACGGGAAAGTGCCGGGATTGGGTTTTCCAGTTGCTAGAGTTCTCCCATATATATTATTTCAAATCAGGGTTTGCTTACAATCAACGGTAAGATATCTTAGTAACAAAGCATTCAATATTCACTGTTAGATGAAAACCTGATTTAAGATTCAAGCGAAGTCTGCTTAGAAATAAAACAATTAATCTTCACCATTAGATGGTCTTAGATTGTTACACACAAATGAAATATACCTTTATTTAGATATGGGTAACCGTACCTAAACGTGTATATTGAGTTGGCTGAATAACAGTTAACCGAAGTTAGCCATATGAACACTTTTGTCTTAACCACATTCATCTAACACTTCTAGATCAAATATGATGATCAATCAATCATGAAAGATAATCAAATGAATCTAATTGTGTTTCACATAGAGTTGTTCAATTGTTCACTATCTCATAGAAATATATATGAACAAATTGAATTAAAATCGGATTGATTCGTAATCGTATAAAGTACTTATACAAGAATCAATTCATGAACATTAAGCCACGGTTTGCAAAGATTGCATTCCTTAATTCATAAATGTATTTGTTCATGAGTATGAAAACATACTTAACCGATTTTATAACTTGAACCACTATGTTCGCCAACCAGGTACGCGAACAACATCTCCGGACCTTGGCCTGTCCAGCCGTTCGCATACTAAGTACGCGACCAACAGTCCCGGACCCAACTCAGGTAGAACCGTTCGCATACTAGGTACGTAAACAAGGTTCCCGAACCTTAACAGTTAAAACCGTTCGCATATTAGGTACGCAAACAAAGTTCCCGGACCTGAATCACTACAAAACAGTTCGTATACTAGGTATACATACCGTATTGTATCCATACATGGTTATTTGTTCTAAACTTCCATTTCAATCATTGAAACATCCTTAGAAGACGACAATAGCTGTCTCACACAAACTATTAGCTTCAAGTAATTTTCAAGTCATCGAATGATCAATACGAAACTTTCCAAGTCGACATCAGATGATTGTCTCACACAAATCATGTAAGATGTTTCAACGCAATTTCCACATGATCATCTTTTGAATTAATATTTAGTTTCCAACAAATAAATTGTTTCCAACTAAACTCGTCAAGAATAATGATGAACATAGTTAAAGCAAAAGGCTTCCAACACATATTTCGAGAAATAGATAAGCGAGATAAACTCAGCTCGAAATATCAAATGTGTATAATGCAAAATTCTATATAGCTATACGACTTAGTCTCATTAGGAGATAGAATAGAATAGACTTCTGAGTAATAGATAAGTTTTAATATCCACATACCATTTGTTGACTAAGTTCCTCCGAGCTCTCCTTAGTAGATCTTAGTCTTCAATCGATGAACGTCGTGAAGTCTAAAGCTCAACTACACATTATATCCTAATCTGAGGCATAGCTATAAGTAGACTAGAAATCAAGACTATAGTTTTGATCAACTAAACTTGACAAACAAGCTTGAGATAGCAACGCTTGCGAGTTCAACCAAGCAATGCTCTAACAAATTGAATCTCCCATTGATTCAAATCTTATAGGTTGGATAACTCCAAACACAGATTGTTAGATCTTTTCGTGTTTGCCTGCTCTGATACCTATTGAAAAGACGAGGGTACACAAAAATACCACAATCTTTTAAATATCAACCTATAAGTCTGATACCAAGTGTGATCGTCTATGGAAAAAGTCGAGACAATACAACAACTATGGTATACACTTTGTGTGATCGTCTATGGATACGAGATCGATATAATACAACAAAAAAGTGTTTACTTGATAATAGGTACAGTATAAGCCGAAACACTATAGGATCGATATCAAGTGACTTGGATTAACGAATGTGTGTAATTTACTTAATTATAATAACAATTAAAATGCGGAAATAAAGTAAATGACACTACAAGATTTTGTTAACGAGGAAATCGCAAATGCAGAAAAAACCTGGGACCTAGTCCAGTTTTGAATACTCTCATAATTAAGCCGTTATACAAAATCTAATACCAACTTTGTATAGTTGAGACCAAGTAGACTACCACTAGCTACTTAGTTTCCTCAGTATCATCCCTACGCCTTCAACTTCTAGAGTCATACACGTGAATCACCAATCCTTTTGATCATATTCCAAACAGTAAAGGATAAAGATGTATGGCAACCAGTCTATTCAGTCTTGTTAATAAGATATCTAAGTCGTTGACAAAGGATCTTCCATTTAAACTAATAAACTCATTTGTCTGGTTAGATTAATCTAAACTTTGATTATCGAAATAACCAAATTCTAGATTTGCAATCAATCAATATATAACTCAAACAATACATATAAGGTGATGCCGATCTCACGCAACTAGCCAATCAAGTCTATCAAAGATATACACGATTCTAGTTGGATCCCAGCCGATCAAGATTTGTGCACATAATTCACAAGATACGAAAACTAATAAAAAAACTTCGTCATCTTCAAATCTTCGTTTGTCTTCAATAATAACCTAAAAAACACAACTTGAATCCTCTTGTGATTAATTAAACATATAACAGAGTCTGTTAACAATGGATTTTCACAAGATGTCTCTAGATCCGAAAATGATTCTAAAGATCCCGTCAATACTTTGATATAGTTTGAGTGAGCCTTATATCAGAATAGAAGGTTCTCAAGAATAAACAAACTAGATGCAATCAAAGTTTCAACAACCGTTAGTCAATCAAATCAATAACCAAAAACTAAAATAAAAATGCAATTATCTAGTTTCCCACCAACGGTATACTCGTAGAGCTTCTTGATCTCACAGAAATCTTTAAACGAGCGGTCGTAAGAGATTTCGCCTAATTAGGGTACTTTCCACTCCAAATAGACGGCTCCACCAGAAACAACACGAATGAAGTTTTCCTGGATTAGGATAGTTTGAAAGAAATGGAAACTCAAGTATTTATAGACCAAGGTTGTTTGAACCACAAGGAAATCCCAAAACCGAAAATATTCTCAAGATATTCATTAAAGTATCTAATTTCAGTTTTCCTATTTCCAATTAATTTCCAAACCATATTTCCGAAAACTCCCTTAGAAAACTTCTATTATTAGTCTAGCACATTAACTAATAATATTTTCCAGAGGATATGCTTTAATTGCTGGTAATTAAAACATATATTATTAAAATCATAATTAAATGCTTTTTAATTTTTCGGTATGGGATCACCTTGAGTATCAAGGACTATCTTTGAACAATTAATGATAAGAGTTATGTACATGTTCAAATAATGTCGACATTTAAAAGTTTTCTCAGCAAACCCTAATTCCAAGCTTCACATAAAACATAAATAGATATGTGAATATTGGAAACTCGGTTTTGCTCTTGGGGACCGGTTCTACCATGACTCACAATGTAAGTTGTGATCGGTTATACCATGCTTCCCAAACTAGGTTGTGACCGGTTACACCTTGCTTCCCAGAGGTAGCTTGTGATTGGTTACACTTTACTTCCCGAGTTAGCTTGTGATCAGTTACACCTTGATTCTAAGTCGACTCACATGACTTTCTTACGGTATCGTGTATACAAGGTTCACTAGGTGCAGTTTGTTTATTCATTTCTAACACAAACCTATTTGTATTCTCAGTTAATTGTTTGAGAGACTCTTCTAGAGGAAGAATAGGAGCAGCAGGATCATAATAAGGACTAGTTTTCAACAGTTTCATTATATTGTCCAAAGACGTGGAACTAGTACTATAATATTCCTTATTTTCTTGCTCGTATGACCCATGCGCGTGTGGATAGTAATTAGGCTCACCATGGTATGAGCCATAACCTTGAAAAGGTTGATGCTCCTAACCACTATTCACACTATGGTCATAAAAAGAATAATGTCCATTTTGATCAGTCGGATAATCATTGTATTGGCTATTGTAATACCAGTTCGACATTTTATGTGCACGTGCAAGTGCTAGGGTTGACTATTTCGGGTAGGCTTGGGTTACCTTTGGCAAAATATACCTATAGTTAGAGACTGGTTAAAGGTACGAGGCTAAGGCTTGTGGTGTTTCGGATGATAACGCCCAGAGGGTTCACCGTACTAAACCACGTGTTTCCTAATAATCTGTGCCAGACGATGTAATATGATGTGCACGTGTGTGTTTGTGTTCGTGCTTTCAGAGCTTCAACACAAAAGAAAACCCACTGATAGGGGATTCGTGTGTGGAAAAAAAAATTCTCTCGTACCAGACGGGCGATGAATCGGTTGTAGTCGACTCAGACCACCGACTCCTATGTCAGTGTACGAACCCGAGGGGCCGAGACAGTATCGTAACTGTCGTCCTTCCGTGCAGCAGTTTTATATTTAATCTCAACCCTTCCTTTGGGTTTTAAAAATAATAAATTCCAAAAGTCCCAAAAATAAAGTCCAAAAAGTATCATTAATTTTTTTTTTTACAACAAACCCTAATGCTCTAAAAATGAAAATCTAAAAAAATAAAAATAAAATCTTCTTCACTCCTTTTGGACTCCTCTTTTCTTTCCTTCTTTGGCCTTGCTTTTCTTTTCGGCACTTTTTCTCTTTTTCTTTAGCTCAGCTCGAAGTCTGAAAGCAAACAGAAAATACCAAAACACGTAAAAAAGAACAAAAATAAAAAAAATCTAAAACCTAAATACAAGGCCGCGTCGGCGCCGCCAAAAATTGATGTAGTTTTGAAAGTGATAGTAAAGATTCGTTCAACTCGGACTTGATGAGATTCGATTTCAAACTTAAAAATAGAATACACTAAAAACAAATAAAATATATGCACAAGTTTGTCACGGTATCGAGAGGTACTAAGACTCAGGATTCCACCAATTCTCACATTCATGTCGTTCAACTAATAATTCTAGATAAATATCAATAATTTATTGACTCTAATTCATTGCCGAAAGTAGATTTTGAAAGTAATGAATGTATATCTAAAGCATGAGACATCAAAACACTTAAGAAAGCATGACCCATCAATTAAAATCACAATCATTCAATAAAAATCATAAAATACGATTAAAAATCAATGCAATAAGTCATAAAAGAATTAATAGAATTACCACATGCGTGAAGAATGGCTTCCTCCGTCATCCCAGTGTTTGGGTTTAGCTCCTCATATCAAAAACACTCTCAAAATAATAACTCATGGCTGAATAAGTGTTTTATTGAAAAAAAATTGGGTTCGTAACAGATATAATTGTTACAGAACCCACTGTTACAGAGCCTACTGCTACAGGGAAAGACTAACATAAATAATTGTTAGGAAAACTATTACAGATATATGAAAGAATAGGTAACGGTTTTTCTATCTTCTTCCTCCTCGTTCTGCTGGTGATGAAGAACTTCTCTGCAACTTTCCCGAGCCTTTGTGGTGCTCGAAATCCCTCTGCAACTAACCCAAAGTCTCGATAACTCTTCTATGACTCGAATCCCCCCTGTATATACACAACAGGGCTATTTAATCTCGATGAAATCTCTCCTTTTCCTTGAAGGCAAGTTACATGACTATCTTTTTATTTCCTTTTTGTCTTCATACGTACCAGATGTGCGCCCGTGCGCTGCACGGGCTTAGATTGGTTGCCCAAGCCTAAATTTTATTTTACTTAAAGTATTATTTTCTTTACTTTTAAGAATTATTTTTCGTGAGGGCGGGACCGGAGGGTAAGATTTTATTTACTTAAGGTAATATTTTTTTATTATTTAAGATTTTTTGGTGGGGCCAGAAGTTCTTATTTTTTATTGGTCTAAATTTTCTCAAGAGATTTTATTGGCCGAAATATTTTCTGGTGGGGCTAGAAGCTCTAGGAACAGAGCTTGATTCATCTTTTAACCACAACAGAGGAAATTCACCTGAAATCATATTATTAATTCTTCCTTTTAACCCAAACTTCTCTTATTCGAATCACATGAAAGTATTTTATCCCTTCCTTTCCACGTAACTTCCAAAGAATCAACCAAATTATCCCGATATAACTCAGATACCCTGTTTTATTCTAGCCGAGAGTTTATCCCTAAATCTTCGAATCTGAAAGACATATCTTCCCTGTTAAGGCATGAAATATCATTACCAATCCTTTCCCGTGTAAAACTCGAAATTCTCTTCAAAATTCTCCAAATATAGAACAAAATCTCGAGAACTTTTGTCTTCCCTTGTTTAGTTAAACTCGTGTTTTTCTACGAAACCAAATCACCTACCCTCCATGGTTATCATAACAGGCCCATACATATCCAAATCCATAAAAGAAACCGATTAAATCTTATCCAGGAAAGTTCACCCATAACTGTAATTTTTGTCTTGCTTCAAACAATCAATCCAACCCAACTTGATCGACTGTAACACCCATACATTCCCTGTTTTGTCCATTCAAGCCTATCCCAAGAGAATTCAGCGATTGAATCTCTCCAAAATCGTTCAGAAATCAAACCCTAAATTCTACCCATTATATTACTTTTTCCCGCCAATTTTTAGAATTCAAAAGGAAGAAGATGGTCGCCCCTTATCCTGTTGCTGGAGTGTGAATAGAAATTTGGGTTCCCCTTATCAGTTCTTCAGGTGCTTTTAGTGATTCTTCTTGGGTGCCAATAACACTACTCAAGGGTGCCTTTAACGCATTTCTGGGGTGCCTCCGGTACTTTCTCCCAGGGGTGCAAACATCACTTTTCGAGCTAATTTTGCCGCAAAAGTTCATTTCTCCAAAAACACCCTACAAAGACATAAAATACCAAAATAAGTACAAAAATGGGTACTAACAGTATAGAAAATTGAGATCAAAATAGACACATAAATGCGTCCATCAATTATGAAACAAGTTCATATATGTACTTCCTTTAAACAAATGTTATTAAACATTGTTTCCTATGGTGAAATCATACCTATATAATTACACATAATCAAACAACTATATAGAATAGATTATGTCGATGTCGTATTTACGAAGTCCAAAAGATAAGCGTTATACTTCGTAATTCAATAAATTCCTTGACACTTTGATCATAATGTCATGACCAAGTCTAACCACTAGGTATTATATATATATACATCTTCGCATGTTATGTTTTCAATATAATCCGACTTGAAAGATACGTTAGGAATGGAAAGTTAATATTACCAACCTCAAGAGAAAGGATAATATCGTCGTTGTAGTCGTTACTTCTTCACATTCTTCAGGCCTTCGGAATAATACTTGTACGTCTCAACATTCCTATACTTTCTAGTCTAACCTAAACGAAGTTGACTCTAGTATTTAATCAAGCGACTCTAGATGAGTTTTAATACTAAAATATGACAACCAAACTTGACATACCAACGCTTGGTGGGTTCAACCGAGCTATGCTCTAAAACCTCCATATAACAAAAGTGTTATATTAAGGTCGCACCTATTCCTATTGAGCATGATCCTAAAGCAGGTGTTGCCCAAAACCCCATGTATTATGTCTACATGTCTTGACGGGTTCCACCTCTAACTTTATCCACCGGGGACTGGGGACTAAAGTTCCACTAATACTTCCACCAGTGGAAATTGAACTCTAGAAGTCCCACCCCTTACTCATAAAGAGAAAAAGAGAGGCAAAGTAAACTCCAATATTCGCAGATTGTTGTCATGAAAACATTTCGGCGAAGAACCAACCAATTGCCATTTGATGAATGGTTTTTAGTGAAAACTAGGCCGAACGACCGATGTGCATCCCTTGTATAGATTATAATAATCAGTATATAACTGCTACAACCTATATATTTATTTATTAAGTATTTAATTGCATAATTAGTTTGTTGGAAAAAAAAGGGATAAGCATGAATATTAATGTTCATGGAGCAAATAACGATGATGTGTTACATGTATCCCTTTGAAGCCATCACGATAAAATTTGGCCAAATCTTCTTGCATATTAAAAAAATGATATATTTTAGGTTTTTAGGAAACAAGAAAATGTAAAGATAAAAAATTATTTTCAATGACCAAAAATTAATTATTTGATTTGTTAGTGCAAAAGAAAATGAGCAAAATTTTCCATTCCTTTCCACAGTGGAGGGTCCAAAGGATCAAATTGGATGGGAATTTGAGCATTTGCCCATCGTTGACAAGTTTGAACCGTGCGGATTAAATTTGCCGAGGGTTCCGCTCCCAAGCTTGGACGCTAGTCCAATCCCAAGTCTCTTACGTCTAGTTAATCCAACGACCATAAAACCATCCCCTATATATACTATCCTTTTTTCTTCTTCAAAATCACACGTCCAACACCCCTAATTTCCAATAAATCTTCTCAAATATCAAACTTTTCGTGTAATTATTCATTAAAGCTTTCTGTGTGAGCCTAAATCCGGAAAAAAATGACAAATTTATAACAAAATGCTTTAACAGGAGTTCGTGGTCCTAAGTTTAGTATGGAAGAAAATGTTGTTATTTGCAAAAATTATGTATTTTTTACAATGATTCTTTCAATGATGTGATAAATTCTGTTGGAAAACTAGGAATCCCAAATCTCGTGATGCATGGTTGTCAAATCGTTTTAATACAATCAACAAAGACCTGAACACTTGGATAGCTATGATGTCGCAAGTGAATTGTTGCAAAATGAGCGGTGCGGCTATGATGTGGTCAGGCCACATGCTTCAAGTATGTGGCCCATCTTTATATGTTGATACCTCATATAAAGTAGAAAACATAACTTTAAACAGTTTTATTACCTAACTGTTTGTTTTTATTTTGTGTTAACTTCCTACTTTTTCTCAAAAAGCAAAGCAATTAACGAGATTTGGAGCGGGGCGGGGTGGGGTGGGGGGTCTTAGATGGAGGGCAAAACGAGTGTGAAATTGAAATCAGTGTGGTAAGTCGTATTTGAATTTGTTATATTTAAAATGTGTCATGTTTGATATAATTACAGATTTATAACGTTTATCAAACTCTAGCGAGGTAAAAGTTGAGAGGAATGTCAAATAACAAATGGTTTCAAGTAGGAAACATGTTTCCATATCTTTAAGAAGTTGAACTGGTATAACCATGATATGTTGGGCGGTTATGATGTACCAAACCAATCACCACATCAGACTAAAAATGTTTCTCAACCACCTGGTTACCTTTTCTTTATTCTTCACTAGGAAGAAACTCAAGCCCTCAAAAGAACCTCGTCATATCTCATCACGCTAATTCTAATCTTAATTCTAATGGCAACAAACAAAGATACGAGGTACTAGGTAACAAAAAAGAAAAAAATGAATAAATAAGCAACTCCACATGGTCATCAACTTCATGATTCAACATACACGAGTTTTTTTGGTAGATATGGAAAAAGAACTATCTTAAAATAGTATAACGTAGGAAAGTGTATGCAGAAATCACGAAAATTTGCAAACAGTTGACAACCATTTTCTTAATGCGAATATGAGAAGAATTCTGGAAATGGACACGACAAAGATGAATGCAATGCAACTACAAGTTTGGCTAGCTGAATTTGGTGCAGTTCTGGCAAAGATGGCACAACTACAAAACTTTGCATTAGTTGACATTGATTATGTTGATGATGATGATGACCCCTTAAATGAAGACATCACATACATTACAAGAGTTTAATTATTGGTCTTAATTTGTATGAAATAGTTAGTTAATTAATTTTAATTTCAATATAATGATCATTTAATTAGTTCTTTTTAATGTAATAGTTTTATTTTCAATGCAATGATTTTAATTGCAATGTAATGGCTAGTTAATTAGTTTTCAATGTAATAGTTAGGTAGTTTAAATTCCAACTTAATTCTTAGTTTTTATTTTATGTAAAAAAAATTTCCTACTCAAATATTATACTCATGGTCCATTGATAGGAGATTGTTCAATACACAAATAAAAGTACATTAAAAGAACCAAAATGATTGAAATGATAACAACTAAAAAGTGATAAAAGCTACTGCTTTAAATAGTTAAAATGATAACAACTAAAAAGTGATAAAAACTAAACCATGTGTGCGTTCCTGACTCCAAACAGGGCCTATTTGTGCATAGTGTGATTATTTTTTAGCATTAAATTAACGTAAACCTTTGTTTTAAATTTTGTTAGTTGTCATTGAATGTTTTCTTTCGCCAATTCCATGTTGGGGTCGAACATCATGCCTCAAATCCGTATCTGGATAACTCGTCCAACTGTTATCATGTCGGGTTTCCTCGATAACCATATTGTGCAAACTGATGCATGTGAGCAAATGTATCTAGATAACTCATCCAACTATCATCATGTCAGATTTCTTCGATTTCCATATTATGAAAAATAATCCAGGTGAGTATAAACATGTTCATTTCTACTGGTTTCAATAAATCTTAATGTTCCACAGATTAAGGCGGACTTCCTATTAAAAATTCCAAGTGAATCGTTCTTCCAGTTTGCATACTTGATTGTTTCATAACTCATATTCTCCTGCCGCATACAACTATTGCAAACTGGAAAGAGAAAATATGTTCCACAATTTTCATAAATTCTTTTAGGGTTTCCTCGAAAATTTTATAGGTTAGATAGCTTATATTATGTTATGTTTCTCTATTCCTATATGAATCTTCTACTCATAGTTAGTACCGCTAAAATATGAGGAATCCTGCTCCTTTAGCTCAAGAACCCGTGGGAGAATCCCTCTCATATGTGCAGAGATGGATTTGGTTCGAAAAATTAAGGGATTTTTCTTTCTTAATTGTTATAACCTATTATGAGGAATAATGTTTTGCCAATCAAGATATCTGAAGACGAATATCTTAGAAGTGTCGATGAATGTGAAAACAATCTAATTGGGCGTTTAGTCCTTCCTTAGGATTATGTTCATATAAAGATTGAAGACATAATATAAAAAAATCTGCTCCCAGTAGGGCCTTCCAGCATATCATGGGTAATCTCTTCTCCTGCGAAAGGCTATTTTTTATTTCGTTTCAATTTATCGGGTGTTGTTTCGCTTATCCGTTACTGATTCAATCTCTTGGAAACTTTGTATCATGCTTTTATAACGCCGGATTAAGGATTTCAGTCCTAATTATCAAAGATAAACCGTAGCTCAAGTATGGACTCGTATATGTGGCGTTAACTTGGAATATTGGCGAAAGAAAATCTTTTTCGAAATTGCCAGTGTTGTGGGATAACTATTGAAGGTAGATGAAAAACCCTAGGTTTGTTCTAGTGGAAATTGATATTTTAGAGAAGTTACATGATCAGACTTCAGTTGAGAGAGATGGTTTTTCCTTCATGGTTTACTTTACATATGAAAGGATGTCTTCTTTTTGCCCCAATTGTAAATCGATTGGACATCGTTTGAGAAAGTGAAAGTGTTGTCGGGGAGTTGTGAGGAATGATATTGTAAAGAAATATCGGAGTGGGCATAATAAGATGCATGAAAAGAAAAAGAAAAACTATATGCATTATGTGGCAAAACCTACATCAAATAGCTACCTTGAAGGATATTATTATGGTGCCAAAAGTTTCTTCCATTGCACAAGTTGTGAATATAACTCAATTGATACCAATATTGGAACTAAATAAAGTTCTGTAAATACCGGCTTATTGTTTCCTCGTCAATTGGTAAATAACGTGTTATTTCTAGTGCATTCTCCTAAAAAGGAAATTGCAAATACAGAAGATAGCGTCAGTATTCAGCTTTTTGGAGAAAATAACTATGCAAGCTACGAATTAACCAAGAATCGAGGAAATTGCAACAAATTATTTCTACCAGTCCTAATAGTAATATTGTTAATGATGTGAGTCATGTTTCTTTGAAAGGAATTAGCTGGTAAAATTTATCTGAGGAGCTAGGCAGGTGAGATTTATTCCCAAAAAGCAAGAAACATACAACAGATCTCCTATCAAAAGTTAAGCATGGCGGCTAGTGTTGATATATACAAATAGTTTTAGTAGTCTAGCCATGTGTACAAAAGATAATGATTATGATGATTATCCAACATTGCATCATCGCCGATATTGGAGAACATGATGGTAAAAGATACTTATTCACCCCCATGAGATGGTTTTCTGTCAAGTTTGTGTGGTATAAAGAATAAAAATACTAGACCAAAACAAGAAAAAGTTACTTAAAAACTTTACATTGTCGATGTGATTTCTTGTTTCTCCAATACTTTTTTTTCTTGCTTCTTTCTTCCCGAGGTTCTGGCTTTATAACCCCTCCTTTTTCTTTTTTTTTATGTTTTTCTTTTCTTTTATTAATAAACTTTACCTTATATAAATAATCATATTCTGAAAAATATGTTCAAGCACCTGTAAAAACCATTTTTCTTCTACTTATGCGGCGACTACAGGTAACTCTATTTACTTCTGGTTTTATTTTTAACTTCGGGACGAAGTTCTTTAATGGGGGTAATGATGTAAGGCCCCAAAGCTTTTGAATGGGTTGAAATAAGCCCATTAGAGTGCCGAATACTCTAATTCCCAAGTGTTATTAACACTTTTAGGCTGCTTATATAACTGTTGGATGCAGTGGTGCCTTGTCTAATTCAAATCTTAGGTTCCTTAATATAATTCCATGCACTAGGACACACCACCTGCACATGTGTCAAGAAGGAGGGTGTCAGGGATAGCATGGTATTTTAGTTTACAAATAAAAACATAAAAAGAAAAGGAAAAGAGGGAGAGATTTTCTTCCATTCCCATCTTCTTTTTCTCTGAAATTTTACTCCTCCTTAGAAAGATTATAAGAATAAGAGTGGGAATATGATGTGAGTAAATTTCGTGGAGATGGAAAATTCATTGAGTTGTTGACCATTTATTTTCATAATCGGAATAAGGAAAATTCTTCTTCCTGTTTTTCAAGTTGGAAGTTGTTTGATGTGTGACAATCTCTGGATAGCTGCGAATCAATTTTTGTCTAAAAAATGTTCATGTTTACCATTATCTTCCAAAAATAAGTTTTAATTGAAATTTTCGAATTTTGATAAACCTTCCAGCATGAGAAGTCCGAACATAGGAAACAAAATATATTCTGTGTATATTTTCGGAATCTCCTTAGTATTCGATCCGAAAGTTGTCTCTTCTTAAGAGAAACTATCTCTTGCTTGTATTAAGAAACCCTGATTAATTCTTATTTAAATCCCTGAGCATACCTCCAATAACTCATAGTTTTACAAAGGACAATAAGGAGGAAGCTCAAAAGGTTAAGAATTGTCAAGGAATCAATACAGAAAGGAAGAAGAAAATCATATCGAAAATCATGTCTGATTATGATTCCAATAGTTCTACTGGATCTCAAGATGAGTCATGTCTGTTGGCTTATAACCTTCAAGATCCAACAAAAACCAAGTGGATACCTTCTGATAGTATGATTGACTATATCCATGGTTTTGAAGAACTAAGAACCAATCTCATAATGACGGTTCGACATTAAGATTGGCTCAAGGATGGGATTGAGGAAACAATAGCTGATCTTGCAGACATGAAGGTTCAAGTTGAAAAGCTTGAAAAATAGGAAGTGGTTGCAGACAAGTCTCTCGAGACATGCTTCAAGAGTTTGTACACTGAAGAAACCTCAGTGAACAATAAAAGCACCACCAGGGATTAAGTTATATGCTGTAACACTTAATCCAAGAAAAATAGACATCAGTTTTTGATTTATTTCGATTATTGTATAAGGTCTATTTTTAAATAAAACAATCAATTAATTATGAATAAAATTATTATTTTATAATTTTTCTTGTGATAGTTTCAGATTACATAGCCTGTGCTTGAATGTCTATATTATTGCTATGTGTTTATGGGATGTCTAATTTCGGTTTTCATAACCTTAATATTCGATCTCATATGATGAGAACCCTTATGGTTTGTGTGACTTTTTGATTTAGCGGGATTAAGTTCTAGCCCAAGTTGGTAAGCTTTATCAAAGGATCATAAGGTGTTCCGATTGAGACTCATATGTAAAAAGTCACAATGTGTTAAATCAAGTTGTGTTTATATGAGTTGTGTTTATCATAAACATATGTGTTTCGGGTTTTCAACTTTTTCTATTGGCACACATTAGTTAAAACCGATTCAACCTTTCTCTGGTAAAGGTTGCTCTTGGTTGTTGTTCTTTTGTTCTTACGAGAGGATGACAACATACTAGGGGAGAGTTCTAACTTGAACTTATGCTTAATGATATATCTTTCTGGGGAGAAGAGGATGCGGAATCTGAGGTAACGAATTTGTTAGTTAATCGTTTTCCTGTTTAAGAAAAGACTGCTTATATTGCATATATTTTGCTTTTGCTTAACAAAATTTTGGTACAATTGATGTATATTCCATTATGTGTTTATGGATATGTGTGTGTGTGTGTGTGTGTGATTTAATTGTTTCCGGTTAAGAAAAATTGTGTCAATTTATTTGGCTTACTGTTTGGTATCTTCTTTATTGTTTGATATCAAGTGTTTTTGCTTAACGAAATTTCGGTGCAATTGCGGTGCTATAATGTCTATGTTTGTTTCAATTGCTTGCGGTTAAGAGAAATAATTGTGCAAGTCAATTTATTTGGTTTGTATGTATTGTTTATGGCTTAACGAAATAAGGGATCATTTGTTTAGTCCAATTCTATTCCGGATAAGAGAAACTAAGTTAATTCTGATCTTAGTTAGACTTATCAAATTAAAGGATTCGGTTATTCAAGTCTAATCGAATGCCTTGACAAGAAATACTAGTTAACTAACCTAGTACTTGTATTGTCTAAAGTGAAAGGTCTAAGTTATTGTCTGAATAATTAGAACCTGATGAGAAAAATAAAGTTAATTCTGATATTTATTTTGATCTTATCGAAATAAACGATTGTATGTGTACAATCGGTTTAGCAACGGAACTAAGTTTCTTAGTCAATTTGTTAAACTATTAGGGAAAATTGCTTCAGGAAATTGTTTCCTTGATAACATATTAAAACCAAATTACTTGTAGTTTCGGTTTTGATATCGGTTATTAAAAGTGGTAAGTGAAACCTTCGTGCTTAACTCTTATAGGTTGTACAAGTCTATTAGATTTGTAAGATCCTTTCGGGTTGACCTTTATTTGCTCGAAACTTTGTCATTTTGTGACAAAAAAGGGGAGAAATATATGGAGTAAACAAGTGATTTGTAATCACTAAGGAAAGGACAATTGTGCTTAAACGTTATATCTAACGAAAGAGTAAAGCATAACTAAGGGGGAGCAACATATCATATAGCTATTGTAGTTATTTGGACTACAAAAGAGAAATAACAAAGATGTTCAGATTGAAAATCTACCTATCTTACCTTTAGGGGGAGTATAAGCTTTGTTATTAAAATGTCAACAACGGCATTTATTAATTAGCGACCTTACCTACGATTAATCGAGAAGGATGTGGAAGTGCAAGAATGGCTGAATATATGCAGGTTATTGTGATGTTGAAACTTGGAATCAAGCGTATGTTTAATGAATTCTTGTAATTTGTTTATCCATATGTATTAAGAGTTTTGTCACTAAAATTGACAAAGGGGGAGATTGTTAGAGCATAGCTCGGTTGAACCCACCAAGCGTTGGTATGTCAAGTTTGGTTGTCATATTTTAGTGAATCAAAACCCATTTAAGAGTCGCTTGATTATGTACTAGAGACAACTTTGTATAGGTTAGACTAGAAAGTCTAGGATTATGAGACATACAAGTATTACTCGAAGACCTGAAGAATGTGAAGAAGTAACGAGCTACAACGACGACATCATCCTTCCTCTTGAGGTTAGTAATATTGACTTGAACTGTTTCATTTCTAACGTATCTTTCAAGTCGTGCTATATTGAAAACATAACTGCGAAGCTGTGAATGATTATACTCTAGTAGTGAGACATGATCACATGATCATAGTGTTAAGGAATTAAGATATGAAGTATAACATTTATCTTTTGAACTTCGTATATATGATGACATCGACATAATCGTATGAATGCTATTGTGATTATGTGTATGGCTAAAGGTGAAGATTTCATCCTAGGAAACAATGTTTACATTTGTTTAAAGGAAGTACATACATGAACTTGTTTTATGAATCGAAAGGGAAATCGCTAGGCCAAATTCATTGCATATCTTTGGATTACCAATATGTGTGAGTTAGTAGAACCGAGCATAACTTGTTATGTATCTTGGTATAACTAATCACAGTGCCTGACTTATGATTTGGTATGACTGATTTTTATTAATTAGTGTAACCGATCCTAAGTAATCACCTGAGATGGTATGATCAATATTTGTAATTGGTGTGACCGATCCTAGTAATTGGTGTGACCGATCACAAAAGATTTGTGTAATCGATCCTTGTAATTGGTGCAACTAGTCCTGGTAATTGGTGTAACCGATCCTAGTAACTGGTGTGACCGATCACAAGCAATACCATGAGTATATGGTAACCGGTCCTGGTAATTGACGTAACCGATCCTGGTAACTGATGTAACCGGTCCTGGTAACTTGTGTGTTCGATCACAAGTAATCCATATTGAGGTAGAACAGATCCTAGTGATTGGTAGAACCGATTGAACCCATGATTGTGATTCGATAATTGATCAATCACATAGTTGTCTTGGAATACAGATGAACCAATTCTAAACTTGTTTGGAAGTGTGGTATAATCGATTCCAAGATTGTAAATATGAAAGAGGATTTACAAAAGATGTCAACATACCTTTAACACGAACAATAACTCTTATATTTTATTATTCAAAGATATTCCTTAATTACTAAAGGATATCCCGGTCCGAAATAAATTAAGAATCTTTTAATTAAGGTTGTTAGTTTTATATGCTTTAATTACCAGCAATTAAATGCATATCTCTAGAGAATAAAAATTAGTAATGTGCATTTACTAATTGGAGATTTTCTATTGAGAGATTTCGGAAAAATATTGGACAAAACATTTCCAGGAATTATGAAAACCGATTTGGGCATTTATTGCATATCTTGAGAATATTCGGTTTTGGAAATTCCTTGGTGTCCAAACATCCTTGGTCTATAAATACCTAAGTTTGCATTTTGAGCAAACTATCCTAAGATCCAGGCAAACTTCATCTTTTTGTTGTTTATGGTGGAGCCGTCTATCCGGAGAGGAAAGTACCATAATTAGGCGAAATCTCTTACGACCGCTCGTTTAAAGACTTCCGTGGGATCAAGAAGCTCTACGAGTACCGTTGGTGGGAAACTAGATAATTGCAGTTTATTAGTTTTCGATTGATTTGATTGACTAACAGTTGTTGAACTTTTACTGCACCTTGTTTGTTTATTCTTGAGAATCTTCTCTTCTGATATAAGATTCACTCAAACTAGATCGAAGTGTCGACGGGATCTTTAGAACTGTTTGTAGATCTAAAGACATCTTGTGATAATCCATTGTTAACAGACTCCGTTCTATGCGTGATTGATCACAAGAGATTCAAGTGGTGTTGTGCAGGTTTAATTGAAGATTAAAGAAGATTTGAAGACAAAGAAGATTTCTTATTGGTTTCTCATATCTTTGTGTAGAACAAACCTTGATCGCTGGGATCCAACTAGAATCGGATTTATTCGATTGATTAGTTGCGTAAGATCGGCATCGTTTTATAGTTCCTTGTTGGATTCTATATTTATTGATTGAAAATATAAACTCTGCTACTTCAGTAGTTGTTGGATAAATTGATCTAACCAGGCAAAGGAGTTTATTAGTTTTAACGGAAGAGCCTTTGCATATGACTTGAGAAATCTTCATCTGAAAGAATCAAGAGAGTTGTTACCAAACAGATTTGTTGTTACTTTACTGTTTGGAATACGATCCAAAGGAATTGTTCCAGTGCATGCACTTATTGAATGTTGGAAGCGCAGGGATACTGAAGAAACTAAGTGAACTAGGTTTAGTTGCTTGGTCTTAACTATACGAAGTTTGGTATAGATTTTGTATAGCGGCTTAATTCTGAGAATATTCAATTCTGGACTTGGTCCCGGGGTTTTTCTGCATTTGCGGTTTTCTCGTTAAAAAATTATTGCTGTGTCTTTTACTTTTCTATTTCCGTAATTATAATTGCTTATTATAATTAAAAGTAAAATACACAAACGTTAACTTCGTATTACTTGATAGTGATCCTATAGAGTTTGGTTAAGTCCGAACCTATTATCAAGTAATCACACTTTGATTGTTGTATTTTCTCGATCTCGTATCCATAGACGATCACACAAAGTGTGAATACCTATTTTTTTGTATTGTCTCGACTTTGTCCATAGACAATCACTTTCGGTAAAAGGACTTATAAGTGGATAATTTAAAGATTGTCGTGTATTTGGGGACCCTCGTCTTTTCACTCATCCTTTGAACACACCTTTATCGTATCGGTAAGAAAACTTGTTAAATAGATAAGAGTAATATAATTAGCTGAAGTATGTTTCGATGCCATTCGTTTAAAAGCTTGAAAAGACGAGGGTACCCAAATACACTACAATCTTTTTGCTTCAACCTATTAGTCCTCTACCGAATGTGATCGTCTATAGACAGAGTCGAGACAATACGACAATTCGGTTCACACTTCGTGTGATTGTCTATGGATACGAGATCGAGACAATACAACAACAAGATAACTTGTGTGATTGACTATGGATACAAGATCGAGACAATATTACAACAAAGTGTGTTACTTGATAATAGGTTCAGTAATAACCAAAATCTATAGGATCACTATCAAGTATTACGGAGTTAACGTATATATATATTTTATTAATAAACAATTATAATGAGGAAATCAAAGTAAAAGACACATCAAGATTTTGTTAACGAGGAAACCGCAAATGCAAAAAAAAAACCCCGGGACCTAGTCAATTTTGAATACTCTCAGAATTAAGCCGTTATACAAAATCTAATACCAACTTCGTATAGTTGATACCAAGCATACTACCCCTAGATACTTAGCTCCCTCAGTATCCCCGCGCCTTCGACTTCTAAAGTCACGCACGTGAATCTCAAGTCCCTTGGATCGTATTCAAAACAGCAAAAGAAGAATCTGTTTGCTAACCACTCTAATCAATCTTGCTACAAGATTTAGATGAGTCGTTGACAAAGGCTCTTATGTTTAATCTAATAAACTTCTTTGTCTGGTTAGATCAATCTATCCAATAACTACCGAAATAGTCAAGTTTATATTCGCACTCAGTCAATATAGATCTTAAAGAGAAATATAAAGAGTCTATCTCACACAACTAATCAATCAGATCTATCAAAGATAAACTGTTTCTAGTTGGATCCCAGCCGATCAAGGTTTGTGCACATAATTCTAAAGATACGAAAACTAATAAGAAATCTTCTTCGTCTTCAAATCTTCTTTGATCTTAAAAACCTGCACAACACCACTTGAATCTCTTATGATCAATCACGCACAGAACGAAGTCTGTTAATAATGGATTATCATAAGATGTCTTCAGACCTAACAACAATTCTAAAGATCCCGTCGATACTCTGATTTAGTTTGAGTGAATCTTATATCAGAAGAGAAAATTCTCAAGCATAAACAAACTAGGTGCAATCAAAGTTTCAACAACCGTTTGTCAATCAAATCAATTGAAAACTAATAATACTGCAATTATCTAGTTTCCCACCAATGGTACTCGTAGAGCTTCTTGATCCCACAGAAGTCTTTAAACGAGCGTGCAATACCCGTCTCTTATACTTAGGATTTTAGTTGCATCTTAATTATATTACGATTGGAATAACGTACTATATAAACCGAGGGACTAATGGGCTATTAGCTATTCCTTAAATGTAGCATCCCCTTAACAAGTATAGATGGCCCCTTAGTGTATTTCTAGGTTTATAAAAATTATTTTTCTCGTATATCATCAAAAAGGAATAAAGAAAAAAAATAAGATGAGAAAGGAAGAGTACCGGCGGAAATGAAAATCTAGTTACGCGGGAAAGGGTTTGGTCGTTAAAGACGAAAAACCGATTGTAAGTATTAATGGGAAATTTATATGTTCTTTGCTAATCAATAATAACATTATGATTACAATTTCGTTATGCTTTAGGGATCGATCGGTTGTTGATTTCTTTTGAAAAGATTGGGTCCTGGATGAGCTAAACAAAGCTAAGGCAAGTTCTCTGTAGACTCTCTTCTAGCCACCAAATAAAAATTTAGAAATGATACCTAGGGTTTGTCGAGAACAAATGATATTCCGTAGTTGTACTCTTGATCCATTCTTTTGTTTATATGTGATTAATTGTTATTATTGTAGGTCAATTCTTAGAATCCCAATGTTTCTTGTATTAACGACAGTACTTTCTATGATACCGAGTCCGGTTTTTATGTTTCTTGTGTGTACTGTTAAAGATTAGTTTATGAAAGTTTATGGTAATATTATATATAGGGTAAGGGTAATGAGTAAGGGATACTAGGCTTAGTTCCTTGGACTAACTCCAACTATATATATAATTGGTATGATTTCCTAGACTTGGTAATGTATTTGTTTCCCTTGGATTATTTTGTTCTTGTCTGTAAACATGAAAAGGGTAGTTGGGATACCTGCTTGATTTTCCATTCGATACGTGGGTTGAAACAATTCATAGGAGCACATGTTGAATTATATATGTATAAACCGAATATGTTCAACTGTTTTATGTACTATGAACTTAATACTGAGTGGTGTGGTTCTGAGGTTATGTGAGTTTGGACCTCGTATTCGATATAGTTCATCATGGTTGTTTTACTTGTTTCCTTATGCTACATTGTAAGCAAATGGTTGTTTGAAGGTTTGGTTCACTACGCATTTTAGTTAGAGTGAAATATTAGTGTCATCGAAGAAGGGATATTAACGAATTTCGACCAGTCTTGTATTCCGAATTGAGTTGGGAAGTGGCGTTATGGCTTTGTGTAAGCCATCTTTGATAGTCACGTGATATGGTAAGACAGAAAAATTGATTGATATCGAGATGTGCTCCCTGAGACACTGGTGCGTGGGATGTGTCCCCTAATTAGCTAGACATTGTAGTATTTCTTGGTGCGAGATTTTTCTTGATAAATAAGGAGTGTGCTTGAACAGTTGAGTGGTCATATGAGAATAGTCATAAACGTTGAGATGGTTGCAATGAAACTACCTTATTTTAAGGTATGAGATGCTTTCCGGTGCCTGGTATATTATTTGTGGAGTTGAATAGGGTAAAGGAAAACCTTGTAGCTATCTCGTTTTATTTTATAGATACGTTTGTATTCTAGTTTGTTCCCACTGATAAGCTAACTAATTGATGTTGTGTCTAGGTTAATTGATCTTGTGCATAAGTTAACTTTGTACGTAACGTGATATGGTTTGTGGGTTTTTTTTCTTCTAATAGAGTAATTGAATTGTCTAGATACTTCCTCGTAGGTAACTTAATATTTAGTTAATTACACTAGTGCCTATATTATTGAGCCAGTAGTCTATCCTGAATATTATCACTTTATGTTCGTAAGTAGATTATTATCATTTTATAACTCTCATCTTAATGCGGAGCTGGCTATTGAGAATTTGCCGGAGTTTAACTCCTGTTGATAAAAAAATTCAGGTTTTAGTGTCGAGAAGATGGTTGTTTGTAATCTTTATCGGGTGGCTTCGTGGGATATATATTTTAGATAAGAGTGGATATTTTTTTCTTCTCATTGTTATAGTGATTTCTAAACTTTTACAGTGATGCAGTAGGGGTGATGAGAGTTTGGAAAATTATTTTGGGTTAGAATCCCTTCCACAATTGTAATTGTTCTTTCAAGCCGTACTTATCATTGAAAGTTGTACTACATTGATATTTAGTATCTTAAATATTTTTACAAAAGTGTCTATTTTTTTTTTATCAATTGTCTACTATTTAGTTGCATGTTTATCAAGAGGAATGGATTAATTTTCCTAAGCGCCGTCCGGGCTTATGTGAAATTTGAGGGTTGTTACAGTTGGTATCAGAGCTTAGGTTGGAGAACCTTTAAGACTTGGGGAGTGAGCCTGAGACGTTTTGTTGAGTATATCCACGATATGGATTCACTCTTAAAATATGTGTATACCATTGATTAATGGCAGATACTATATTGTTGGTCAATGTTGCTCCTTGATGATTTAATACATGATTTTATTTTTCTCCAGCAGTAAAAGAAACAACACTTTGGTCGTGACTTGTATCTTAATGGTTTGGATGGTGTTGAGTGATGTGATTTCAACTTTGTTGTAGTAATAGGTTCGTTCAGATTTGTGAAGATTCGAGTTTTTTTTAAAATTAATAAAAATATACAATAATATTACAATTGGTGCAAGAGGTACTGGGACTAAGGATTTAATTTTTAGAGTGAAAATAACCAAGACACTAGATTCCACTATTACACATGAATAAATGATGATAAAAATTCCAAAACTCTAATTATTTTTAAAATCTCTTTTTCTTAATTCACAAATTATCAAGCATATTCTCAAACATTAATTGTATCCCTTAAGCATAGATTATCTAACCAAAGCATAACCTATCTAATTGAATCACAACTAATTAGGAAAAATTATGCAAATAATTAAAATTCTGCAAAGCAGTAATTTTAGTGAATTATAAATTGCAAAATTAGAGAAAAGTAAAATAATTACCAATTATTCATGCAACAATAGCTTCCTCCATGCCTTGGTTACGCGAGAATTAGCTCATCATTATCATGGAAATATGCTCAAAATTCATCTTTATTAATGCTCAAAAATGGTTCACAAATGATGAAATAGGAGAAAATTGACAAAAACCGGGTTTGTAACACTTCTGTTTGTTACAAACCGAGCTGTTACAGAGAACGATAAAAATGAAGTGTTGTTAACACTGTCGCATTACGACCCTCATCCTTTTGTCGCTGTCACTGTTGAAGAACGACGGTTACCTTGCGTCTAATGTTCTTCGCGTTTATCAGCAGCAGCAGCAGCAGAAACCGAGTTCTGCAACTTGTGATTTCTTCTTCTCTGGCTCTTATCAGCTCCCCAAACTCTCCACCCCCCTTCCTTGTACCTGTAGAACTCTATTTATACTCCTAATCCTCCTTTAATCCGGCCATATCTCCCAAATAATCTTCATTTATCAATATTATTCTCCACGGCCAAAATTTCCATTTTTTGATCTTCCATGCGTTCTCAGCCGTCAACCTTCGTTATTTATTTTCTTCACGAATCTCTGTAGTGCAACACACTCGAAACTCATGCATTACACGCCTCAAACTCGTGTCAAATTCACTTGAACCCGTGAAAACTTATGTCCACTGTTTTGGATTGAAACACGTTATTAAGCCAAATTTGATCGGAAAAAACACCCATACCAGCTTTTTATAGTCATATCACGTCTACCCATTAAGTTTCAGGGATTTAATCTCACTAAATCACGTCCAAAAATCCATCGAAAATCTGACAGTGAAATGAGTTTATTTTCCCGCCAAAAATATTCTTTCAAACGATGAAGGTGAAGTGCCATGAATCCAAAACGCGGGTGCCTTTAACAGCTCGGCTGCCTTGGGGGTGCCCTTATCCATTTTCAGGGTGCCTATAGTAATTTTGGTAGGTGCCTTTAACACTTTTTTCTGGGGTGTTTTCAACATTTTTTCGGGGTTCCTCCGGTGTATTTCTGGGGTGCTTTTAGTACTCTATCCTGGGGTGTAAAGCACCACTTTACGAGCCAATTTCGTCGCAAGAGCTTATTTCTCTAAAAATACCTACAAAGATATAAAACACCATAATAAGTATAAAAATGGGTACTAATAATATATACAATAGAGATGAAAATAGACACATAAATGCGTCTATCATTGAGTTTTAAAAATAATCATGTTATAATAACCTGGTTGGACTTCTATGTTATTGGTGCAGTCGGTTAGTCATAAAATAATACATATAGTTGATTGACATCAAATTAATGTCTTATCATGCTGTAGTTTTTGTCGTATGGATTTAATTAAGTTGTATGCATGTATCTGGTTTTACCAAAAGTGTAATTGATTTATGTCAGAACTTTGGGTTATGCTTGATGTGCTAGAGGATTTATAGAATGCGTCCGATATTCGTTCTCTAGTTGTGGAGGTGGTGTGTCCACTGGCCTCATGGTTTTTCCATTGGCCTCATGCATGGTGTTGTGTACGCCTATTATTCAATTTCTTATCAAATGATTGAAGTTGTGGAGGTGGTGTGTCCATTGGCCTCATGCATGGTGTTGTGTACGCCTATTATTCAATTCCTTATCAAAGAATTGAAACCGGGGAGGTGGTGTGTCCACTGGCCACATGGTGTGTCCATTGGCGTCACTCATGGTGTTGTGTACGCCTCTTATAATTTTATTATCAAAGGATTAAATCGAGTGTGATATATTCCCATTAAAATAAATGTTCGAATACGTAGACATTTCGTATAGAGCTAAGGACTTATGAATATATTTCCTAACTCTATTAAGTTATGTAGAATGTGTTCTGTATACTTACGTGTTGTGGCTGGAGTACCAGGATATGTTTTCAAACTGGTAACCTTTTAAAATGTGCAGGATGTATTCCAATACATCTCTTTGTTAGGAAGGACGACGACTCTAATTAATGGGTCCGAATTTCGTTTTTTTTGTTTTGAATAAAAAAAAGGTGAATGAAAGGACAATGATCAGGGTGCCTGAGATAAAGGAAAATGACAATATATGGGGGATGTGTTGGTTGCCTATTGTGTGGGTAATTAGAGTTAAGATACTCGCTTTTGCAGAGCCTGATCAACTCGAGATAACATATAGCGTAGAAGCAGCCCTTAGTTGTTTTTGAATGCGGAAACACCAATGCAAGATGGATAGCTGTGATGTGTCCCTAGAATTCATTAAGTTAGTTAAATGTTGTCGTTAAGTTAGCAAATCGGTTTTGTGTTGAACTTCTACAGAGTAGTTAAAGAGTTACGTAAACCAGCCTGTAAGCCACGAATGACTTACTTAGGCATGTTGCGATGCTCCATTTCTATTTGTGAATAACATGGATGGCTCATGGAGTTTGTTCGTTGGCTACTTTGAGTAACAAAGTC
Source organism: Papaver atlanticum (assembly GCA_023531105.1). Taxonomy (NCBI): domain Eukaryota; kingdom Viridiplantae; phylum Streptophyta; class Magnoliopsida; order Ranunculales; family Papaveraceae; genus Papaver; species Papaver atlanticum. The sequence goes on along the minus strand of JAJJMB010008958.1, from coordinate 712,873 downwards.
ATGATAAAGAATAAAGTATTTTTGGTGAATTTAAAATTTGAAGCATTGTTTTTGATCGGATTTTTTTTGTCGTATTAAATAATGACACTCTTTAGAAACATCTGAAGGTTAAGGCTGTAGACCTTGACATACCACGGCATTTGTTTTGCCAAAATTTTAAAATAATGATTATTAGTATTGGTAGGCTAAAAGTTTTATCTACAGTGATATCTGAACAAGAGTGATGAAAAAGTTCCATGCTGTACAGTTTTAGGGTCTGCCTAATAGGTTTATATTGGTCATTGATTCTAAATCTCATTTGAGAATTTTTATAAAGGTGCTTGGCTATTTCCTTTTCTAAACTTTAGAGTTTGGGAGTTTACTGGAGATATGTGACGCTGAATTGGCGGTTGCGGTTGCATATTGACTGTTTAAAGCAAGTTTGAGAATTCCACCTGTTATTATAGGCTAAACTATGAACTTTCAGAATTCCGCTATAAAATAAATAAATAAATAAATTATATCTGAAAATTTGACTTGCGTGTGAGCTTGTATGTCTAATTAGTAATGAATTATTGATAATAAGCCGATCGTTAAAATGCCTTTAGTTTTTGAACTTTAAACATTTGGGATAATTTGTGTTTTGTTTTGCAGCCTGATTTCCACGAGGTATAACCGATATATACATGACATTAGGCCCAATATACTTATTTTTGGTTGCTAAAAATTTAACATAACAAAAGCTTCGGTAGATGCGAAAGTGATCTGATTTTTTAAGACATGGACTAGGGAATACACATAATTGTCATAAGTTTCAAGTGTTAAATTTTTTCCAACCTTAGTATTTTTTTATCGAGATTAGTGGGTATCATCTATGACTTTTACGGTATGCGAAGTTAATTACCAGGATTTTTCCGAAAGAGGCAAGGATAAGATTACCAGGATTCTATGGATCATTTAACATGAAGTGACCGATCATTTGGTGATATGGAATAACCTGGAGGTACAAGAAGTTGTTTAATATCGGTCTTTCTTGACCAATCGTTCGTCGTTGTTAGCTTGTTAAAGAAATGTTTAGTGGTTGGTAATGCATAAGTGTATGCGTCCTTTTTGTTTTATTTTTATTTTTGACTCGGCTAGTTGGTCATGTAGTGATATCGATCAAGGAGTTGTGTGGGCCTTCGAGTACGCTTGGATAAAAATTATTTCGCTTAAGAGAATAATAAACAGTACTGTAATGTGTATCCCTTGTCATCCGCTAGACACATGATTGGATGTGTTCTGCTACATAAGTTCACATATTGCATGGTAGCTAATTAACGTATTGTTTGTCTAAATTTTGTGAGCTACATAAGCTATGTATGGTTGATGTAAAGAGAGTTGTGTCTCTTCAGAGTATCGTGTTAGTTTTTTTTTGGTTATTCGTGCATGATTTACTTATAAATTTGGAAAGCTAATCAACATGTTATGGGTTCGCAGTCGAACCTTAGTAAGACGAATTCTTATATACAAACAGAGAGAGTGAACCATAGGTTTAGTGCCTATCTGATAGTTTTTTAGGGAACTAGTTAAACGCCAACTATAGGCTGAGTTTATTAAAATAAAATTCAACCTTTGCATTGCTCATTAAAATCTCTTTATAGAATACCTTATCGGCCACTAGTAGATATGTTGGCAAGAAGTAGAGGAATAAGTTTTCTTAGGTATTGATTTTGGTTCAATTAAGTATCAAATTATACAAGTTGTTAAGAACCGTCTCCTCATGGCTCAAGTAGACGGAGAAGTTATTCAAAAAAAAAAAAAAAAAAAAAAAAAAAAAAGGACCACTGCACGGAGTTCGGAAAAGTAGTCTTACCAATTTGGGAGAAGGGAGAGAAGACTCCTAATCTTATTAGTCCTCTTATATAATAGCGTGTCAAGGTGCAGTGGAACCCTCAAGATGAGTAAGAATCATCTTAGGAGTGTAAGCATACTTATTTTGCTCAACCTCTTCCCTTGACAATGAGGTAAAGTATGATTTCGTGAGCGAAATCCCTTTTCTACTGGGGTAGATTGTAATACTCGTCTCTTATACATAGGATTTTAGTTGCATCTTAATTATATTACGATTGGAATAACGTACTATATAAACCGAGGGACTAATGGGCTATTAGCTATTCCTTAAATGTAGCATCCCCTTAAAAGGTATAGATGGTCCCTTAGTGTATTTCTAGGTTTCTTTTTCTCGTATATCATCAAAAAGGAATAAAGAAAGAAAAATAAGATGAGAAAGGAAGAGTAGCGGCGGAAATGAAAATCTAGTTACGCAGGGTTTGGTCGCTAAACACGAAAAACCGATTGTAAGTATTAATGGGAAATTTATATGTTCTTTGCTAATCAAGAATTAAATTATGATTACAATTTCGTTATGCTTTAGGGAACGATCGGTTATTGATTTCTTTTGAAAAGATTGGGTTTTGGATGCGCTAAACAAAGCTAAGGCAAGTTCTCTTTAGACTCTCTTCATTGGGAAAGATTTAGAAATTAAGTTAACTAGCCACCAAATAAAAATTTAGATATGATACCTAGGGTTTGTCGAGAACAAATGATATTTCGTAGTTGTACTTTTGATCCATTCTTTTGTTTATATGTGATTAATTGTTATTATTGTAGGTCAATTCTTAGCATCCCAATGTTTCTTATATTAACGACAGTACTTTCTATGATACCGAGTCCGGTTTTTATGTTTCTTGTGTGCACTGTTAAAGATTAGTTTATGAAAGTGTATGGTAATATTATACATAAGGTAAGGGTAATGAGTAAGGGATACTAGGCTTAGTTCCTTGGACTAACTCAAACTATATATATATAATTGGTATGATGTCTTAGACTTGGTAATGAATTTGTTTTCCCTTGGCTTATTTTGTTCTTGTCTGTAAACATGAAAAGGGTAGTTGGGCTACCTGCTTGATTTTCCATTCGATACGTGGGTTGAGACAATTCATAGGAGCACGGGTTGAATTGTATATGTATAAATCGAATATGTTCAACTGTTCTATGTACTATGAACTTAATACTGAGTGGCGTGGTTCTGAGGTTATGTGAGTTTGGACATCGTATTCGATATAGTTCATCATGGTTGTTTTACTTGTTTCTTTATGCTACATTGTAAGCAAATGATTGTTTGAAGGTTTGGTTCACTACGCATTTTAGTTAGAGTGAAATATTAGTGTCATCGGAGAAGGGATATTAACGAATTTCGACAAGTCTTGTATTCCGAATTGAGTTGGGAAGTGGCGTTATGGCTTTGTGTAACCCATCTTTGATAGTCACGTGATATGGTAAGATAGAAAAATTTATTGATATCGAGATGTGCTCCCTGAGACATTGGTGCGTGGGATGTGTCCCCTAATTAGCTAGACATTGTAGTATTTCTTGGTGCGAGATTTGTCCTGATAAATAAGGAGCGTGCTTGAACAGTTGAGTGGTCATCTGAGAATAGTCATAAACGTTGAGATGGTTTCAATGACGCTACCTAATTTTAAGGTATGAGATGCTTTCTGGTGCCTGGTATATTATTTGTGAAGTTGAATAGGGTAAAGGAAAACCTTGTAGCTATCTCGTTTTATTTTGTGGATATGGTTGTATTCTAGTTTGTTCCCATTGATAAGCTAACTAATTGATGTTGTGTCTAGGTTAATTGATCTTGGGCATAGGTTAATTTTGTACGTAACGTGATATGCTTTGTGGTTGTTTTTTTCTAATAGAGTAATTGAATTGTCTAGATACTTCCTCGTAGGTAACTTACTATTTAGTTAATTACACTAGTGCCTATATTATTTGAGCCAGTAGTCTATCCTGAATATTATCACTTTATGTTCGTAAGTAGATTATTATCATTTTATAACTCTCTTCTTAATGCGGAGCTGGCTATTGAGAATTTGCTAGAGTTTAACTTCTGTTGATAAATTTTTTTCCAGGTTTTAGTGTCGAGAAGATGGTTATTTATAATCTAGAAAATAATCTACTTTACAGTGAGGCAGTGGGATATATATTTTAGATAAGAGTGGATATTTTTTCTTCTCATTGTTATGGTGATTTCTAAACTTTTACAGTGAGGCAGTGGGGGTGCTGAGAGTTTGGTTAATTATTTTGGGTTAGAATCCCTTCCACAATTGTAATTGTTCTTTCAAGCCGTACTTGTCACTGAAAGTTGTACTACATTGATATTTAGTATCTTAAACATTTTTACAAAAGTGTCTATTTTTTTTATATCAATTGTCTACTATTTAGTTGCATGTTTATCAAGAGGAATGGATTAATTTTCCTAAGCGCCGGCCGGGCTTATGTGAAATTTGAGGGTTGTTACAAAGCGGTCGTAAGAGATTTCACCTAATTAGAATACTTTTCTCTCCGAATAAACGGCTCCACCAAAAACAACAAGAATTGAAGTTGGCCTTGCTCTTAAGACAGTTTGCTAGAAATGCAAACTTAGGTATTTATAGACCAAGGATGTTTGGACACCAAGGAATTTCCAAAACCAAAAGTATTCTCAGCATATGCAATGAATGGAAAAATTCGGTTTTCCTAATTCCAATATATATGCTTGTCCAATATTTCCAAAATCTCTCAATAGAAAATCTCTAATTAGTAAATGCACATTACTAATTTTTATTCTCTAGAGATATGCATTAATTGATGGTGATTAAATCATATAAAACCAAAAACCTTAATTAAAAGATTCTTAATTTATTTCGGCACAGGATCACCTTGAGTACTAAGGAATATCTTTGAACAATAAATGATAAGAGTTACTGCCCTTATTCAAAGTATGTTGACATCTTTTCACTACAAATCTTTATTTCATATTTACATGGACTTGCATTCTTGGAATCGGTTATACCATACTTCCAAACAAGTTTAGAATTGGTTCGCCTGTTTTCCAAGACTATTATGTGATTGATCAAATACCAAAACACATACATGGGTTCAATCGGTTCTACCAATCACTAGGATCGGTTATACCTAAATATGGAAACACTTGTGATAGGTTACACCAGTCAGTAGGATCGGTTACACCAGTTACAAGGATTGGTTCCATCTACACATGGTATTACTTGTGATCGGTCACACCAGTTACCAGGACCGGTTACACCAATTACAAGGATCGGTCACACAACACTCATGATCGACCACACCAATTACTAGGATCTGTCACACCAATTATAATGATCGATTATACCATCACATGGTGAGTACTTAGGATCGGTTACACCAATTATCACAATTGGTCATACCAAATCATAAGTCTAGGCATTGTGATTAGTTATTAGATCAATCTAACTTCAACTACCGAAATAGTCAAGTATAGATTCGCGTTAAATCAATATAGATCTCAAAGAGAAACATAGAGAATGTCGATCTCACGCAACTAATCAATCAGATCTATCAAAGATAAACTAATTCTAGTTGAATCCCAGCTAAGCAAGTTTTGTGTACACAATTCACAAGATGCGAAAACTAATAAGAAATCTTCTTCGTCTTCAAATGTTCTTTTATCTTCAAAACCTGCACAACACCACTTGAATCTCTTATGATCAGTCATGCACAGAACGGAGTCTATTAATAATGGATTATCACAAGATGTCTTTAGATCCAACAAAAGTTCTAAAGATCTCGTCGATACTCTGATCTAGTTTGAGTGAATGTTATATCAGAAGAGAAGATTCTCAAGCATAAACAAACTAGGTGCAATCAAATTTTCAACAACCATTAGTCAATCAAATCAATTGAAAACTAATAACACTGCAATTATCTAGTTTCCCACCAATGGTACTCGTAGAACTTATTGATCCCACAGAAGTCTTTAAACGAGCGGTAGTAAGAGATTTCACCTAATTATGATACTTTCCTCTCCGAATAGACGGCTCCACCATAGAATTGATGTTTGCCTAGCTCTTAGGATAGTTTGCTAGAATTGCAAACTTAGGTATTTTTAAACCAAGGATGTTTGGACATCAAGAAATTTCCAAAACCGAAAGTATTCTCAACATATGCAATTAATGGCAAAATACGGTTTTCCTAATTCCAATAAATGCTTGTCCAATATTTCTGAAATCTCTCAATAGAAAATATCCAATTAGTAAATGCACATTACTATTTTTATTCTCTAGAGATATGCATTAATTGCTGGTAATTAAAGCATATAAAACCAAAAACCTTAATTAAAAGATTCATAATTTATTTTGGCACAGGATCACCTTGAGTACTAAGGAATATCTTTGAACAATAAATGATAAGAGTTAATGCTCGTGTTCAAAGTATGTTGACATATTTTCACTGCAAATTCTTATTTCATATTTACATGAATTTGCATTCTTGGAATCGGTTATACCACACTTCCAAACAAGTTTAGAATTGGTTCTCCTGTTTTCCAAGACCACTATGTGATTGATCAAATACCAAATTACATACATGGGTTCAATCGGTTCTACCAATCATTAGTATCGGTTATACCTAAATATGGAAACACTTGTGATCGGTCACACCAGTCACCAGGATCGGTTACACCAGTTACAAGGATCGGCTCCATCTACACATGGTATTACTTGTGATCGGTCACACCAGTTACCAGTACCGGTTACACCAATTACAAGGATCGGTCACACAACACTCATGATCGGTCACACCAATTACTAGGATCGGTCACACCAATTATAAGGATCGATCGTACCATTACATGGTGATTACTTAGGATCGGTTACACCAATTATCACATCCGGTCATACCAAATCATAAGTCTTGGCATTGCGATTAGTTATACCAAGATACATAACCTGAGTTAAGATCGGTTCTACTAACTCACACATATTGGTCATCCAAAGATTTGCAATGAATAGCCGGACCAATAATCCTATTGATTTCCCTTTCGATTCATAAAACAAGTTCATGAATGTACTTACTTTAAACAAATGTAAAACATTGCTTCCTATGATGAAATCTTCACCATAACCCATTCACATAATCATAACAATATATACAAGATTATGTCGATGTCATATCTACGAAGTTCAAAAGATAAGCGTTATACTTCATAGTCTAATTCATTAATACTATGATCATACTATTATGATCATGTCACACCACTAGAGTATTATACAATATGTACAGTATATACAGCTTCGCAGTTATATTTTCAATATAGCACGACTTGAAAGATACGTTTGGAATGAAACAGTTCAAGTCAATATTACTAACCTCAAGTGGAAGGATGATGTCGTCGTTGTAGTTAGTTACTTATTCACATTCTTCAGGTGTTCGGAGTAATACTTGTATGTCTCAACATTCCAAGACTTTCTAGTCTAACCTAAATGAAGTTGACTGTAGTATTTAATCAAGCGACTTTAGATGAGTTTTGATACTAAAATATGACAACCAAACTTGTCATACCAACGCTTGGTGACTTCAACCGATCTATGCTCTAACTAAGCTTCTTTGGGATCAATAAGCCTCCAGACTTACCGTCGGTGGAAGCTATATTTATTGTTTAGTTTTTAGTGTTTAATCACTTGTTATTAAACTAACGGTATAGTTATCTTCAACAGATCAAACTTGTTTATTCTTTGGTCCTTCTCGTATAAGGTTACTCAAGTTTGTTTGAAGATTTGACTATAACAAATTTGAGTGATTATAGATCGGTGGTGTAAACTGTTAATCAATCAACGTTAAAAAATTCCACTCTATGTGTTTGATCAATAGTGGAATCAGGTTGTTTTCCGCGGTTACTTTGAAGATAATAATTAAATATTGAAGACTTGGAAACTTTTTTTTGGTTTTAATATTTGTGTTACTTTTTGCGACTTGATTCTCTGGGATCCACATGCAGTTTATCCTGATAGACATGAGACTTGTAGAAGATCGAACAAACTGTCTAGTTGTCTTAATTTGCTTGGATAGATCTTGTTCACCAAGATTGGTTATTTCATTAATCATTATCTTGGTTTTGTTTTTATACTAGGGGAGTTTATAGGTATAAACGAAAATCATTTATTATGCTTTATCATTGATATGAATATTCATGTGGGTGATCTATAAGTGAGTTGGTTACTCGATCATATCTAGTCCTTTGTTGTTTCAGGTTACAATCCAAAGAAGTTGAGTGCAGAAATCACACAACGGCGAAGCAACTTAAGATAGTGAACTCTGTCTTGGAGTTCACGTACGTTGTCTAGATTGGTTGTAGGAGCAATAATAATGAAGGAACTGAGTAAGGAAGGAGTATTTATCTGGTATCAACTATATGAAGTTACGATAGGCAGTTTGTATAACGACTTAATTATGAGAATATTAAAATTTTGACTAGGTTTTGGGATTTTTCTGCCAGGCAGTTTGGTGGTAGCGAGGGTGATTTTACTCTAACGAGGTAAAAATCACCAACACCCATCCCCTTTGGGAGTAAAATCACTCTAACGTATTGTGAAAGAGGTAAAAAATCGTTAGAGTAAAATCACCCATCCCCTTCCCAGTTTTGTTTCTGATTCTGCTCTAAAGTGGGGAATTAAAGTTTTTAAATCCACTCATCCTACAAGATATGAGCGAGAGAATAAATTATTCAGTTTTATGGGAAGATAGGTTTGTTATTTTCAGTCGATCAAATTTCTTCGTTTTGATTTTGACTTTTGAGATCGGAAGAAGAGAATATATAATGCGTTTACTTTTTCAATTAAAACGTGTATTTATGGGATTAACCACAGTCGTAGCTTTATCAATTGGGAGAAAAAATCAGGACCGCATGTATCTTGCCTAATTTAGCGAAGCTACGTTTTATAATACAAATGAAAGAAATAGGCAAAAACGAATACCTAGGTAGGGTACAACCCTTTCCATAACGACACATCTCGATAATAAGTAATTTTCTGTGTATTGATTTTGAATCGCGTCGTTCATTTTCTATGACATTCTTTTTTTTAATTAGTTTTATGTACTTTAACTGAGCTTATTTTATCATTAAAGCGATCAACCACATCTTCTACTTTATAGTGTTACCCATATTGTGGCAACACAAAATTAACATAGTCTATTACTACTCACCCACCGCCGCCACCACCACAGCCACCACCTCCCGTTGGCCGTCGGTCGTATTTATAATTTTGAATCACAAACACCGTGTATAAAGTTTTTGTTAAACAAACTTAGGTCGTTAATTGATTTATTCTATTCTATTATATTTTTTAGTTTTATATTATGTATTATAGTGCAATCTATTTTATTTCAATAATAAAAAACCATGATTTATACAGTCGGAAACTAAAGATAACAGGGGTACTGTTTAGGTGATCTAGTGATCATGATCATTTTGTCCTAAATGATATGGTATCATCCTTGAAATATTTGGTATCAGTTTTTATCAATCATGCTAAAAATAACCACTACATCTTCCACAATACGAGTTGTAAGGATACATAACTAATATTGTCCACGATTATTCACCAACACCCACCACCATAAAAACCACCCATCACCATTATTTATTCCACCACCACTGATATTATCTCCTCCACCACTCACTAACACCAGCGACTGCCTCTACCAGCCACTACTTCTTCCGCTACCACCACTGATTTCTATTGATATAATTTTTATCAAAATTATTTGTTAATGGAAATATATATTCATTAGATTAATTAAGATTACATTTATAATGCAAAATAAAAAATCACTCATCATGAGCAATTTATGAGACACTAATTAATAAAATATTTATGACGTTTTTAAGTTGAACGAATCACGGTCATAGATTTATCTTTTCCGTAGACAAATCCCGACTGCTCTTTATGTTGCCTAACTTGTCTAAACTTTGTTTTGTATTGTACTAGGCCTTGACCCGTGCCGTAACGGCACGGGCCTTGACGTTGGTTAATTTTTACTATCGTACTAATTGTGTCCCGAAAAATTATCAACTCCTGTTATAGCGGTTTTGTCTTTTAAACATGATATAGCGCTTAACCCATATCGAAACGGCATGGGGATAATTTTTATCTGGATATAAATGAGAGAGGATCCCTTCACACTCTTAGATTCACACTATCTCACACTTTGGAAGATATTTTTCTTAATAAAACTTAAATGAGAGAGTATTTGAAGTTAAATATTCTGAGAATATGCCGTCTCGCAAAGCTCTACATATCCGCAAAAAATGAGCATATTCCGAAATACTAAACCCCATCATCTACCGATCTTAATTTTAACCGTTGAAAATTCGTTGGTTTTCGACGGTTGATTTTCAAAGTAGTAGATTACGGAGTTATACATTTGAAAATTTGCTCATTTTCGTGGGTATGTATAGCTTGGTAAGACGAACATATCCCCAAATATTAGCTTCAAATACGCTACCGTTTCGTTTTTGTAGAAAAGATAGTGCCCAAAGTGTGAGATACTGTAAAAATAAAAGTGTGAGGGGATCCTCCCTCATATGAAATTTAATATTTATTAATTATCGAGTTAACCTTCCTTATCATTACAAAGTAAAGGAAAAACCAATAGATATTTCTACTCTGCAGTCCACGACTCGATAATTAGTAATTTCATATGTTCTGATTTTGATTCATGTCGTTTGTCTGCAGTTATTAAATAACGTGACAATTGATTCAAGTTTTTTCCCCAATTGTCATGTGTTTTATCCGAGTTTACGTTAACATTAAAACGGTCAACCACGTTTTACACTTTATAATGTTACACGTCTTGTGGCGTCACGGAATTAACATAGTCTATTATTACTCACCAATACGCCCCACCACCACAAAACCACATGATACCATTTCTTTCACCACAAAACTACCTAGTAAATCTTTAATTTCATTTTATAAATAGTACTTATCACATCTATATTTAAGGTTTAGTCCACCAAAGTGTACATGTTTCTTTAAATAAAAAATAGCCCCCTCAGTGTCAATTTATGACTCCACCGCTACTACCACCACTGCTTACCCCATATAGGTTGTTGGGAGTAATTCTAATTTTCAATCACAAACACCATATATGAGGTTTAGATAGAAAAAAATTAAGTCGTTAATTAATTTGTCCAGTATTTTTTTCCTCCTCTTTCGTATTGCAATCAATTTTATTTTAACATTAAAAACCATGACTTATACGATATGGTACCAAAGATAGCATGGGTGCCATTTGGTTAATCCAGATGTCATGAACAATTTGTCATATATGATTTGATATCATCCCTGAAATATATGGTACATTTCTTTTTCAATCTTGCTAAAACAACCAACCGCATATTTCACAATACAATGTAATCCGACTATTGTAATAACACAGTACTAATATTGTCCACCACCACTACTTCTTCCAGCACCACCACCAGAGGCAAAGCCAAGATTTTGAGGAAGGGAGACAAAAAATTCTTGAAATTGGATACGGGTGCAAAATACAATTAATAGCCCATTTTATGATAAAAAAGGATCAAAAATAATTAAAATGGGGCTTGGCTACGCCCCTGACCACCACTAATGTTTCCGCTTCCAGCACATTTTAAGAACGCCACTGCTTTCACCACCTATTACCGCCACCAGTGTATATCGATATCATTTTTATTTTTACCAAAATAATTTATTAATGGAAATACATATTTATTAAATTAATTAAGGGAACATATATAGTGACAAAAAATTGATAGATCATTTATTATGAGCAATTAGTGAAAAGCTAATTAATAGAACACTTTATAATGAAAAAAATTAATAGATCATTTATTATGAGAAATTAGTGAAACAATAATTAATAGATCATTTATTAACCCGTGCCATTATGGCACGAGTGTTATATAAATTACGTATAATTATATTAGATTATTTAGTGAAAATTGTTTCTATTCAAACTTTTGAATAGAAGCCCGCAAAATGGGGTATTCTATATACATATATTGTAAATGTCAGTCGATAGTCAAATTATAATGTGTAATCTCTCAAGATGAATCCAAAATGCTACATCCTTTAAAGTCTAAAGAAAAGAAATAAAAAATTGGTACTTCAGAAAATCTCACCTTTCTGGACCAAAAATTTGTGAATAGATTAAAACCTCGGCGACCTATGATAACCAAATTTTCATAATCTGGCTAATAACAAAATATAGACACCCAAATTCAACCATGACATTATTGTAATTAAGTAGGCTATCGTTGAAAATGTATACTTTAGCTAAATATACAATAAATGAAATTCAATAAAATGATAGAAACCCCAAAAATTCATACATGAAGCGATGTCAAAAGAAATGGTTTTCTCAAATATTATTACCTCAGAGTAATTTGATTGGTCAGATATGTACATTTTGGTGGAAGAAGATTGAGAGAAGATGAAAAGAAGATTGACCAGAAGTATATTTTTATATTTAAGTCTTTTTTTTTCTTTCTGCAATCTATCTCCCCTTCCTAATTTTATTTCTGATTTTTGTTTGCTCCAAAGTGAGGAATTGAAGTTTTCAAAATCCACTCATCCTAACGGATGTGAGTGAGAGAATGAATTGTTCTTTTTATGGGAAGATAGGTTTGTTATTTTCAGTTGATCAAATTTCTCTGTTTTGATTTTGACTTTTGAGATGGGATGAAGAGAATATGTAATGAATTTCTCTCAATTAAAGTGTGTATTCGTAGGATCGACCGCAATCGTGAATTTATCAATTGGGAGGAAAAAACATGACCGGTATTTATCTTCCCTAACTTAGCGAAGCTTCGTTTTATAATACAGTACAAACAAATAGGTAGAAAAGTATACCTAGCTAGGGTACAACACTTACCGTAACGAAAAATCTCGACAATAAGTAATTTTTTGTGTATTGATTTTGACTTTTGCCACTTTCCTTTAGTAATTATATGACGTGACAGTCTTTTTTTAAATCTTTCATGTACTTTAACCGAAACTATTTTATATTAAGGACGATCAACCACATCTTTTAGTTTATAATGTTACCCATTTTGTGGCGACGCAAAATTAACATAGTCTATTACTACTCACCAACCACCGTCGCCGACGCCATCACCATAAAACCATACTATTTCTTTCTCCACCATAACCGCCGCCCACCTCCCGTTATCCGTTGTTCATACTTTTAGTTTATAATGTTAGCCGTTGTTCGTACTTCTAATTTTGAATTACAAACACCATGTATAAAGTTTTAATTGAACAAACCTAGGTCGTTAATTAATTAATTTCATTATATTTTTTTTATTGCAATATTCACTTTTGTATTGCGATTAATTTTCTTTTGACATTTAGAACCATGATTTATACAATTGGTTACTAAAGATAGCAGGGGTACCGTTTAGGTGATCCGGCAGTTATGATTATTTTCTCCTAAATAGCATGGTATCATCCTCAAAATATGGTACCTGTTTATATCAATCTTGTTAAAAACAACCAACTACATCTTTTACAATATACAATGTTACCCGTGTTTTAAATATACAAAATAATCTTGTCCACGACTATTCACCAACATACACCACCATAAACCACCCATCTCCTCTATTTCTTCCACCACCACCATTCACTAACACCCGCCACCGCTTCTATCAGCCATTACTTCTTACACTACCGCCACTAATTTCTATTAATATAATTTTTATTAAAATTATTTATTAATTGGAATACATATTTATTATATTAATTAAGAGGACATTAATAATGAAAATTTAATGAATTATTTATTATGATCAAATAATGAAACACTAATTAATAAAACATTCATAATGTTTTTAAGTTGAACAAACTACGGCCATTGATTTATCTCCTCCCTAGACAAATCTGGACCTCTCTTTATCTTGCCTAACTTATCCAAACTGTGCTTTATATTCTTGATATATATATATATATATAAAGTAAATATACTTGTATGTTAATCATCTTAGTAATAATTGACTATAAAAACACCTTGTTGAAATAGTTTTTCGTCGTTATTATATAGATAAGATTACACAAGGTGTGTCTAGATATGTTGATATCGAAAAGATTGTGATGTACTTGGTGTCCTATCTATTTCATCAACGACCATGTGGCACAACATATATATGAAAGCGATGTAGGAAATCTTCGTCAGAGTGCACGAATCAGTTTATAAAATAATCACGCATCATTTTTTCGAAACCTGCGTATCAAAATATCCAAGTCCATCTTCTTGTTGGTTCTCGTCAATTGATATAATTGCCCTGTATATAATTGGAGCATAGTAATGGTGACCTTTTTTTATCATCGTTTGAATCCTCGTCAATTGATCCCATTGCTGGATAAACGTTTCTTGTTGTCAGATAAATTTTAATATATCTATACTCATTTCCTCATTCTTTTCCAAATTAGGATCCACAAAAAAAAAATGATTGAAATACTGAAAAACAAGTAATATGTTGGAGAAATTGGATGAAATTTTGTAAAACTAAAAACTAAATAATAGTTATGTTTGAGAATTGTGGGAATGAGGGGTTTATATAAGTATAAGGGAAATATAATCGTTGGCGAACGATTATAAAATTTAGCCGTTAAGCATCCAAAGCTTGATCGGGTGAATTAACTTGGAATTATGAGCAGCTCATCCATGACTGCTCGGCCAAGCTTAGGCCTCTGGGTTCAGCTTTGGTTGTTCTACTCTATTCTCTGTTACAGAGAATGGGATTTTCTATCCACGTGGAGGCTCAAACTTGTGACTTGCTTCTGTTGGACTTGCTCTTAGAGTGACTAAAAGCAAATTAAACTAAATTGAGGTTTATACACCATAAAAAATAATAAACATGTTTTTAATAACTAAATTTTATATCGGGATGTACATATTTAAGATGTAATGTTCAAGAGCTAGGAAGCGCACTCTTACAATAACAACCATGAGCGTGGCCTCTTCCTTCGAATAAAAAAAAGAAAAGATAAATTCTGGGCCGTCAGATTAAAGTTGGATTAGAAAGCAAATTTTAAATCATAATGATAGATTAGGGTCATGACACACTTTCCATTACGATTACAAATTTTAGGTTTTGTAACCTAAAATTTTCGGTATATCTTGAGACAAATTTGAATCACCTAAAAAAGAATTGGGTGGTGTCACATCCTTATATTATATTGGCACATACTGGGTCGCTCATAGGGTATTTGGGTACATCTTAAAAAAAATTACCTTTTAATTTGTACAAGTCCAAAAACAAGAATTAGTTTAGCAACACAATTTCAAAATGACAAAAGAAAACTTAGTTTTTTTCTTTTTCTTGGAGCAAAATATTTTTATTTCTGATTTTTATGATTAACTACATTTCTGCCTTTCTACTTCTGATATCCAAACATGCTCCAGCGTCACAGCAGATTTTTGGTCATAATTAGGTAAGAAACATTTCCGCATAAGTAAAACCGGAACTATTCACAAAGCTTTCTGTAGACGGCCACTCGACATGACATTCCCGCGCTAAATTTGGCGAATTAACCGTTTCATTCTCTCATCCTCAACCATTTTTTCCCCGATCTTCTTTTGTCTCCATCCATTCTGGTTTCTATCCTTCTCCAAATCAACAGAAACAGAAGAAAAACAAAGTTTAGGACTTGTTTGGTTATGGTGTTCATCTGGTATTTCCATTAAGAGGTATGCAATAATAATATTTTGTCAGTTTTTTCAAATTAATTAAGTTCTAAATTTATGAAATAACTTACTTTCTTAAATCTGGACTCAATTTCAGGGTCTGTTAATCGACTTTTAAGGTAAGATATATGTGAACATTTACAGCTTTTTGATTTGTTAACGACATTTTTGCATCTATGGAGATTGTCTGGTGAAATGTCATGCTTTGAATACGTTTCTTCTGCTTGAACAGATGCAAATTGTTTGGTAAAATGTTATGCTTTGGGTACGTTTCGTCTGCTTTAAGAATGTGAATTCTGATGGAGGTTTCTATAGGTTTGATTTGATTAGCTTGTTTGGGAGTCACGACACAACGTAATTGAATTTCGGCATTACCGTGTTTCTTAGTGCGTAGATTCAGAAGAACACTGTAATTAAAAGGTTACATTTGTTCGAGGTGGGCTCGTTCATTTGTTGGTATTGATTGATGGTTATGGCCTAGATGCGTTTTTGTGTTTGTACGGTGTCTCAGCTTTTGGTTGGTCCCAATGGCTGGTGGCTCAATAAGTTCACAAGAAAGTGCAGGAAAAGGAAATGAGGTTGCTCAGAAGTTTATGTTTTTGCATGGAGATTTGGATTTGTGGATTTATGAAGCAAAATGTTTACCGAATATGGACTTAACTACGGAAAGGATGAGAAGATGTTTTACCATGTTTAGCTCTTTTACATCTCCAATCAAGAGAAAAACTGGCATTCGTCATAAGACTCATAAGATTATTACCAGCGACCCTTATGTATCGGTGTGCTTAGCAGGGGCGACAGTTGCTCGAACTAGAGTGATTTCCAACTCTGAGAACCCACTTTGGGACGAGCATTTTTGCATACCGGTAGCACATCCTATAGCTAAAATTGAGTTTCAAGTGAAGGACAATGATGTTCTTGGTGCTCAACTTATAGGAGTGGTGGATATAGCGGTAGAGAAGATTCTAACTGGAACAGAAATTAGTGGATGGTTCCCTATTGTGGGTTCGTACAATAATCCGTTGAAACCCTACCCTGAGTTACGCTTTTCTTTGCAATTTAAGGCTATTAAAGAGAACCCACTGTATAAAGATGGTGTTGGTGCTGGGGCTGATTACTTGGGTGTTCCTAACACATATTTCCCACTTCGAAAAGGTGGGCAGTTGACTCTTTATCAAGATGCTCATGTACCGGAGAATATGTTACCTGAAATCCCATTAGATGGTGGAAAGGTTTTCAGGCAAGGTCAATGTTGGGAAGATATATGTCATGCCATTTTGGAAGCTCACCATTTGATCTACATTGTTGGTTGGTCGGTATATCATCGTGTCAAAATTGTAAGGGAGCCCACAAAACCTCTGCCGAATGGAGGAGAACTAATCCTCGGTGAACTTTTGAAGTACAAGTCACAAGAAGGAGTCCGCGTTATGATGCTTATTTGGGATGACAAAACCTCACATGACAAACTACTACTGAAAACAGTAAGCCATCTATCTATCATTGTTCCTTTATCTTTGTTAAATTTGTCTTTTTAGTTCTGCTCTTTAAGGTATCCCCCATGTGTGTGCACCGAATGACCAGTGTTTTTACTGTATGTAGTTAGTTCTTTATCAACTGATATGGTTATTTTACGGAGAAGTTTTTTGGTTAATCAGTCGGGATGTTTTTCACTTTACCTGACATGGTTGTCATAAGTTGCTTTTCAATGCTCAAGTTTCAAGGTTTTCTTGTTGAGCCAAAGACATATGGACGTTACGCCGTTTCCCATGCACTAAGTTCTGTAGGCTATTATTTTGATTTACTTTACCTTTCTCCATAAATATTTATCTTGTTATGGCTCATAAGGATAAAGATGTTTCTGTAAAATTCGCATTAATGTTCCCCTGTAAGACATGAATCGGAACCAATTAAGAAAATTGACCATTTTATACTCCAAGAATTTCTGCAATGAAGTCGAATTCCAACTACCCTTTTGTACTTGTCCCTGTAGTTAAATACAAGACTAAACAAAGCATAGGTCTGATTGCAGGATGGAGTAATGCAAACTCATGATGAAGAAACTAGAAAGTTTTTCAGACATTCAAATGTCCATTGTGTGTTGTCGCCACGTTATGCCAGCAATAAGCTTAGTATCTTTAAACAGCAGGTACTAAATCACCACTCTTTTCCATATATTTAAGAAGCAAGGAGTACTTTCATTTGGTATTTATTATTTGTATTTACATGCACATTTACTGATATTTCTTTGCGTAAATCTTTCAACACAGGTTGTAGGAACATTATTTACCCACCATCAGAAGTGTGTTATTCTCGACACCCAAGCTCCTGGAAATAACCGAAAAATATCTGCTTTCATTGGTGGATTGGATCTTTGTGATGGAAGATATGACACCCCACAACACCGCCTCTTTCGCGATATTGACACCGTCTTTGAAAACGATTATCACAATCCTACATTTTCTGTAAGTGATTATTATACTTCCATGGCAATTAGCAATTTACATATTTTAACTGGACAATCAAATTTTCTTGCTCTGGGTCTCCTACCAATCCTACATTTGATGGGTGGGCATCTTTGTTTTCATAACTTTGTGGTGCTAACCTGTTTTATCACTGGGGACAAATAATTTCAGTGCACAGTTTCGAACAATTCGTTTGCCCTCTTCTAGAGTTTGTGCAGTTTTACCAATTTTCCTTTTATTTTGTTATTGATAAATATGTATAGACTCGGGGCGGCCCAAGACAACCATGGCATGATTTACACTGCAAAATTGAGGGCCCTGCCGCTTATGACATTTTGACGAATTTTGAGCAAAGGTGGAGAAAAGCCACAAAATGGAGAGATTTCGGATTCAAGAAAGTTGCACACTGGAATGATGATCCATTATTAAAGCTTGACCGGATTTCGTGGATACTTACTCCTAAACCTGATGATGATCATAATGTACGTGTTTCCGAGGAAGACGATACTGAAAATTGGCACGTGCAGGTAGTAAAGAAAATATATTTGTGAATCTCTTTGTTTGCGCTTCCTTTTCTTATCTCACCACTAAATTACACAAAAAAGGAAAAGAAAAAGAAAAAAAGAAGAAAAAGACTTAGATGAAAGTTGACCTCTGGAGACATGCTTTTACAGGTGTTTCGATCAATCGATTCTGGATCAGTCAAGGGCTTCCCAAAACTTGTTAAGGAAGCTGAAGCACAGGTTTGAACAGATACCTGTTACATGGCTCATTTCTTCACAGTTTGTAGGCAGAGCTGGCAGTTACTTAACTGTTCTTGTGTTATTTTCCTGCAGAGTCTCGTTTGTGAAAAGAACTTGAAAATAGACAAGAGTATGCACACTGCATATGTGAAGGCAATAAGATCGGCTCAACACTTTATATACATCGAGAACCAGTATTTCGTTGGATCGTCTTATTATTGGCCATCATACAAAAATGCAGGTTTATTCAAGATAAATATGTTCATGTTGCATTTTGTTATGACATGTTTGCAATAAGACTTGTTTCTGCGACATCTTTGATTACCATAGTTAGCAATTCAGTTTCTCATAAAGAATTTTGCTTATCATCTTGATAATCTGTAAGAATTGTGAAGTAAATTCACAAATCTCATATCTGTATTCATTCGTTAGAGCAGGACTTGGATATATTTTTTTTATTGTGGAATGTGGACTAATGAAATGATCAACTAACGCAGGAGCGGATAATTTGGTGCCGATGGAATTAGCTTTGAAGATTGCTAGCAAAATCATTGCAAATGAACAATTTGCAGTGTATGTAGTAATCCCAATGTGGCCTGAAGGTATCCCAACTAGCGCGTCTGTGCAGGAAATCCTTTTTTGGCAGGTGAACCTACTTTGACCTTGTTTACATTTGAGACTGATTACTGATATAACGTTCCCTTTGGACGTTCCTCAGCTGAGCTCTGTTTCAGTCCATCTCAGATGCATTTTATTACATTATCTGTTAAGTTTTTTGGCGAAAATTTTGAGTTTGATTCGTATTCTTGGATGGCTGTAAAGAATAATCAGTCTTACCTATGAACAGATAGATGCGAGGTTTAAGAATGTTGATGAGCTTTTTATGATGTCAAGCTAAAGCAAATATTACATTCTTGCAGGGTCAAACAATGGATATGATGTACAGGATTATCGCACAAGCACTTGATAGAGCAGGTCTTTCTAATGAAAAGCATCCACAGGATTACTTGAATTTTTATTGTCTCGGTAAGCGTGAAGCCGGTTCAGGAGAAAGCTCATCGCAGAATAGTCAGCAATCAGATGCATTGGTATGACCTCAAAAAAAACACGTCGAGTTGATGAAATGCGTATGAGTTCTAAATTTCAGAAAACAAAAGGAAAAATAGCTCAATTTTTTCGTTTCTCAAGTGATTTCAGGATTGTAACGAATCTCACCATCACAAAGGCCTTTACCACTATAATTGGTTTCCTAAAATCACCATTAGTCTTAAAAATGTGAAAGCAAGATTGCTTAATCAAGTTTACGTAGTTTAAATTTTTTTATGTTGTTTTTACAAAAGTGGCTAA
The DNA here is from genome assembly GCA_023531105.1 of Papaver atlanticum. NCBI lineage: Eukaryota > Viridiplantae > Streptophyta > Magnoliopsida > Ranunculales > Papaveraceae > Papaver > Papaver atlanticum. Next base: position 692,745 of record JAJJMB010008958.1, on the reverse strand, counting down.
TAGTTAGAATTTTTGGATGTTTTTTCTTGCAGAAGCTGGCTAATAAGTTTGGTAGATTTATGATCTATGTTCATGCCAAAGGGATGATAGTGGATGATGAGTATGTTATGATGGGGTCTGCAAATATTAATCAGAGATCTTTGGATGGTTCAAGGGACACAGAAATAGCGATGGGAGCTTACCAACCCCATTACAAATGGGGAGGAAAGAAAAATCATCCACATGGCCAGGTTTGAACATGAACCCCCTATTAAAATTGCAATTCATTTTCTTGATAAATTACACTGCATTTGTTAGAGAACTTCTTGAAAACTAATGATTCTTTTGCGCGATATCAAGTTTGTTTGCATTTCAAAAATTCATTTAAATGGTTTAAGGTGTAAATGTACTAGTGACGGTTTATAGTTGGAAAAACATAGAAAGAGTGAGAAACGAAAGAATTAAATGCAAGCTCTAACACAGAACGGATGAGCTTTATGTGGATAAGTCTCAATAGCATTGATGATTGTGATTGATAATTTAAAGTTATGATCAATTTAAACCACTTTCTTAGACCCTGTCACATCGGCATATGGCATTTGTGCACCAGTACTGTGCTTTTCCTATATATATGCTCATAATGTCGAGTCAGTTGCTGTGCCTCAATGTATTTCCATGCCAACTAGTTAGCTCTAGGTTCAGCGTCTCAAGTAAAACCTTAATGTAAAAATATGTGGAGTTACAAAAATGTCTTTTATGAGTCTTGATTTTAGGTCAGTAACCCATTGTAGCACCATGGTGTTTTCAGGTGTACGGTTATAGGATGTCTCTCTGGGCTGAGCACCTTGGAACCCTTGAAGACTCATTCGGTGAACCACAGACGCCTGAGTGTGTTAAGCGTGTGAACAAGTTAGCAGAAGAAAACTGGAAGTTGTATGTGTCAACCAAGAACGAAAAAATGAAGGGACATTTGATGAGATATCCGGTAAAAGTTGGTAAAGATGGGAAAGTCAAACCGCTGCCTGAATATGAAAACTTCCCTGATGTGGGCGGTAAGATTCTTGGAGCACCGACGACTCTTCCGGATGCTCTAACAACATAGTGATAAGATTGTTTTGTAACCAGGCTGGATTGACTTGAACAGCAAAAGCATTTACAGCATCATAGGAAAGTTTTCAGATATGACCACTGAATGTAGATGGTTTCCATGGTTTGTGTACATTTGCAACTCTTACCACGAGTAATATTGCAATAGTCGTCTTAATACTCTAGTGCAGAACTACTTGGATCAAGAGCACCTGAGAAGACTCAGCTGCTCCTGATTGCTGATTTGTTGAGAAATTGGCTTTTGCTCATACGGTTGTAACTTGTAACTTGTAAACTTGTAAGACTGAAGGTTATATTATATTATGGTTAATTTTTTTTTGAGTACTTTGATCATTATGCTGTTATGTCAGCACTAGCTAGTCTTGTGAGAGGGTGTTTGGGAAGTGCTTCTCACAGGTTAAAAAACATGGAAATGTTAGTTTGGCCAAAGGCCCAATTTATAAGTTAGTTTGGCCAAAGCAACTTAAAAAACAACTTCTACAAGTTGCTTTTGGGAAGTACTTCTTCTAAACACCCTCAGTTTCAGATTTATTTTCTGTAAGAGGAGGGTGTTTCACATTGTTCACTCACAGTTTCCCCCTTTCTCCTCCTAAGTCTCAACTCCCCTCCCCCCACACCCCCAACATCAATGGCAGATGTTGTGAGGAAGTTCTTCACCACATCAATGCTTATGTGGATAGCTCCAATTCTGATTCTGTATGGTTTTAACAACAACTTGTTTCCTGGTAATCCTCTTCCCATATTCATATTGATTCTTTAATTGTTTTCTCTTGAAATAGTTTAATTAGACTCCTCACAGGCGAAATTTTTAATGTGATTGATAATCAGGTTATAGAAGTTGTATCTGATCTGATTTTGTTTTGCAATTTCACTCTCCAACAGGGTCAAATCAGTTGTCTTCTCATTCCTTGACGATTTTGAGTGGATTGCTTGCTGTTATCTCCGTCAATATTGTTATTGCATTCTATATTTATATGGCGATGAAAGAGCCCTCCAGTAAGCACGAGCCTGATCCTGCTTTTCTTGCCGAAGCTAAAGCTAGTATCAAGCAGCAACAGCCCACTTCAACTGAAACTGAAGATCTTTCCCAAGATCGCCAGAAGCATGAGTAAATGGAAACGTGCAATGACCAGGTTCGATTCTCATGGATTTTAATTAGCCAAGTGAAGTATTTAGGTCGTAGAAAATTCGAACCACTTTTAGATAGAACATACATCAAACAGTTTTAGCTCAATTCTGTCAGGAGTACTTGAAATCATATATAATTATACCTGGATTGTTAATTCTTGATTCATTATTGTACTTCGTCTCTTCGCATGTTCAATCTTGTAGATACCTGCTGGTTATGTAACTTACAATGTCCTATCTCATGTATCAGATAACAATTTTTCTGTTGATGTTTGGCTTTCTGATCTTCATATAAGGCTATTATCTATCCTGCTCTCCATGACCTTGTTGTATCACCCATAATCTTGTCAATGTTAGCTCATGTTCATATTAGCTTTTCCGGCATTTTTAATAGAGAAAAGTAGCTTCTATAGTTCCTTCCCCTAACTTGAGTTCAAGCTATGTTTAGTAGGATTAAACGAATCTTATTTAACTTTTCAGACTTTTAAGGGGCTTTTATCTGAAGGGAGAAATTTGTGATTATGGTTAGGAGGCATTGTTTTCCAAGATTAAAGTTGTCTTTCTGGGGGTTAGTCTCATGAATATTCACAGAGAAATTTCCTTAAGATTTGCTCTGATGTGATAGGAATGTTTGGGTGCACTACGAACTTGGAGTGGACTTATTTAAGTTATACTGCATTTATAGTCCAATGATTGTACAATTGTACTATTGGTTCTCAATGTTGTTTACAGGCTCTACTTTGTTATCGTTAACTCAGCTGTATTTAGCTAAAACTAGTGTCATATCAGATAAACCTAGAAGTGATGTTAGGGAGGTAAATTAAAAGAGTGGTGGAAGATTTCCAGAGGATGTCTTTTTTTCTTCCTGCATTTGCTAGTTGTTTTTTTTGTTTGTTTTTTGATAACTCTGCATTTGCCAGTTAGTAGCAGTCTGATACTTTTTTACACTGTACAAGATAATAACAATAGGTCCCTGCATAACAAGGTCTGGATAGGCACTCGTTAACTCAAACGTTTCTGGCCAATCCTGTTGGACAGAACCAGCCATTTGAATATTAGTCATCCACGAATTTAGAACAATTGCTGGAGGTTCCTATCTGCTGCCAGCCTGCCACGGCGCTGATCATTTGTATTTATGACTATACTGATGTCAGAGATGTGAAGGGGTGGAGAAGGTTGGTAGAGCATTTGTTTTGTGTATGCACGACTCTCCATGATGCTTAACGACACAATAAGAAGTTTGTTCTGAATAAAAAATTGGATTGAATTGAATGGCAAGTTTCAGTGGTGGAAAGGAGGTATATAGATACTGTAAAACCACAGAAAGTGGGCAGACAATGTAGGAGGTGCATATCAAATTTTTAGGTAATTCTTAGGATGAATACCAGGGATTGGCAACTCCAACTTATAGGAGGATCAAAACTGCTGAAGTCATCTTATCTGTAGTGTAGAACAAGTTTAGTCTTGTTAGTATATTTTATGCTTTCAGAAAATGTTAACTGATCACGTCTTGAAAATGCTATTCTATCGTGATTGGCTGTTGATGCTTCGGAATCTCTTTGTTCAGATAGTTGTACTTGCTTCCATAATTGTTGACTATGTCATTACATGATGGATAATGTATGAAAACAGCGCAATAAGTAGTTAGCAAAGAGTTTGAACCCTGTGACCCAAAGTTGGAGAACCGGAATCAAATTTGAAGAGAGTTCTTCAAAGTCAGTGTAACCCAACTAGTTGCGACAACGCAATCCTCTTTCAAGATCTAAGCACTCATTTTTGCACACTTTTGAAAAACCTAGACGGAAAGAGAAATGAAGGATAATCTCTCTCAACAACCGGTGAGGAACGGCAGATAGCAAGGCCAACGACCTTTTTTTTTTTGTCTTGGAGGTAGCTATCAGCTTAGGCAGACGACCAGTCATAGTATCTTGTTGCATAGTGTCGTCCATATGTGGTCTAGAATCTCTAGGCTGAACTTAGAAGTCCAGTTGAGTAAAAGAGACCCAAGTAGCAACTAGGCATGTAATAATTGATGGGCAATTTACAAAGCTAGGCCTGTTTCTTTTGGTGGTTTACAAAACTTTGCATTTTTAGGGCGACCTTGAAAGAATTAGGGGCGACTAATAAGACAAAAACGGGTCACCCAAACCTAAAATGTAGCTATCCCTTATTTCTGATTTTTCAAATGGCTAATATGCCCTTCTATAATCGGTAGTCAAAATTAAAATCGGCAGTTTAATAAAATAATCGGTAGATAATAGTATACTCAGTAGTTAATGTATATATAGTTAGTATTAGGATTTTTTTATTTGAGTTATTTAGTTTTAAAGTTTAGAGTGGGGAAGAAGAAGAAGAAGTGGGAGAAAACCATTTTTTCTTAAATCAACAACAAACATGGATGGGTATGAAGAAGAAGGTGAAGAACATAATGTTGAAGGTTCACTATCGTTTAGAGAAGACAATTGGGTATTTGTTGAATGATCCAAATTTTTGTGGAGAGGAAGCCCTAGACGACGATTTCATGGAAGAAAACGAAGAATCACACGAGATCGAAGTTAATAATGGATCAAACATACAAGTATTGTGTCAAGAAACTCTAATACCCATTTTGTGTGCGTTTGTAACAAAAATTCCGATTTTTGCATGCATTGAATGCCATGAACTACCCAGAATCAGTAGATAATGTATTACCATATCTACCGATCATAAATTACTGAGACATCAAATATCTACAATCGGTAGTTTTGTGGACGTATAATACTACCGATTATGAAAAATCCCCAAATTGAAAGTTTTAATTTTTCATAATCGGTAGTTTTCCAAATTTACTTTTCTATCGATTGTCAAAGTCACCCCAAATACGAATTTCTCCAAACTTATAATACTTGGTTTGTTTCATTTTATAATCGGTAGGTTAGTAAAAAAATTTAACCTCCGATTATGGTAGTCGCCCCAAAAACAATTTTCTCCAAAATTGAAAATTTTGTAGTTCTTCATATTTCATAATTGGTAGTTGATAAATTCATTTATCTTCTGATTATGGTTGTCGCCCCAGAAAAAAATTACTTTAAAAATTCGAATTTGACAACGTATAATCTGTTCTACTGTATTCACATTTATCTACCGATTTATTTGTAATCGGGTGTTGGGGAACGAGTAATACCTCCGATTATTCAAGTTTTTCTATACAGTAGTCGTAAACTTTTCTATATAAAAATCGGTAGTCTAGAGTCGTATGTTATTACCGATTATGTCATTATTGGTTGTATAGGGTCGTATATTATTACCGATTATGTCGTAAACATTCATATCGTGCTTCCGATTATTTTTTCCTAACTTGTTGTTTTCATACGTAGGCTATTGTAGTGGTTGATGATGATTTTTATTTGAGGCATGATACTTCCCTACACTATGCAAACGATTTGGTATACTCATGACTACTCTATTTTTTTCTTCAAATATTATATGTTAAACGCTTATGCTTATGAGTTTTGTTTTGTTATATGCGCATTTAATCATTTGGAAGTAAGGCGGAGGCAAAGGAATGGCTTATCAACAAGGCAAAAGAGAAGATGTGCGTGGTAGTTCAGAACAATTGTGTAAAGGACATTCGGTTTGAAATGATTTGTGAGCGAGGTGGGGAGCAAAAGAGTCACGAAGGAAAGAATCGTAAGTACGTAAGGAAGATGACGAGGAAATACCGAAGTAATACAAAGAAGATAGTTAGCCCATTTAAGATTGTCTTATATAAGCCCGACAGTAAGGAAGGTAAGGAATGGAAAATGTTTGAAGTTGCTAATGGTTGTCAATACCACGATGATCCGAAAAGTCTTATTGGGCATGTAACGGTTGCTAAGTTAAAACCACGTGAATGGAAACGGTGAAGTCTATGAGGATTTGTAAAGCGAGTGCGATCTTAAGTAAGATAAAAGCGGACGACCCCAACAACTTGTCAAGTTGGCGCTAACTACGATCAAAAGGACGAAATGGGATGGTAGAACGGTTATGCAACAATCGGAGTGGTTAGCGGAGTTACATGACTACACGTTGTGAAAGGAAGAAAATGATGGTAAAGTGGTTCGTATTTTCTTGGCACATCCTTTGATGATCCAATTGGCACAATGCTTTCATCAAATTTTGTTGATAGATGTTACTTATAAGACAAACAAATATAACATGCCGTTGTTGAACATTGCTTGCCATACTTCCGACAAAAACACGTTCACGGTGGCGTGGGGTTTAATGGATCATGAAAACAACGTGAATTTCATTTGGATGTTGCAAACATTGAGGTCAATTTATAACAACGAGGATTTTCCAAGGGTTATTGTTACGGATAACGATCAAGCCTTGATGAATGCAATAGCGGTAGTATTTCTGGAATCCCAAAACTTGCTCTGTACATGGCACATTCAGTGCAACCTCCTATCTGATTGCAAACATCATTTCCAATCTAAAAAAACAAGGAAGGGTACCAAGAGGTCGAAGGAAGAGGATGAACGCATTAGCAAATTAACCGTGGAAGAACGAGAGGAAGAGAAAAGGTTATTTAAATAAAAGTGGAAAGAGGATGGAATAAAGTGGAAATTATTTATGAAAGCATGGGACAAGATCGGTTGGTCGATAACCGAGGAAATTTATGAGGTTAACTTGAAGAAATTTGAGGATGAATGGGGCACGAACTATCCAAAACCTGTTGATTATTGTAAAACACAATGGTTGGCATCGCATAAGGAGAGGTTTGTCTTTTCATGGACATATGAATATCGAAACTTCAAGAACGAGGCGACAAGCATTGCAGGGGGGGTCTCACAGCCGATTAAAGAAAATACTACTCGGTAGTCAAAATGGAATTGCGTCGATCCAAGAAGCAATCCATGAATACACTAATCGTGATCTCATAAAGATTAGGGGTTGTATGGAATTTAGTAGACATAGATTCCCTTTGGAAAATAAAGAGGAAAGAATGCTTCTAAGGGGCATTATTCATAAAGTTTCAAAATGGGCAATAAATCACATGATGAAAAAATTGAAGCTCTATAAAGCTTACGATGACGAGAATACGATTTGTGTTTGCAAGGATATGATAGGTATTGGACTTTCGTGTCGTTATAAGTTGGGTAGGTATGTTGAAGTGATTGACATCAATGATATTCATTCATTTTGGAGGCAATTAGCTTTTGATCCAAGCACCCGGTAGTTAATGGCCCGTCATTCTTGGAGACGGAATTATGTGCAAGAATCGTCGAGCGTTACTCTGTAGCAAATGGCGCCAAAAAGCAAATATTCACGAACCATTTGGAATAAGCCCTTCACCCTTGTTTAAGGGAGGTTGATGAACCTGTTAAGCAAAAGGGGATTGGTAGGCCGAGCACCGAAGTGTCGAGGACCATCCAAAGAAAATAGTTGAAGATACATTTGTCTAATAAAAGAGATTGGTCTAGGCACGAGCATGTGGACGCCGAATTTCAAGATGAGACGGCACCTAAGAAAAGAGGTTGTCCGAGAAAGGATCAAGGTGGACCAACCGCACGACAAGTGAAACCAAAGGTCTCTACGGAGCCTTCTCAAGTAAGTCAAGCCGAGGCGGTGGAAGAAGTTGTTGAGCAAATGGGCGCCTCGTAACAAACCCAACCAATGGATATGGTGACTATAAAAGAGAAGTATGGTACTCTTCGTTGTCATAGGGATCTTCAAGGAAGACCAAATCGATCCACGTATACAATATACAAAGAGTATTTGGACCAACTCCCTCCACTCATTGCTCCATTTGTTTTGTCCACCGACGAGGTTGAAGGGGATTGAAATTGTGGGTTTCACGTTGCTACGGAATAAATCGGTCATTTTAACGAGGCGGTTATCGAAAATGTCACCCAATGCCAATATTTAAGAAATAAGATGGTCGTACAACTAATGAAGGACAAGAATTTCTATATGGAGATGATGAGGCGAGGAGATAGATACGACAAAGAAAAAGAGTTCAAAGAATTATGTGCGCGTGTAAAATGCAGAAAGGGATTGAAGACAATCAGAGCCAAGTATTGGGCCTATATGTGGATATCTCCTAGCAGACATATTGAATTGCGTGGAACATTATTTTTGTCCTCTAAAGTATGGATTTTGTGTTACGTATACTCCGACTAGAACGGTTTGTGATGAGTCGATCAAAGATAAAATAATCGTCATAGCATTTGTCAATGACATGCATTTTATCGGTTTAAGGTTAAAGAAAGATTGTTCATCGCCTCCGGTAGCTAGATGGGTGGACAACTTCCCAAAAAATCATTGTAAGGATTGGGTGAAACAATATGATTCCAACATGGTGGATTGGGATCGTGCCATGAACAACTTTCCCAATGGCTTACTCGAATTGATCGAAGATGATGATGATGTTTGATCGTTATATTTGTAAGATGTATTTTGAACCGCCCTTTTTGTACATGTTTTTTGAACATTGATATAACATTCCAAGTGATAGAAAAAAACATTAGTGTAATGGATTTTTATGGAAAATTTTATAAGATCCTGTCAAGATATTTGATATAATCGGAAGTTATACATATGATATATCAATCGATTGTTTAATCTGTAGAAAGATTAGCATATTTAACTTCCGATTGTAAAAGGTTTCTGACAATTTTTTTGAGAACTTCCCGGAATCGGTAGATAACATAACATACTAACTTCCGATTACAACCAGCTTCTGACAAAGTTTTTTAGAATTTCCCATAATCGGTAGATATAATAAGACACTTACTTCCGATTGTAACCAGATTCTGACAAAAAATTTGAATTTTTTTCCCAGATTCAGTATATATAATAAGACAACTTACTTCCGATTGTAACCAGATTCTGACAAAAAATTTGGAAATTTTTCCCAGAATCAGTAGATATAGTAAGACACTAACTACCGATTGTAACTAGATTCTACATTCGGACGATAACATAAGATACTAACTTCAGATTGTAACCATGAACTTCAGGATTTCATAACTTCTATCATATATGAATCCATCTCATTTTTCCTCCAAGTAGTGCCTTTTTGTGAGTCTCTCCTACATAAACCAACAAATATAAAAGATTCATAAGTTCATATAGTTTAGTTGGAAGATCAAAACAACTCGTCTTATGTAGAAGAAGTATGCAAATACTTACAAATTGTTGGATCGACAAACTTAAGTGGCTAGTGTTAAAGATTATCTTTTGTATCATTATATAATCATTTACCCCTTTTTGGATAATTTGGTACCTATTTTGAACTTGTTGGAGGGATCTTTGTTTTGGATTTCCATACTCTCGTATAATTGGCTATACCCCTCCACCTCCCCCCACCCCACCCCCCAAAAGGTTTTGGGTGCGATAGAACCGACTATGACATCTTCACGTCTTGTTTCGTGATACCATGTTTTGACAATGGCCAAATCTTCAGCTGCATAAAACGTTGCCATGTTTGTAATTTGAGATATACAATGTATTATAAAGAGTAGATGATGGAACATCTTCTTGTTGAATACAAGAGGCTAGAGGTGTGTAGTTTGGTGCATAAATGAGAATAAGTTACCCTCCTTATATAGATAAGAGTCCCAACGTCTCTATTTTTTGAAAATATAGTCGTTATTGCGCACTGTAACAGAAGTGTACAGGTATTACGTACACTATGCTTACAAGGAATCTTTTATAATCGGTATACAAAGTTACACAATTAACTACCGACTGCAGAATCGGTAGTTAATTTTTTTTATACGTCAGATTATTTTCATTTTTGTATTCATAGTTTCATTCAAACATAACAATCGGTAGATAACAATTTGTATTATTTACCGATTAAGTGTGTTTTTCGAGGCACAACTAGTTTATTTTGAATAAATAGTCGTTGGAGTATTTGCAATGACAAGGTCATTTCAACTTTGTGTAACGGTAATGCGAAGATCTTAATCGGAAGTTAAGTGCTTAAATAGACGTCCGATTATTATGAAAATTTTGAATATCATAAGGGTCTCCCCCATACAAAGAGAGATGCTAAACGGATAATTTTGTAGATTCAAACAATAAAAACTTAATAATCGGTAGATATAGCATAATATTATCTACCGATTGTACTTCCACAATTCTATTACAATGACTTGTGATTAGCATCGTGGACGTCTTGGACGAGCCCTAAAAAGATTAAATCTGTCCATCGCCTTAAGGATTCTAAAATGAGCTTCGTAACGGTAGTTTGATCCTTTCCATCTCCGCCATTCCCTGAGAGATCGCGCTATGACCTCATCATTGGTTTCACCTCTCAATCGATATTGATTCACCAAATAAGTTAAATGGACGAATTCTTCGACATGTCCATTTATTGAACCAATTCGGCAGAAAAGATCACCTACATGACAGTTATTTGGGTTACCGGTGTCGACGCAGAGATGTTAGTGAATGCTCCCAAAATAACTCATACTCATTACACCTCATTTCCTACGTTATTCTCCTCGCCTCGGATAGAATTGTACATGGTGCCTGAGATAAATCTTCTTCAACCGTGAACTCTGTAAGATTAATGAATTGTCGATCCATTAGCTATGTAGAAATGTAAGATGATTACTTTGGTGTTGGAGAGAGTTAAAATGTATTTGTGATATGTAAATGAGTAGAGGATACACTCCTTATATAGATTAGAGCCCCAAATGACTATATTTTTTGAAAAAATAGTCGTTAAGACGAGGTGTAACACGAGTGTACGGAGCATATTCCGTATTAGCTCATACATATGCCAACAATCGGAACTTACGGCTTCATTTTAGATAGCCGATTATGTAATCGGAAGTAAATGGAGTTCACATAACTTCCGATTATAAAGTTGCCCAAAAATTGAAATTTACCAAAATCTCTAATTTTTCGAATTTTGGAACTAACATAATCGGTCGTTTATGAAGTTCACATAACTTCCGATTATATAGTTGCCCCAAATTTGATATTTGCCAAAATCTCCAATTTTTTGAATTTTGGAACTAACATAATTAGTAGTTTATGAAGTTCACATAACTTCCGATTATAAAGTTGCCCCAAAATTAATATTTGCCAAAATCTCTAATTTTTCGAATTTTAGAACTAACATAATCGGTAGTTTATGAAGTTCACATAACTTCCGATTATAAAGTTGCCCCAAAATTGAAATTTGCCAAAATCTCTAATCTGTCGAATTTTGGAACTAACATAATCGGTAGTTTATGAAATTCACATAACTTTCGATTACTAATAATCGGTAGAAAAGGAGTTAATTCTGTGTCCGATTATTAGGTTTTTTTTGATACAGAAGAACTGTAATCTGAAACTACAATAATCGGTAGATTACAATATAATGTTACTCCCGATTGTGCCCAAATCTAACAAATTTTGGAAAATTCACCAGAATCGGTAGGTAATCTTGATAGTTTATCCTCCGATTATTGTGAGAAATTCAAAAGTTTCATTTTCGAAGTTGGAGTCGCTTGATAATCAAGTAATAAACATAACTCAAAACACATTCACAACCCTTAAACTTATAATCCAAAACAAGTATTTAAAACAACATAATCCGAAAGAAACTTTTAAAACAACATAATCCAAAACATCGAACGACACATTAAGAGTTATTTTTTATTTTTAGGTTTGTTTAAAGTTTTATAACGCTTAACACAAATAAGAAAACCAACATTTCCACCATCATCACCTCCAGCTTCCTCAACATTGGATTCATCTTGAGAGCTCGATGAAGCGTGGGATCTTTTTTTCGTCTTTGATGTTGTTTTCTTGGGCCGGTTCTTCGTGACTTTCTATTCAAAATGAACTGCATAATCTTCATTATCAATTAGGTCTATGTGCTCTTTTATCTTCTCAATTGGCACGGGCTCTCCATTCTTTATGCATCCATCGCACCATTTAGACAAAGTCTTGAACCTGTTCACCTATTTTTTTCATTAACATAACATCAAATGGAGTTTACCTAAGAAACTGAGCCATAATATTAAACGGAAAAGACATAACAATACGCTCCAGTCTATCATAACCACTTGGTTTCTCTTTGACGATACAATTATAATTGGACGCCGCCAAAGTGGTCTTTGATTTAAGTTCATGGATTACATGAATGTGAGAATGCTCCCGGTACCATTCCATATAGCCTGGAGCATTTTCATCACCTCGGTTGACAGGTCACCCAGTGTTGACCAATTGGTTCATCCTATTATCCCAATGGTCAATAACAGATGGTTTACCAGAGTAAACTACCTTGATGCTGTCAGTATTAGACTCGCAATGCTCTACGTCCAATTTGAACTTGCTCCGTAAGTGATGCCATGGTTCTCCTTGTACAAAACCGTGTTGTAACATGACCCTTGATCCATTGTACATCACATAACCTGTGGGGTGCCACAACGGTCCAAAATAAAGGGACAACTCGGACGGACCCGCTAAATGTCCACTAGCTCGGTCTTCCTTGTAAGGATCAAAGTATACCTCTGAGGCCTTCATCGAGTCTAATTTCTCCCTCAAGCGAATCAACTGCTACTCCTTTGTCCTTTAACGATTGTCAGTGAACTTGTACTTTGTTCCTCTCGGTGTACCTTTCTCCTTCTCCGGGTTCTCTTCTGCCAATTCCAGATTAGGGTAGTGGTCATAGATCCATGTCTATATACATATCAAACCAAGTATTAGAAATTGATTCTTAAATTAGATAAAAAAAAATAACGATCAATGGATTAATATAGTTGAGAAAATACTTGGAATAGACTCACGTTCCCGGCAATTTGGATAGTTCTAAGCCTCGACGCCTTTCTCAACTCTTCCATCAAGAATGCTTGGCATGCCGTGCCCCAGGAGTACTCGACGACCTTATCGAGAGGATGCAATAGTTGTAGGAGGTTGGTTTCTACTCGGTTGCCACTAGCATTGGGGAAAATAACACATCCCAATACACATAAGAGATATGCGGTGGCCGCGACATCCACTTCGGCATCAGTTAACGGTCCTTGATTTTCTTTCTCGACTATGCCTCTGAACATCTTTATCAACTGGCCCATGTTGAACTGTCTAGTTTTGTAACTAAAATACCTGTTGAACTCAGTGTCTGATGTTTCTTTATCCCAACCAAAACACTTTTGACACAAAACGTAAAGTTGTGCCCAACTTAACTGCTTTGTGTATTTAAACTTGACAGCTACCCATGGTCATTGAGACTAAGAATATGCTTCACATCATTCGGAGTAATCGTCATCTCCTCAAACGACATACGAAAGGTGTTAGTCTCGGGATACAATCTCTCCAAAAAAGCCGATATTGTGACCCAATCATGTTCCAACATTGAATTCTCGACAGCAATAGATAACCCCGAGTTGCTAATAATTGTCCCGAACCTTTCACATTCACCGGTTAAAGGTCAATCTTTCATTTTTGTTGGTGCGGCTATGGGTTTGGGTAGACGAACCGATCGGAATGATACTATTAAACACACAGCACATTACAAAATAAATAGAGTACTCCTTAATAATATTACGAATAAAACGACAATACGTTAATAAAAAGAATATGCCTATTACCACGGTTTCGTAGATTTCTTCGGCCCAGGAGTCTTTGAATAAAAACAACAATTCTCCTCCATCTCTCAGTAGTCCCGGGATTTCTTCTTCAAATTCCGTCCTTTTCAAATGAATTGGGACAAGATTGATGCTTTCGTCGCGATTGGCTTCCTTGTAACTCCTCTTTCTCCTTGTGTAGTACTTGGTTGTCCTTTTTCTTGTACTCTAATTTCTGGAAGACTTGATTCAACTTTATCTTGTACTTGTGGAGCGCTTGGTTCTACTCCTTCTTGAGTTCCATCATTGCTTGAATTTCCTTGACCGCTCATTTCTCTCTGTGCACTAGCACTTAATTTGTTACCCCCTTCGCAACGAGGCCCTAAGTCAACTGTATCTTGGGAGGCTTTCTTACCTCGCTTATCCCTAAACAACAAAATAAAAAACAATCGGTTCGTAAGAATATGTTTATTACCTACATAATCGGAAGTAAAAGACCACAAACAAAACCCGAATGTATATAATCAGAGTCAAAACTAAACTCATAACAAACAATTATACATAATCGGTAGCACGGGTTCAAGATTAGCAACCGAATGTAGAAATTTTAAAATGAAAATTTCTAAAGTCATGAAGACCCACATAATCGAAAGATTACTAAACAAACTAACAGCCGATTACACCTTAATCGGAAGCAAAAAATACATATCTTTCGATTATACTGCATTTTAGAGACAGTAAGTTCTAAATTGATGAGGAAAATATAGTCTGAAGGGAATATTCATACTTATCTACCAAATAACGAAAGTCGCTCCCCTCCCAAAAAAAAAAACATTTAAATAATTATAATCGGAAGTAAAATACTACATTCTATTTCCGATTCCATCGAATCTATGTGTCTCCATATCTTCTATCATCTGTTATAATCGAAAGATAAAAAAAAAACTTGACTACAAATTAAGACCATTTTAGGGTTCAGTAAAAAATTACGTCCTACAATCGGAAGTAACCTAAAAATATATCGCCCGATTAAGATCGGTGTTCACGGGGAATGAAGAACACGACCAAAATCGGGAGTTTAAAAACAAATCTAACTCCCGATTCTGGGAAAGGAACCGAAAACCCTAGAAATTCTTTTTATCGATTCGTCAAATTAAGGCAACATAAACCCAAAAAATGGTAGAATCTTACCTAATTGGGGCCATTTAAAGTTGCTTGAGAGTAGAAGTATCAAAATCACCACTAGCAACTACATGAGCGGCCTCATCTTCTTCGTTTTCTTCGTCATTTGCAGTTACAATCACGTTGTTCTTTGATTTTTCTCCAATTTTTGGATCCACGGTATACATTTTTCACTCGAGCTTTTTTGGGGTTCATTAGTTCTAGTCATCATTTAGTAGAACAATCGACGATTCACGACGACAATGAATTGAAGTAGAGTTCAATGAGGGAAAAAAGTTTCCTCTCTGCAATCGGTAGGAAGAAGAAGAGGAGAAGAAGAGTTGAAAAGAAAAGAAATGAAATTAGGTTTTAATGGGTTTTATTCGCCAAAGGGTATATATGTAATTTCTATGAGTTTCGTGACCAACTAATTTTCCGTCGATTGTTATAGTAGCCCCATATTCAATTTTCCAAAATAAATGAAATTCGAGTTTCTTTACTTTAAGAATCGGTAGTTGTGTTATGTTTATTATCTACTGATTGTTATAGTAGCCCTATTATTAATTTGAGGGAACAAAATAATAATCGATTGCTATAACCAAAAATTTAACTACCGATTGTATAAGGGCATTTAGGTATTTTTCATACCACTAGGACATCCCATAACACCTGCTCTTGGTTGGGAATAAAAAAGTCGCCCCTAATTCCTTTGGGGTCGTCCCTAAAAATGTTAGATTACAAAACTAAGCCTTTTTTTTTATTACAAACCTAAGCCTTATTTGACCACGGTGGATGGAAAGTTAGCCCAGTTAAGTGGACTTAAAATGACTGAATAGTCTTTTGAATCGGTCATTGATAACCGACTCGATGGTTTGACTCTGCGCACATCATCTTTTCCTGCATACGTGGCACTATATATATGTCGCACTCTTATCTTCTTCTCCATAAATGAAAAATCTTCACCGCTAGAGAAATCGGATTTTCTTCATTTTCAGATCTGAAAATATGGGTGGTGGTATGAATGATAGAGCAAGCTCAAGTAGTATGATAATGTGTTTCTGTGTAAAAATGAAGAAGATCATGAAACAAAGGCATGTCCTTGGGTTTATTCAAGGTGCAAACATGTACCTTGTAATGGAGTAAGAGCTTTGTTGAGGTCTAAAACAGATGAAACTAATGGAAAGTTATTCTTGAAGTGCTTGAATCCCACCTGCAACTACTTTGACTGGTTTGATCAAGCTTCTTCCCATACTTCTGCACTTTCAATCAAGCTTCCATCAGCACAGGGTTGTATTTCATGTGGAGAAGAAAATCACAGTGTTACAAACTGTCCACTAGATAATAAAAAAAATGCTTCAAAGACAATTGCAATTCTCAATTAGACCTGAAGGTATGTAAACAACAAAATTTCAACATAGCATACCTGGTGTGAAAGAAGAAATCTTATGATGCATTTAGATGGGATTCAGATGCTCTTATAATTGAATCTAAGGAAACATTGAAGTGAAAAGTGTATGAAATATACAAGGAATTTAAGAAAAATCTCAAAATGTAGCCTGCAACAATTTTATAATAAAACATTTCATTTTCAGATCTTGCATTATCTTACAAAACCCAACATATATCCTGTAATAATCCATCCATTCACAAAAGATAACCTAAGTTAAATAACTTAAACAAACACAAAAGAGAGAGATCCAGTAACACAAAAGACTAACACTGACACTAATAGATCAAGTCACTAACACAAATAAAATCAGACTTTCATGATTTTTTTGGTTTCTTCTTTCTCTTTGGATATGCAACTGTGAAGGTGACTTTGTTGGTAATAGAACCAACATGCTTGTTAGTTTGATTGAAATCAGGTTGAGAAGAATCCTTTCTCTTGGTCCCTTGGCCTGATTTTGCAGCACCTTGTTTAGAGGATTCACCAACACATGTTTTTGAACTGGCCTTGCTCTTCATTCCACCCTTACCAGTACTAGATGCACCTGCATAAGAACTAACATCCACTTTTCTTTTGTTGTACTTTCTTTTTGATTGTTCTGGGACATAATTGTTGGAATTTGAGCCATCAACACAGGTTCCAGGCTTGTTGCCCTTTGGATTCTTTCCAACCTTTCCACCAGCATAAGTCTTTTCATAGTGATCTGAAACTCCACACCTCTTACATTTTCTATTTTTCTTCACAGAGTGAGGTTCATCATACGAAGGAATCCTTTTGCTCCTAGGTCTTCCAGGTTCCTTATGTTCACAGGGAGCTGCATGAATTCCATCAATATTTTCTGCACGAAGAAAGAAGGAGAAGATATGAGTTTATGTTATGAAACAGTTGAGGCTGTGTACTATAAAGCATGTATGAAACCCTAAAATAATCTTTGTTATTACTCTATATTTATTGCACAACAATCAATACAATTCTTTTTAATAATACAATAAATTAAATGTTTTTTATTGCCCAGTCATCTTCACTTGACAATGGATAAACTCTGGTGCATATGTCTTTTTATTATAATCAACATTGTACACAGGGTCACAGTACCTACAACATGAAAACAAACTAGTCCATAACAATTGTCAGTTAGAAGATTTGAGTAAGGAAAACTGACCATCTTCTCAATCAGCTTAAATAGATGAGTCGGGTCCATCTTCTCAATCAGCTTCATTGCCTTGGGAACTAACTGACCATCTTGCCATTTTTCTGCCTCATTCCTTCTCTTGTAGAAAACACCCATCATTAGTTTAGCATACATTTGTACCAACTTAATGATGGGCTTATCTCTCAACTTCTTATTGAAAGACTTTGAAAAATTATTATTGATGTGCTCACACTTGCTATCATTTGGAAAATGAGACCTAGACCAGCATTCAGGTCTTTTATCCATGAGATACCTTGAAGCTTCTACATTATCATCTTCCATTTTATTCATGTGTTCCTAAAAACAAATTTAAATAATGTCAAACTCATGTTGTGTATGCCTATTTTGTTTATCCTATTACTAAATTATATCATGTATATTCCTAGTCTGCAATTGAATCCTATGTTTTGATCTAGTTTGTGATGAAATATATATATATATATCAAAGTGTCTTTTCTTATAACATTTGGCAGCATTCCAGAAATGAGTTTGTAAAATGAATCCCTTGAAATACTTTTTGAAATTCTTCAACAAATGTATGCCAAGTAATATTAGTCAGTTAGAGTTATTTAAAGACCATAAAACATAAAGAAGTTTTATTAAGAATTGTATAACATTACCTGAAACACAATCTGTGCTCATCCATGCAGAAGTAATAGTCACAAGCTTCACTAATCCCCTTTTTCTTGTCTTATATAAATGTAAAATGCATGTCTTCACCCAAAATAACCTTCAAGTCTCTGAGAAATATCTTCAAGTTCTCAATGGTTTCATTTCTACACACCATTATACCAAGAGGAACTAACCCATTCTGACCATCTAGTCATGTTGCAGCCATTAAAACACCATCAAACTTCCCATACAAATGGAGAGCATCCAAGCCAATGACTTTCCTACAGCCATCCAAGAAACCCTCTACAACAGGCTTGAAACAAATAGTCATTGAAAAGAATGTGTTGTCTGTATTTCCATATGAGAAAGTAGCCACACTACCAGGCATTTTTCCTACAATTTCAACAAAGAAAACAATATAATTTTATTACCATAGAGTTTGTATTATCATTAGACTAACTAAAGACAAACATAACAAACAAAAGATTCAGTTAACATTGTTACCTTCATCATCTCACTGGATGCATGAATTTTCTTGTACTGCTCCTCATAGCTACCATAAAGTTTCTGCAACACAATATTTCTTGACCTCCATGATGTATGGTACTTAATGTTAACCTGCATTGTCTTGTTGAACTCAACTGCCAAGGAATCAAGATCAGGGATTTTGGCTTTATTGCCAAGAGTCTTCAACTTATCCGTGTACTAATCATCTAAAACTGCTGGATTTGCACATCGGTTCTTCCCTTTAACATCACCATTACATTTGTAGGTAAGATTCCAACTTTTTATAGTGAATGCAATTCCTTCACCCTTCATAACTCTTTCATAAATGAAGAAATGACACCTGATCTTCTTCCAGTGAATGCTTATGCTTCACATAGTAACCCCTCAAATGTTTCTTGAAAGCATGTTTACTAAAAAACTTGCTTCCCTTCTAATTGTTGAAATGTAACACCCTCAGGGAACATTTCTTCATCTTCTTTTTCCTTTAAATGCTCGGCATACTCTTCTTCAAACTTTATGTTATCATCAGGCTCTGTACATTTAGGCCCACAGGACTCGGATCAATGTGAAGGTACAACAATTTGAAGACTAATATGTTCATTTTTTTCTGATACAATACAATACAATAATTAATTGAATCAGTTAGAATAATGCCAAATACTGGTCAAACATAACAAACAAAAGGAAAGAAAACAAAAACAACACAAAAGAAAGGAAACCATCTGAAAAGACGAGGGTACCCAAATACACCACAATCTTTTATTTATCAACCTATAAGTCCTATTTCGAATGTGATCGTCTATAGACAGAGTCGAGACAATACGACAATTCGGTTCACACTTCGTGTGATCGTCTATGGATACGGGATCGAGACAATACAACAACAAGATCACCTGTGTGATTGACTATGGATACAAGATCGAGATGATATGACAACAAAGTGTGTACTTGATAATAGGTTTGGAAATAACCGAACTCTATAGGATCAATATCAAGTATTACGGAGTTAACGTACTTGTGTACTTTGCTTAATTATAATAACAATTATAATGCGAAAATCAAAGTACAAGACACAACAAGATTTTGTTAACGAGGAAACTGCAAATGCAGAAAAATCCCGGTACCTAGTCCAGTTTTGAATACTATCAGAATTAAGCCGCTATAAAAAATCTAATACCAACTTCGTATAGTTGAGACCAAGCAGACTACCCCTAGCTACTTAGTTCCCTCAATATCCCTGCGCCTTCGACTTCTAGAGTCACGCACGTGAATAACAAGTCATTTGGATCGTATTCCAAATAGCAAAGGAAGAATCTATTTGGTAACCACTCTAATCAATCTTGTTAAAGATAAGATGAGTCATTGACAAAGGCTCTTATGTTTAATCTAATAAACTCCTTTGTCTGGTTAGATCAATCTATCCAATAACTACCGAAATAGTCAAGTCTACATGCGCACTCAATCAATATAGATCTCAAAGAAAAACTATAGAATATGCCGATCTCACGCAACTAATTAATCAGATCTATCAAAGTTAAACTTATTCTAGTTGGATCCCAGCCGATCAAGGTTTGTGCACTAAATCCACAAGATACGAAAACCAATAAGAATTCTTCTTCCTCTTCAAATCTTCTATTGCCTTCAAATACCTGCACAACACCACTTGAATCACTTGTGATCAATCACACACATAACGGAGTCTATTAACAATGGATTATCACAAGATGTCTTTAGATCTAACAACAGTTCTAAAGATCCCGTCGATACTTTGATCTTGTCTAAGTGAATCCTATATCAGAAGAGAAGATTCTCAAGAATAAACAAACTAGGTGCAAGAATGGGAAAGTGGGAAATCGTGGTGAAATCAATTCCAGGTCGTGTGGAGACTTGGTTAACCGTCCACCCACTACTTTGCTAACTCCTTCAACCGTTTGCACGACATACTCACATTTCTCATCGTGGATGAACACACGTGACGTAGGATGCCAGACCAAAACCCTAAGTAATATCCCCCCATGTGACTTGATTGATGTCTCACAAACGTGGAGTCTGTAAAGTAGACGTGTATTTGATTAGTCAGTCGTTGACTTGATTAGACAGTGAATCTAATTTTGTTGAATTGAGCATGATTCACGAATGCTCAGTGATTCATGGATTGAACATGTCTGTTGAGACGTATAATTCTTGATAAATGTTGATAATTGGATTAACATGATGAATATTGATGAACTGAGCAAATATTGCTCGTATGATGAATTGTTGGATATTGATAGTTGAACCAATACTGACGAATTGATTAAATATTGCTCGTCTGAGCGAATATTGCTCGTTTGATGAATTATTGGTAGCATGACCAAATAAAATATTAATTAAAATATTGGTAGCTGGACCAAATATTATATAATTAATTAAGATATTGATTGCTGGACCAACATAAAATTATTAGTGTTTGAACTTGCTCAGATTATTATGATTTGTGGAGCGTTTGTTCGAAACCCTAATTTTGATCAATTGTTCGTCAATTGATGAATTACTGAAACTATCACTGAGTGAAGAAAGGACCGACCACATGGGATGATGGATGACCATGTGGTGCCCAAGTGCTCGAGTGAGCATGCACCAGAGTCCTTAGTTGACCGGTTGGTAAAAGAATGATCAAATGCTGGTGTTGATCATTTATTAGAATAGTGCTCGTGCGAGCATTAGGTGATAAAACCTAATTATGGAGAAGTGAGGGACCGATCAAGAGGGCATGAGACCGTCCCTTGGTGGTCGTGGGACCAGCTGATGGTCGTTTGAGCAAATTCCAAGTTGGTTGGAAAGAGTTTGGACCCAGTATGAGCAATTGAGCAAATTAGGTCAAAATTATAATGATGTGTGGGACCGAATCCTTGCAAGCCTTAGGGCCGGCCTTGGTCGGTCAAGGATGCATGCCCGTGTCACCATAATGTCCGTGTCTCAGTTCTGAGAGTTTTGCTATTTTCTGATATGCGTTCGAGCAATATTTTGGATTTTAAGAAGAGTTTGATCTTTGACTGAAATTCTTGTTTTTGCTTGAATGAGAAAGTAGAACTTTGCTCGTTTGATCAATATTTTGAGAATATTAAAATAGTAATATTCTAATATTTTTCGTGAGTATCCTAGTCGGTCATGTGACCATTTGACTTTTTCATGGTTTGAGCAATATTTGAGAAAATATGGAAAAACCAGGGTTTTTGTTCAAACGGAGGAGTTTGATGAGATGAGGGAAATAATAATTGTGAAAACAAGGAATTTCAAGGTGTGGGACCGTCCACGGCTAGGGCATGGCCGTCCGGCTAGGTAGCCCGGTCTCGTGACACCTTCCCCTATTTTTATTATTTTTCATCATTTGAGGAAAATATGGAGAAACCGTGAGTTTTGCTCAAACAAGGAAAGTTGCTTGAATGGAGGAGTTTTCAGGAAATCATGAAAATAATAAAATAAGAAAAATAAATAAAGGAAGAGGTATGGGGGACCGGCCGGCGGGCCCATCCCTCCCTAGGCGCCTCCTTATGTTTTGTAATTATTATTTTCTCTCTCCTGTTTTGTGTAGGTTTCCTCGTTTGTCCATATTTTGAATGCTCGTTTGTGCATTTGGGTGCTCGTTCGTGCATCATTGTTGAGTACACTTCACCATTTTCTTGAGGCTTACTCGGTGATAGTCCAGACTCCCGATTGTTGAGTAATTATTACTAATTCATGGAATTCAGCGGAGAATGGTTCATGAAACGGAGTAATAACAATGAATTGACTATCTATTACTAATCCATAAATCCAGCCGGGGAATTCCGGGAACGGAGTAATGAGATAAAATGGTTATCTATTACTAATCCATGGAATCAGTCGGGGATAGCCATGGAACGGAGTAATGAGATAAAATAGATTATTTTCTAGGAATTCAGTCGGTGAATGTCACGGTAGAATTAATCTATTGTAGAATCGAGATATGAGATAGTTGAAGCATCATACTCGTTCTGAAGAGTGCATAATCAAGAAACAACGTGCAATGTTGGTGTCCTGAAGGCGTTTAGCCCTCCAGCAAACAATTATATCCAGAGAGCCGCCTGAATCCATACACGGTCTCTCTACATAGTTAGGGAACAGCGAGTATTGCCGATGTCCTGAAGGCGTTAAGCCCTCCGACAAACAATTATGTCCACAGAACCGCCAAATCGTTCTTCTATGTAGAGGGGTCTCTCTCTATGTAGTCAGGGAACAACAAGTATCACCGACGTCCTGAAGGCGTTAAGCCCTCTAACAAACAATTATATCTAGAGGACCGCCCAATCGTTCTTCTACATAGAGGGCACGATGAAATGCGTAGCATCGAACGCTCAGCTAGTGGAAGGCCTTTCGAGAAACATATTCATCATGGCTCTGAGAGGAATGTTCACTCAGTCAGAGATCGTGAAACGGTTCACGGATCGCAAAACACGAATCGTCACATGCGTTCCAGAAGCCGGGTCAGAAACATGCAGTATCATGATTTTACAATTTTAGCCCTTGTTAAAAATCCACCATCAACATTAAGTCCCCTGCTTAGTGAGGGACAGTCATGTTCCGCAGTAAGCATAATATGGTGATTTTCCAGTTGACGAGACAAGCAGTTGAACTCAGTCGTACAAAGGTTTTTTCAGAATCCCTGATTTGCTCCAATGATGTCATGTACGAGCAAATTCTTAGGTAAGGACCCTGACGATATGATAGAGTGTCATCCCGTGATCACGGAGAGATGAAGCATTGCCGATTTTGACGGTTAGAAGTCTGGTTTTTGTCGGTTTAGCATTTACGGGCCCGGGCCCAAAAGGAGATCCTTGTTTTAGGAACAGACGTTCGTTTGTTCGTTAGTTTAAGTAATAAACAATGATCTCTAGTATAAGAGAGATTTTTTAAATATGTGAGATTTTAATAAACTCTCGTTTTAAAGGTGGATGCTTGTACGAGAGAAAAAGTTTTTTTTTTTAATAGACGTGCGTCTGTTAGTAATAAAAAAAATTGTCTATGAGCTTTCATGAATTTTTTTATTTTAGATATGTGAGCTTTCATAATTTTTTTGAAAATATGCCCTCGTTTCAAAGACGGATGCTCGCGAGAGGGAGCAAAAATATATATACATATATTTTCAAAGTTACGTGAGTTTCACGTTAAAATATATATTTTTTGTAAAATCAATGTTTTGATTTTGAACAACTGTTGAAAGTAGACAGTTATTCACGGTGAAATAATGTTTGTATGTGAGTTTTCACAATTGTAGAATGGACGTCTTTCCAATTTTTGAAAAACTAGTGAATGTTCACATAGTGAAAATTTATGTGAAATCAAATTTTGATTTTCAGCAATTGTTAGAAGTAAACAATTTTTGATAAAATATTGTTTGTATGGATTTTGTGATCTGATAGTGTATGCACAAAAACCAATGAGTATTCACTTGGTGGGAGTCGCTCACACGGTGAAAATTTTGTGGATTGCTCACATGAAAATCAAGTTATGATTTTGAATAAAAATTTCGCTTGTGTTTGCAGGTTCGAGGAGACAAGCAAATTTTGAAGTATTAACTCTTGTATCACAATCACTAGTGTTAGTGGAATCGTAAACAGGTAAGAGTTGAAAGTTACCATTTTTGTAGACGCTGTTGTGAGCACCTTTATTCCATGATTCATTGTTTTGTTGAATCATGCGCTTTGTATGAACGATGTGCTGAAGTAGAAATGTTATGCATCTGTCACAACCACTTTGCAAGAATGACTGACTCCAATGATGACACTTCCGAAGATGGTGTTTCCAGAGATGACATCTCTACGGATGCAACTTTAAGAAGTGGTACTTCTGGGACCTCTGAGTGATGGTGAGAGATCCTTCATGCTGAGTTGTACTCCTGGTTATTTCATTAACTTTATCACAAGATGATCGTGTAGTAAAATCCCAGATCAATGTAGACTTCACGGCGATGGAAGAAAGTCTTCGGGGCGGAGAACCCAGAAGTAAGGACTACAGGATGTTAGTAAATGACGTGCAGTCCCCAACCATTTCTTTGGTGAGTTGTCGATGTTTCCTCCGTCATGACTTTTCTTATCCGTACAATTAGGATCACAAACAAATGTTTGAAAATCTCAGAATTCTGCTTCATTGATCATTGACAGTCTTCATCTTGCTCCTGGGCAAACAATTCAGGAATCCAGCACCGATAAGGGAGTTGATGTAAGTATCTCTTTTCGTGCAAGCGATCATGGCATCTCCTTGAATGAAGTAATACTAATTGTTGTTGATGTATCCAGGAAGAGATTATTGCGGATAAACAACATATTGATGAAGCACATTCTTCCTTGAAAAATGAGGAGACGGAGAATCTTCAAAACCCGGAACTGAATGGAGGTAGTAATGCCACTAACGGTGACTTCAATAACATTAGTCTTTCGAACGTCTTAGAGACTCCTCAAGTAAGTATTCCTCCTGTAATTTCTTAATAAAAGTATGAAATTGCTGACTTGTGAATGAATGAATGAGAATCCATACGAATATATGAGAAATTTTGCCCAAATACTTCACCAGAAAAAATCCAGACTTCAGTCTTTCAGTAAAAAAGCTGTAAAATCTTCGTCAGATGTCGGATTTTCGCGATCTACCCATGTTTTTGCATTACCAGGAAATTTCCAAGCTTTAATAAAGAAGATTTTTGAGTTTTGAGCATGTTTATGGTCCGAAATAGGCGAAACAGTAAACTTCCAGGAGACTTCCAGATAATTTTCAGCTGGCATGTAGTCCAATGTTTTGGCCACATATATTTGCTCGTTTATCCAATTGATGTGAATTTTGGATATGTTGTAGAGGACATCCATACGAAGAGAATGGTATATGACCTATACCTAGATTCTTGTAGAAGACTTTGGCTCGTGCCCGTCTGTCGTGCAAGCTTTGGGAAGACGTTAATGTTAACATGTTTTCATGTCTACACATCTTGATATAAATCATTAGGGCTTGAAGAAATACGATCCATCGAGTAACACTTAAGATAATAGACAGCTGATGAAGACGGATGTTGCGCATGAGACTGTTGTTGATGCTGAGATCACGATTCAATTCTCTCCAAAAATTCTTGTTGATGCTGAGACCATGAATGGAGCTCCTCCACATATCCCCGTTGATGCCGATACTATGGTTGGAGTTGCTCCAGAGACCAAAAAGGCTAGAACCATGATTATCGATATAGTCTTTGCTCCTCCATCCAGTGAGCCTTTACATTCACGAACTAGTTGATGGGTTGAGCATTCTTAAGATGAAGGTGTACTGGGAGTTAAACCGAAATTCTCCTGAACATTAAGACTTTGCCATGAAGTGGTTTTGTCAGGGAATTGATGTTGTTGCGGCAGATAGAAGGAACGGTCTTCATTCTGAATGTGATCGGTAAAGAGAGGAAGTTCTTTAGTCGTGCAGGGTTGGTGATGTATAGAGGTTCCGTTGATGATGTTTCATGGCATCACATCAGGTTACAGTTACTTTTTCATGTGGAACATTTTATTGAAATCGATCTGAATTGATCTTTCCAACAAGATCAAGTCCCCAAGGGCATCCCAGAGGTGTTCATCTGCTTAAAAAAAAAATATATGTTGAAGGAGTTTGCACTATCCATGGATGAATGATGTTGCATTTGCTTCAGAATTCTGGCCATGGAGATAGTGAAGACTTAATGATTGTAGTTCAGTTAAACTTTGACCATCTTGGTATTGAATCAGTGTGTCATCTTCGAGATATTTGTGCTGAAGCTAGAGGCGCCATTCTAGAAGGTGTACTCTTTGATTGGGAGTACAATTCTAAGGATTCTTATATGCTTGAGCTTTGAAGCGTCATATCCCTTAAGTGTCTTAGGTTTGATCGTCTCATCCCTGAGTATCTTATGTTGATTCAGCATTCCTTTCGTTGCGGTAGTGGGGATTCAACACTTGTGAAGACATCAGAGCTTTCTGATTTTGTGGCACACATGGACACTCCTGCAAGGCTACGGAGAAACGACCAAAGTGTTTCTTTCCATACTTGGACATCATCTCATTAATGAACGTCTCAGTGCTTGATTCGGAGAAATGTCAGATTCAACCACTTGGTAAAATACTAATACGGTGAAGCTACCATTCATAACGTCTTGCAGAGTTGCTAGCAGAATTGAGTCCCCATGCTAGGATAGCATGTGAGGAAATAAATGACATAGACATAGAAGGAATAATACTTTCCTTAGTGCGGAACCTTGATGAATGTCTATGCATCTTTTGCATGTTCTTGCTTCAACCTCGTCAAAGTTCGAAATTCCTCAAAGTGCTTTGATAATGGAATGTCCGCCAAATCTTCTGGATCAGAACTTTCTTTGTTCGAGAGATGTGCAACCAAAGGCGCTTTGTCAGTATCCATATTTTCAGCGTGGATCTATGCTCATCTGATGAACAAGTCATATCCTGGATCTTCGTGAAACTTGGTTTCTGCCCAGGTTGAACTTATGTTCACTTTGAAAGTGATGTAGCCATAAGTATTTCCGAGCGCTCCTTCAAGGTATCTGATTGAGATGGATCACGAGTAGCTTATTGTCGAGTAATGCCTGCGGATCTGAGGTTTTTCAGTGGAATTATATTGATGGCGGTGTCAGCATCGATCAACATTCTTCCGAATTCATTTCCTCTGATATGGTCTGTGGTAAGCAGTCTCCAGTCGTGCATCTCCTTGTCTGTGGATGAGGGTTCAAGGAGTATTTTCGGGAGGGAAAGACGTCTGACACAATGTAATTTGGTGCTGTGAACATGTCTTTCCTTTGTTCCTTAGACAGATAGAGCAATTTCACAGATATGCTCGATCAACGATTGAACTGCTTCTTTGACTGTTTGTTCAGAGAGTCTAAAGGTTCTGACTAGGAGAGGATTCTTGTGTACTCCTTCAGTCCCTAGTTAAAGCTATTGTGTGTCAACCTTCTCTTTGAAGATATGCTTCAAAATATTGCAGTTACTTGTTGGATGATCGATGAACCTATGAAGGCGACAGTACCTGGGATTCTCCATTTCTTCTTCAGTTGGCTCTCTCCTGATGAACGACAATTTGATTGCACCATCTTGAATCCAGACTTCCATTAACTCGATCACTTCTTCAATGAGAAGAGGGAAGTTTGAGTCTGTCTGATCATTTCCTTATTTGTTGATGCTGGGTTGAGGTTTGTGCATTTCAGGAGTGGTTATCCTTTCTTTGCGCCTTCGGAGGAGCCTTGGATGTCGCATGTTTGAGCAGAAGCTTTCCTTTTGCTTCCTTGATAAACAATGTTCATGGAAGGTTGGACATTGTACTGTTTGTTGATCAGGCGCCTGGCACTGCCTCGAGCTTCTCGTGGTTCCTCGACTTTTATAGTTCTTGTTCTTTCCATTAGAGTCGGAGCAGTAGTTGCTGATCGCTTAGCTGCTTCATGGAGTTCTGAGAAAGTTTGGAATCGGAGATTTTCCAGCAAGGATCTGTAGACTAGGATCATCCCGTTGATGCACGATTCCACCAATTGTTGTTCAATGACATTAGGTTCATGACAATCCAAAGATTGAACTATGAATCTCTTCACATAGTCGTTTGGATGTTCAATGTTCTTCTGAGCCATTCTTCCTAAGTCAGAGAGAGTAATGTGCTCAGAGACGAAGAAGTATTTCCTGTAAAAGGCATTAACCATTTCTCCCAACTAGCGATGCTCCCAGGTGCAATGTTATTGTACCAGGTGTATGCTCGGCCTGTCAGTGATTTCGAGAACTCCTTCAGACGGACAACATGGTTGTGTTCGTGCTCACCTAGTGCTTCCAGGAATCGAGAGACATGTTCTCGATCGTTCCCTGTTTCGTTGTACAGTGTGAACGTTAGAGAGGTATAGCCCTTTGGGAGAGGAATTCGTTGTGTAGTAGCAGGATATGGAGGTTGATGACGATGAACCGATAGTGTCTTATCTTTTCCTCGATCCTCCATAAAGCGTTCCAGGTATTCACAGGTAATGAAGCCTGCAGGTTCCTTTGTTGGTGAGTTATCTGCAGCCTTGTGGACTTCATCATCATCTACTACATGGATCAGAATAACTACAGGATCAGCAGCCGAAGATGTTTCTTTGGCTTTTTCCTTCTCACGAGTTTTCCCTGACATCTTGTTGATAGATGCATTTATGTATCTATTTTCATCTCTATTGTGTATATTGTTAGTACCCATTTTTGTACTTATTTTGGTATTTTATCTCTTTGTAGGTGTTTTTGGAGAAATAAGCTTTTGCGGCGAAATTGGCTCGAAAAGTTGATAAATGCAACCCAAGGACGAGTTTTATGCGGACTCCAGCAACGGATAAGGGGTAACCTTTCTCCTTCACGTTCAAATTCTGAATTTGGGCGGGAAAATATAAACACATTCCTGGAAGTTTTGGTGATCGTGATTTGGAGGAGTTTGAGGTCGACTAAACCTCTGATTTTCATAGGGTAGACTCCTTATGGGTATAGGAATCTAAAATGGGTGTTGAAATCGATTAAACTGGGCTCAATCGACGGATTTTTATCTCAACAACAAAATATGGAAAGTCACATGTGTGACCGATTTTAGGAAATTTTAGAGAGATTAAAGTGCTATAAACCTTCCCAAAGATTGGTATCTATCTAAGGAAGAGTTTAGAATCAAAAGGAAAGCTCAGAAACGCGTAGAAATTCTAAAATAAGAAATTGCCGCAACTTTGCCGTGAAGAGAAAGGAAGAGATTTTGGAAGATTTTGGAGAGATTTAATCGCTCTTTTTGATATAAATAGATTGGTTGGGTCATATAGAAGGGGTGTCGAAAGTTAGGGAAAGTTTAGAACACGACATAGCCGAGAAATCAAAGGTGCAGGAAACCGGGTTCTGCTGCTGCTAAAGAACACGAAGAACGTTGACCCACACAGAACAGTCGCAAAGAAGTATCGTTCTTCAACAGCAGAACACAGTTATCGTTTATAAACATCACTTCAATTATAACGGTGACTTCTGTAACGACTATAAAGCGTTGCAGATTCGCTGTATTATTATTCTCCTTCAATAAAAACACCTTTTGAGCCATGTTTCTATCTTTTGAGCATGTTTTTACCATGAGGAGCTAAACCCCAACACTGGGATGACGGAGGAAGACGAATATCATACTTGGGGTAATTTTATTATTTCTTTTTAAGACTTTTTCATTAATTTTAATTGAAATTATGATTTGAGTTAATTGGTTGTCATTTAATTTGATGATGTATGCTTAGCTTAGGTGTTTTGATACATCATGCTTAGGATTTACAATCAATGTTTTGAGAATCTACCTTGGAAAAAATAGAGTCCATGTTTTTCTTGAGCTAAAATGGTCAAAGAATTAATAATTGAACCTTATGTTTTGAATTCGGTGGAATCCTGAGTCCCAGTAACTCTCGCACCCTTTGTAATATTTTTGTATATATTTTTATTAAATTTAAAAACTCGAATCTTCACAAGTCTTAGAGTTCGAATCCTATTTACCATTACTACAACATCTTTGAAAATCAAATCACTTGTCAGTGAGAGTTTTGAGATAATTGCACAGCTCCTTCTGTGTGTCAGCCATGTCAATTTGATTTTTGGAAAGAGTTTCTTGTACCTTCATGAGATCACCTATGGTAGGTGGATTTTCTCTGATTTCTTCAAGGAACCGGCCGAAGAGGTGATTGTCTCCAATGTTGGTTTGAGGAGGAGTGGTATCGCCATTGCCATTGTTGGAAACAGGAGTGGTTTTTAGAGTACCACCATTGTTGCTAGTGCTAGCGTTGTTTGGGTTAGGATTTGTGATTGAACCTAACCTAAGATAAACCATTTTGTGAGAATTTTAGATTGCAACCGAGAGATTAATCTCCCACTTTGGTCGTCAATCTGTAGATGGGGAAAAACGATTTGCTGGTTTTTTGGGAAAGTGAAGAGACGACGGTTCGGAAGAGACTCCTCAACCGAGCAAACTGCTTAACCTCACACAGATGCACTGTACGGGAATGCTTTGAGTTTGAGAGATCAATCTGTAGGACTCCGGCCTAAACCAAGTCAATGGCCGTTCCAGAGTCAATTCGGTCACAAAGAGGGAGATGGGTTGATCTGTAGGAGGAAAGCTGAGAATTGTGGGATCAATGATGATCAAGGATTGTGGATGTATTGAAGGTTTCTGCAAGTTTGTGTAAATAAGTTTCAAATGATTGAGAGAGTGTTGCTCACACGATGATTCTTGGTTAGAAGATGGATTGTCTGTTCAATATCTCGTGGATTTTCTGTGTCCCCTCAATCATGGATTCAGCGACTTATTTATATTGTCAGAATAGTGAATGCATTGATCCCAGTAAAGTGTGACGGTTTCTTGAGTAAAAGAGTGGGAAAGTGGGAAATCGTGGTGAAATCAGTTCCAGGTCGTGTGGAGACTTGGTTAACCGTCTATCCACTACTTTGCTAACTCCTTCAACCGTTCGCACGACTTACTCACATTTATTATCGTGGATGAACAAACGTGCCGTAGGCCGCCAAACTGTCATGTACCCAAGACTATGGACCGAGTCACTTAACTGAGTAGGGTACTATGACTCACCGAGTTAGCTAGGTAGTCACGTGTAGTCCGTGTGAGCAATTATGTAAGAAATATATTTCCTCGAGTACCGTTTTTTGTTCTTTTTCTTTATTGATATAATGAGGACCGTTGATGTCCTTCTTCTTCTCAGATTGGTGGTTAAATACCCAATCATTGTAAGACCCTAATTTTAATCAATGAAAAACTATTTTTGCTTTCAATTTTGAAGGTTAGGCTTTGCTTGCATAGAGAAAGAAGCTTGCTACTAGTTATCCTTGATCAAATCCTTATAGTTGTACATTAGTACACTATAATTGGTATCAGATTTCCTTCCTAGAACCTATAATCATGGCTACCAAACAATCCGTTGTGGATCTCACTTTTATTGTATCGAATCTGAACTTACTTCTTTAAAAACATCAGTTGCTAATGTTGAATCACATCTTGCTACTATTCTTACTCTCCTAGAAAAAAATCATCGACCACAATCCGATCTACCACCAGATCCAAATGCTGGTGATGACGCAGAAGCTTCAAATCAGTCTTTCAATGGATATCAACACATTATCAAGACCTTGTCTGCTCCACCCAGTAAGTTCTCTAGAACACCCAAGGTTGATTTTCCAAGATTTAATGGCTCTAACCCTCGCAGTTGGGCTCTTAAATGTGAACGTTATTTTGCTTTTCAGAAATTTCCTGATGAGGATAGAGTGGATATGGCTGCAATTCATTTTGACTCTCAGGTCGATTCATGGTTCTTAAACTATCGACAAGGTAAAGAGTCTATCCATTGGGATGAATTTATTCGTGATCTATGTATTCGATTTGAAGATATTGCACAGGATGATTATGTAGGTAGTTTCAATAAACTAGCTCAAACTACTACTGTGGAGGATTATTATGATAAATGGGAACATTACAAAGGTTTTATGTTTGCTAACAATCCCTCCTTACCATAAAGTTTTTATACCCTCAGCTTTATTAGTGGTTTGGAAGAAGATATCCGCACCACTGTGAAGATGTTCAAACCTCAAACTACCTCTGAGGCCTTCTTCTTAGCAAGAATGCAACAAGCTTCAATGTGTCACCAACCAAAACCACTTAAGTCCTTCTCTAGACCTTTTACACCCACCCCATTATCAGTTGCTCATCCTGTTTCAACTGTTAAACCATTTTTCTCTTCTTCATCTCCCTATAATAAACCCAATAATACCCCAATTATCACACATCTCACAACCCCCACAAAAACTTCACCATACAATTCCTTTCCACCAATTAAAAGACTCACTCATGCCCAAATGCAGGTGAGAAAAGATAAAGGATTATGTTATAACTGTGATGAGTTTTATAGGCAGGGCCATAAGTGCAAAACTGAACAATTTTTTATGTTAATCTCTGATGAAGAAGCAGAAGAACAAGAACAAATGAGCACTGATGACTCCATGGTTGCTTCCCCTCCCACTCCTGATTCTCCTATTGAGATATCTATGCATGCTTTAACAGGGAATGTTGTTCATGATACCATCAGAATTACAGGTCACTTGCACAAGCAACCCCATCATGGTCTTAGTTGACACTAGCATTACCCACAGCTTCATTGATTCATCTCTTATGGAAAAACTAGGAATTCATGCTTGTCCAACAGGTTCAATGTTAGTTACTGTGGCAAATGAAGATAGTCTCATGAGCAAAGGAACATGAAAATACCTACATTGGGATCTGTAGGGCTATAAATTTTGTTATAACTTAAGGGTCTTACCATTAGGGTTTTTTGATATAGTATTGGGAGATGACTGGCTACAGCAATTGGGAGACATCACCTTCAACTTTGCTCAACTAAAGATCTCTTTTATGCATCATGGTAGCTACGTCACACTTCAGGGCATTCCTTCTAAACCTTCTCTTAATATTATTTCTGACTCTTCATTGAGGAAATTTATAAAAAGTAACACACCAACATTAATTGGTCAGTTTTTTGCTATTACCCCTACACCTCCTACTTCAATACCTCCTACAGTACAAGAAATTTTGGATTCTTTCCCTGATATTTTTGTAGAACCTACTACCCTTCCTCTACAGAGAAAGTTGGATCATAAAATTCCTCTTAAACTAGATTCATTATCCACTCACAGAGACCCTATAAATGCCCTTACATCCATAAATATGTAGTAGAGAAAATGGTGCAAGAAATGCTTTTTGCATGCCTTATTCAACATAGTAGTAGCCCTTTTGCTTCTCTTATTCTACTTGTGAAGAAGAAAGATGGTACATGGAGGTTCTGTGTTAATTATAGAAAGCTCAATGAGTTGACTGTCAAAGATAAGTTTCCTATTCCCTTAATTGATGAGTTACTGGATGAACTCAAGGGAGCTATTATCTTCACCAAAATTGACTTAAGATCTGGTTACCACCAAATAAGAGTCTTTAGTCCTGATATCTTCAAAACATCTTTTAGAACTCACCATGGCCATTATGAATTCAGAGTAATGCCTTTTGGCCTTACAAATGCTCCTGTTACTTTTCAAGCCTTGATGAATGACATATTTCAACCATTTCTCAGGAAATTTGTTTTGGTATTTTTTGATGATATCTTGGTTTACATCAAATCTTTGGAAGAACATGTTATGCACCTAAACCAGATCTTTACACTCCTGAGACAATATTCTTTATATGCTAAGCTATCTAAATGTATCTTTGCTCAGCCTCAGCTAGAATATTTGAGACACCTCATTTCTACAGATGGAGTAGCTGCTGACCCTGCCAAAATCTCTTCCATGTAAACTTGACCACTCCCTATAAACTTGAGACAATTGAGAGGATTCTGGGGCCTCACAGGTAATTATAGAAGATTTATCAAAGGCTATGGTACCATCTCTAAACCACTTACAGATTTGCTTAAGAAGGATGCATTTCATTGGTCTCCATCAGCTCATGAAGCTTTCAAGGCTCTCAAGACTGCAATGACAATGGCTCCAGTATTGGCATTACCTGACTTTACAAAGTAGTTTATACTAGAAACTGATGCATGTGACAGGGGAGTGGGAGCAGTTCTTATGCAAGAAGGCAGGCCACTTGCTTTTTTTCAGTAAAGCCGTGGGTCCTAAAGCTTTGGCATTATCCACTTATGAAAGAGAGTTTTTAGCCATTGTCATGGCAGTACAAAAATGGAGATATTACCTCTCTCATAGTAAGTTCATCATCAATACTGACCACCAAAGCTTACAACATTTAATGGACCAAAGACTCTCCACTACCTTACAACAAAAGTGGCTAGTTAAGTTGATGGGCTTTGATTATGTCATCAAATACAAAAAAGGCCAAGACAATGTGGTTGCTGATGCTCTGTCCAGACTACCAACAATCTCTGCAGACTGCAATGCAATATCTTTGAGCACTCCTCAGTGGACACAAGATATCATATCCAGTTATGCAGGTGATTCTGTGGCTCAACAACAAATTGCATCATTACTTGTCTCTCCTGATCAGTCCAAGTTTTCTTATTCACATTGCATACTGAGATTCAAGGACAGACTAGACATTGGCTCAGGTAATGAAGTTAGACACTCCATTCTTCAATCTTTACATTCTTCTGCTGTTGGGGGACACTCAGGCATGCTAGGTACTTATCATAGAGCAAAATCTCATTTCTTCTGGCAAAATATTAAACATGATATCATGCAATTTGTGGCTACTTGTGAGGTGTGTCAATGCAACAAGGGCACTACTTCTTTTCCTAGTGGACTTTTACAGCCTCTGCCAATACCATAGAAAGCTTGGCAGGATATCTCCATGGACTTTATTGAAGGACTTCCACTATCCAATAAGAAGAGTGTCATCTTAGTAATTGTTTATAGACTTACAAAATATAGTCACTTCATTCCACTAAGTCACCCCTTCACATCTATGTCAGTTGCCACAACATTTATCAACAACATCTTCAAGCTGCATGGCTTACCAAGCTCAATAGTCAGTGACAGAAACAAAAAAATTGTAAGTCATTTTTGGCAGGCTTTATTCAAGTCCTTAGGCACCACTCTCAAGCTCTCCACTGCTTACCATCCACAAACTGATGGACAAACTGAGAGAACCAATGCCTGTGTAGAACAGTATCTCAGGTGTATGACCAGCTCTAACCCCAAGCAATGCACACAGTGGTTAGCTCTTGCAGAATGGTGGTTCAACACAAACTACCACACTAGTCTTAAGATGTCACCCTTTCAGGCTTTGTATGGTTATCAGCCTCCTCATCTCATATTTCCCATTATGGCTACCACTTCAGTTGCCTCTGTGAAGAGTTACTTGAAAGAGAGAGATATTATGTTACAGCTCCTAAAATAAGATTTAGCAAAGGCACAAGATCGAATGAAGTTTTTCGCAGATAAGAAACGCTTGGATAGAGAATTTGCAGTGGGTGATATGGTCTTTCTTAAACTTCAACTATATCGACAGTATTCAGTTGCTGTCATAAAAAAAATTCAAGTTGTCTGCCAAATATTTTGGTCCCTTTGCAGTACTGAAACGAGTTGGAGCAGTGGCTTACAAACTGCAATTACAAGTAGGGTCTCGGATCCACCCTGTCTTCCATGTGTCTCAACTTAAGAAACAAATTGGGCTCAAGGCTTCTACACTTCCATTCCTGCCAGTGGTGGATGATAATGGTCATTTTGTTGTCGAACCAGTAGCTGTGTTGGACACTCGCACCACTCTCAGAGGTAACCAATCTGTCCCTCAAATACTCATTCACTGGTCTAACTCTACTGCAGACGATGCTACATGGGAAGACACAGCTCATATACAAGCTCAGTTCCCAGTCTTCATCCTTGAGGAAAAGGATTTTTAAAGAGAGAGGCATTGTCATGTACTGATAGACGCATTTATGTGTCTATTTTCATCTCTATTGTGTATATTATTAGTACCCATTTTTTTACTTATTTTGGTATTTTATCTCTTTGTAGGTGTTTTTGGAGAAATAAGCTTTTGCGGCGAAATTGGCTCGAAAAGTTGATAAATGCAACCCAAGGGACGAGTGTTATGCGGACTCCAGCAACGGATAAGGGGCGACCACTGGATAAGTGGTAACCTTACCCCTTCACGTTCAAATTCTAAATTTTGGCGGGAAACCAAAACTAAAATATATACACGTTTCTGGCAGTTTTGGTGGTAGTGATTTGGAGGAGTTTGAGGTCGATTAAACTTCTGATTTTCATAGGGTAGACTCCTTATGGGTCTAGGAATCTAACATGGGTGTTGAAATCGATTAAACTGGGCTCAATCGACGGGTTTTTATCTCAACAACAAAATATGGAAAGTCACGTGTGTGACCGATTTTAGGAAAATTTAGAGAGATTAAAGTGCTATAAACCTTCCCAAAACTTGATATCTATCTAAGGAAGAGTTTAGAATCAAAAGGAAAGCTCAGAAACGCGTGGAAATCCTAAAACAAGAAATTGTCGCAACTTTGCCGTGAAGAGAAAGGAAGAGATTTTGGAAGATTTTGGAGAGACTTAATCGGTATTTTTGATATAAATAGATTGTTTGGGTCATATATAAGGGGTGTCGAAAGTTAGGGGAAGTTTAGAACACCACAGAGCCAAAAAAAATCAAAGGTGCAGGAAACCGGCTGCTGCTGCTGCTACTGCTTCTGAAGAACACGAAGAACATCGACCCACACCAAACCGTCGGAGACGAGTGTCGTTCTTCAACAACAGAAACGATTTATCGCTTATGAATAGCACTTCAGTTGTATCGGTGATTTCTGTAACGCCAGAAAAGCGTTGCAGATTCGCTGTAATATTATTTTACTTCAATAAAAACACCTTTTGAGCCATGTTTCTATATTTTGAGCATGTTTTTACCATGAGGATCTAAACCCCAACACTGGGATGATGGAGGAAGCCCTATTTCATGCATGTGGTAATTCTAAAAATTCTTTTATGACTATTTGCATTGATTTTTAATTGATTTATGATTTTTATTGAATGGGTGTGATATTGTTTGATGATGTATGCTTGGTCAATGTATTTTTGATACATCATGCTTTTGATTTACAGTCATTGCTTTTCAAAAATCTACTTTTGGCAAAGAAAAAGAGTCCATATTTTTAATTTTTGAGCTATAATTGATTTGAATTATTATTTGAACCACATGAATGGAATTTGGTGGAATCCTGAGT
Organism: Papaver atlanticum; assembly: GCA_023531105.1. Lineage (NCBI taxonomy): Eukaryota > Viridiplantae > Streptophyta > Magnoliopsida > Ranunculales > Papaveraceae > Papaver > Papaver atlanticum. The sequence continues at coordinate 655,318 of JAJJMB010008958.1, read as the reverse complement.
CTCAGTGCTTTTTATAATCTTGACCAAAACATTATTTTGATTTTTCTAGTTTTCTTAATTAAGTCTAAAAATTATTCTTTACAAGTTCGAGTTGAACGAATCTTATTACCACTTTTTCTACAACAATTAAAATCACATCATGTACCCAGACTATGGACCAAGTCACTTAACTGAGTAGGGTACTATGACTCACCGAGTTAGCTAGGTAGTCACGTGTAGTCCGTGTGAGCAATTGTGTAAGAAATATATTTCCTCGTGTACCGTTTTTTGTTCTTTTTCTTCATTGATGTAATGAGGACCGTTGATGTCCTTCTTCTTCTCAGATTGGTGGTTAAATACCCAATCATTGTAAGACCCAAATTTTAATCAATGAAAATCCATTTTTGCTTTCAATTTTGAAGGTTAGGCTCTGCTTGCAGAGAGAAAGCAGCTTGCTGCTAGTTATCCTTGATCAAATCCTTGTAGTTGTACATTAGTACACTACACAGACCAAAACCCTAAGTAATATCCCCCCATGTGACGTGATTGATGTCTCATGAACGTGGAGTCTGCAAAGCATACGTTTATTTGATTAGTCAGTGAGTCTAAGTTTTGTTGAATTGAGCATGATTCACGAATACTCAGTGATTCATGGACTGAACATGTCTGTTGAGACGTATAATTCTTGAATAAATGTTGATAATTGGATTAACATGATGAATATTGATGAACTGAGCAAATATTGCTCGTATGATGAATTGTTGGATTGATAGTTGAACCAATACTGACGAATTGAGCAAATATTGCTCGTCTGAGCGAATATTGCTCGTTTGATGAATTATTGGTAGCATGACCAAATAAAATATTAATTAAAATATTGGTAGCAGGACCGAATATTATATAATTAATTAATATGTTGATTTCTGGATCAACATAAAATTATTAGTGTTTGAACTTGCTCAGATTATTATGATTTGTGGAGCGTTTGTTCGAAACCCTAATTTTGATCAATTGTTCGTCAATTGATGAATTACTGAAAATATCACTAAGTTAAGGAAGGACCGACCACTAGGGATGATGGACGACCATGTGGTTCCCAAGTGCTCGAGTGAGCATGCACCAGAGTCCTTAGTTGACCGGTTGGTGAAAGAATGATCAAATGCTGGTGTTGATCATTTATTAGAATAGTGCTCGTGCGAGCGTTAGGTGATAAAACCTAATTATGGAGAAGTGAGGGACCGACCAAGAGGGCATGGACCGGCCCTTGGTGGTCGTGGGACCAGCTGATGGTCGTTTGAGCAAATTCAAAGTTGGTTGGAAAGAGTTTGGACCCAGTATGAGCAATTGAGCAAATTAGGTCAAAATTATAATGATGTGTGGGACCGGCTCCTTTCTAGCCTTAGGGCCGGCCTTGGTCGGTCAAGGATGCATGCCCGTGTCACCATAATGTACGTGTCTAAGTTCTGAGAGTTTTGGTATTTTATGATGTGCGTTTGAGCAATATTTTGGATTTTCAGAAGAGTTTGATCTTTGACTGAAATTCTTGATTTTGCTTGAATGAGCAAGTAGAACTTTGCTCGTTTGATCAATATTTTGAGAATATTAAAAAATAATATTATAATATTTTTCGTGAGTAGCCTAGTCGGTCATGTGACCATTTTACTTTTTGGCTTTTTCATGGTTTGAGCAATATTTTAGAAAATATGGAAAAACCAGGGTTTTGCTCAAACAGAGGAGTTTGATGAGATGAGGGAAATAATAATTGTGAAAACAAGGGATTTCAAGGTGTGGGACCGGCCACGGCTAGGGCATGGCCGTCCGGCTAGGTATCCCGGTCCCGTGACACCTTCCCCTATTTTTATTATTTTTCATCATTTGAGGAAAATATGGAGAAACCGTGAGTTTTGCTCAAACAAGGAAAGTTGCTTGAATGGAGGAGTTTTCATGAAATCATGAAAATAATAAAATAAGAAAAAAATAAAGGAAGAGGCATGGGGGACCGGCCGGCCGGTGGGCCCGTCCCTCCCTTGGCGCCTCTTTATATTTTTTAATTATTATTTTATCTCTCATGTTTTGTGGCGGTTTCCTCGTTTGTCCATATTTTGAATGCTCGTTTGTGCATTTGGGTGCTCGTTCGTGCATCATTGTTGAGTGCACTTCACCATTTTCTTGGGGCTTACTCGGTGATAGTCCAGAAGCCCGATTGTTGAGTAATTATTACTAATTCATGGAATTCAGCGGAGAATGGTTCATGAAACGGAGTAATAACAATGAATTGACTATCTATTACTAATCCATGAATCCAGCCGGGGAATTCAGGGAACGGAGTAATGAGATAAAATGGTTATCTATTACTAATCCATGTAATCAGCTGGGGATAGCCATGGAACAAAGTAATGAGATAAAATAGATTATTTTTTAGAAATTCAGTCGTGAATGTCACGGTAGAATTAATCTATTGTAGAATCGAGATATGAGAGAGTTGAAGCATCATACTCGTTCTGAAGAGTGCATAATCAAGAAACAACGTGCAGCGTTGGTGTCCTGAAGGCGTTTAGCCCTCAAGAAAATAATTATGTCCAGAGAGCCACCTTAATCTATACACGGTCTCTCTACATAGTCTGGGAACAGCGAGTATCGCCGACGTCCTGAAGGTGTTAAGCCCTCCGACAAACAATTATGTCCAAAGAACCGCCCAATCGTTCTTCTATGTAGATGGGGGGTCTCTCTATGTAATCAGGGAACAACAAGTATCGCCGACGTCCTGATGGCATTAAGCCCTCTAACAAACAATTATGTCTAGAGGACCGCCCAATCGCTCTTCTACATAGAGGGCACGATAAAATGCGTAGCATCGAATGCTCAGCTAGTGGGAGGCCTTTCGAGAAACATATTCATCATGGCTCTGAGAGGAATGTTCACTCAGTCAGAGATCGTGAAACGGTTCACGGATCGTAAAACACGAATCGTCACATGCGTTCCTGAAGCCGAGTCAGAAATATGCAGTATCATGATTTTACGATTTTAGCCCTTGTTGAAAATCCACCATTAACACTAGTTTCCAACCAAAGGTACTTGTTGAGCTTCTTGATCCCACAGAATTCTATAAACGAGCGGTCGTAAGAGATTTCACATAATTATGATACTTTCCTCTCCGAATAAACTGCTCTACCAGAAACAACAAGTAATGAAGTTTTCCTTGCTCTTAGGATAGTTTGCTGGAAATGCAAACTTAAGTATTTATAGACCAAGGATGTTTCGACACCAATGAATTTCCAAAACCGAAAATATTCTCAAGATATGCAATGAATACCCAAATTTGGTTTTCCTAATTCCAATAAATGTGGGTCCAATATTTCCGAATTCTCTCATAGAAAATCTCCAATTAGTAAATGCACATTACCATTATTTTTTATTCTCAAGAGCTATGCATTAATTGCTGGTAATTAAAGCATATAAAACCAGAAACCTTAATTAAAAGATTCTTAATTTATTTCGTCACAGGATTACCTTGATTACCAAGGAATATCTTTGAATAATAAATGATAAGAGTTATTGCTCATGTTCAAAGTATGTTGACATCTTTACATTGCAAATCCTTATTCCGAATATACATGGATTTGCATTTTAGAATCGGTTCTACCACAATTCCAAACAAGTTTAGAATTGGTTCTACCAGACTTTCAAGACTATTATGTGATCGGTCATACCAAGTCACAATGGTTAGTTGTTATCGGTCCTACCAAGTCACATACATGGGTTCAGATCGGTTATACCAATCCCTGGGATCGGTTTCACCTATACATGGTACCTACTTGTGATCGGTCACACAAGTCACTAGGATCGGTTATACCAATTACAAGGATCGGTTACATAACCACTTATGATCGGTCACACCAATTACCAGAATCGGTCACACAATTTGCAAGGATCGATCATACCATCTCATGGTGATTACTTAGGATCGGTTACACCAATTACCAGAACCGGTCATACCAAATCATAAGTTTAGGTATTGTGATCTGTTATACCAAGATACATAACCTAAGTTAAGATCGGTTGTACCAACTCACACATATTGGTCATCCAAAGAATATGCAATGAATAGCCGGACCAATAAACCTATTGATTTCCCTTTCGATTCATGAAACAAGTTCATGAACGTACTTCCTTTAAAAAAAATGTAAAACATTGTTTCCTAGGATGAAATCTTCACCATTAACCTATATACAAGATTATGTCGATGTCATATCTACAAAGTTCAAAAGATAAACGTTATACTTTGTACTATAATTCCTTAATACTATGACCATACTATTATGATCATGTCTATCTACTAGAGTATTATTTGTATACAAGCTTCGCATGTTATTATTTCAATATAGCACTTCTTGAAAGATTCGTTAGGAATGAAACAAGTTCAAGTCAATATTACTAACCTCAAGTGGAAGGATGATATCGTCGTTGTAGTCGTTACTTCTTCTCATTCTTCACGTGTTCGGAGTAATACTTGTATGTCTCTACATTCCTAGAATTTCTAGTCTAACCTAAATGAAGTTGACTCTAGTATTTAATCAAGCGACTCTAGATGAGTTTTAGTACTAAAATATGACAACCAAACTTGGCATACCAACGCTTGGTGAGTTCAATCGAGCTATGCTCTAACAATCTCCCTCTTTGTTAATTTTAATAACAAAACTCTATTTACATATGGAGCTAAACGAATTACTACATAACTCATTCTTCATACACTTGATTCCAAGGTTAAACAGCACAATAACCTGCATATATTCAATTAATAAATGACGCTGTTGACATTTGAATAACAAAAGCGTTTACTCCCTTAAAGGCAAGCTAGGTAAATATTCAATCCGAACATCTTTGTTATTCCCCTTTTGTAGTATGAAATACTACAGAACAATATGATATGTTTCTCCCCCTTAGTCAATACTTTACTCTTTCATTAGATATAACATTTAAGCAGAATTGTCCTTTCCTAGTGATTTATAATCACTTGTTTACTCCATATATTTCTCCCCCTTTTTGTCACAAAATGACAAAGGTTCGAACAAATAAAGGTCATACCGAAAGGATCTTACAAATCTATAAGACTTATATACAACCTATAAGAGTTAAACACGAAGGTTTCACATACCATTTTAGATAACCAATATTAAAACCGAAACTACAAAAGTAATTTAGTTGCAATATGTTATCAAGGAAACAATTTCCCGAAGCAATTTTCCCTATAGTCCAACAAATCAACTAAGATACTTAATTCCCTTGTTGAACCGATTGCTTATGTATAATCGCTTGTTTCAATAAGACCAAAATAAAAATTAGAATTAACTTTATTTCTCTCATCAGGCTCTAATTATTCAGACAATAACTTAGACCTTTCACTTTAGACAAGACAAACACTAGGTATGTTAACTAGTTTTTCTTGTCAAGGCATTCTATTAGACTTGAATAACCAAATCCTCCAATTAATAATTCTAACTAAGATCAGAATTAACTTAGTTTCTCTTATCCGGAATCATATGGACTAAACAAATGATCCCGTAATTTTGTTAAGCCAAAAACAATAGATACAAACCAAAATAAATTGACTTGCAAAATTATTTTCCTTAACCGAAACCAATTGAAACAAATATATGCATTACAGCACCGCAATTGCACCGAATTTCGTTAAGAAAAACACTTGATACCCAACAATCAAAGTAGTTAATATCGTGTATCAGTATCGTATCGGCCGGGTCCGATACACCTATACAAAAGATTATATCGATTTTTATCGGTGATACATCATTAAGACCAAGAATTTTAAATACTTATAAATGTTGCAATCTAAAAATATTGATGCCATACGATGCATTAATTCTCAAGATCAAAAGCTTCACAGTACAAATTCAATTACATCCCACCATCATTAAAAAAAAATAGTTGTAAATTTCTTTACTGAATTTGATTTAGTTTTCAAGGGTATAGAGTAATAATATGATTAGGAGGAAGAGTTCTGTTTACATATTTTCATATCTAAATAATTTACTCTACCAAATTACCCTTGCTGATATTATCAGTATACCGGTGAACCTGATATATCTGTTTGTACCGGTCGATACAAGCGTTTTTATCATTTAATCCTTGTATCGCCGATATTTTAGATATCGTACAGATTTTTTCCGATACACGATAAAAACCAATAATGTCAGCCGATACAACCGATATTGACTACCTTGCCAACAATAAAGAAGATACCAAACCATAAGCCAAATAAATTGACACAGTTTTTCTTAACCGGAAACAATTGAATCACATAAACAATCTGTAACACCCCGAGTTTTTAGCATGGCGCATGCCAAAATATGCGCCATGGACTGAGATAAAGCTTCATCCAAAGCTTCTGTTGGTTGGTAAGAGGTAGATTAGCTTAAGGCCAATACCGCGCCAAAATGGCGCATTATGTTTGGTATTTGGCTAGGAGCCGAATATCGCATCAAATAATGCATTAGGCCAGTTGGGTAGATGGCCTAGAGCATTGCAGCGCATCCTTTGCGCATTATGAAGGCTATTGGCTTAGAACCAATATTGCACAATCATTGGTGCGCATTCGTTGCCCATGAATAGTGAAGCAAGCATGTCAATTTGCTCCCCTATTTTAACTTGTAGAAATTGAAAGTTAACATATATAGGTAGGGGTAGTTGGTTGAAGGTGCATATGCGGACCATGCACCAAGTAAGCTTTATAGCTTAGCCGGAAGAGTATAAATGATGCCTAAGTTTCATTTATAGCTCCGTAGCCTGGACAATGGGGCATATGGTACGAAGGCATCATTATTCCACGTCGCGGACCCGATAATGCATAATCATTGTGCATCTTGACGGAACGGCATATACGGACTAGGCCATTACCATTATTGCAGGGCCACGTCCTTGCAAACGAGTTGGTTTAAGTTGCCGTCCCTTCGAGGATGAACTACGGTCTATGCTTGACCCCTTTAGAGTAGGTTATGGTATGTAGGCAGCCGCAATGAGTTGCAGCATTGACGGTCCAGCACTTTGACCCCTCATATCATCTAAGCTCGGTAGCTCGATGCAAGAGATGATTGTGGCCAGACTTGATGAGGAAAGTTGCATGCCAGCAAGTGGATGCTCATACTTCCTATCAAGTTACACGGAGTTGGCATATGTCCCAGTTTGCGGAATTGGGCATGGCCAAAAGGGTAAGCTAAGTTAGCTGCATCATGCTCCACGGGCATGCTTGCAAGGGAAAATGGACGTGCGTCTGCGTAGCTTAAAGGCCCGGATCGTAGCATCATCATGGCGCATCAGGGGAGTTATGGCCTGCGCGCCCAGGCGCGCCAGGCGTAATTACCCGGTCCGTCACACAATCCATACACAATAATGGAACATATCAATTATACCGATATTTTGTTAAGCAAAAGAAAAATATATGCAATGTGAACAGGCTTTTCTTAAGTAGGAAAAACGATTAACTAACAAACGATATTTTGAGACAGTTTTGCACTTTTTCTTATTTTTCCTCGCACCATTAGATGATTTTTCAACATCGGAAGACATGCACATTTTTAAAATGGTTAAATCACTAATGGAATATGAGGGAATTAAATTAACAATTAGTGCAATATTAGTTGTTTCCTCTTCCTCGGAATTGTATGAATCAGAGGTCTCATCTAGAGTTACATCTAATGTCTTGCTCCCTGTGTATTTCCTTAGATTAGGACAGTCTTTAGCCAAATGACCAAAACCTTTAAAATTGAAGCACTGAGGTTGATATTCATCATCTTCTTCTTGATACTTTTTTTTCTTGATTGGAACTCGATTATGAGGGAGAGAAGTACGATGAATATGTTTTAAAAATCTCTTATTACTTTTATTTAAGAGATCTTGAAACTGTCTTGTAATCAGTGATAATGTTAGCTCTACATCATCATAAGAATCTTCCGCAATCAATTCATCAGAATCATCTAACAATCTATTTTTCACCACATGAGCTTTTGGAAAATTTTCAGCTTTAAAAGCAATTCATTTTGCTTGAATAGATTGCGATTCATGATCAAAGATCTTTAACTTCCCAACAAGTGTGCTTCGAGAGAGAGTTTAAAGATCACTTGCCTCCATGATTGCATGCTTATTAGATTCGTATCTAGATGGCAACGATCTCAGAATTTTGCACACTATATCTTTTTTAGAAATAGTCTTTCCAAGAGAGAAAGAAGCATTAACTATCTCAGAGAGTTTAATATGAAACTCTTCAAAACTATCATTGTCATCCATTCGAAGGTTTTCCCAATCAGAAGTGAGAGTTTGAAGTCTAGCTTCCTTTTCTGATGTGTTACCTTCAAATACGATCTGAAGATTATTCCAAGCTTCCTGTGAAGTTTGGCATGTGGATACATGATGTTGCAGGTCACGGCTTACAGCATGTATAATAGCATTCAAACCGTCTGAATTCTGCTTTGCAAATTCCTTTTCTTCGCCTGTATAATCCACTAAGCGTTTAAACTCAGTTTCCGAACCTTCAATTTTTGGCGATTATATCCATCAACGACTAACAACCAAGTATTAAAATCGCGTGATTGGAGAAAATATCTCATAGCGGATTTCCACCACAGATAGTGTGTTCCGTCAAATCTTAGCGGTACGTTAACAGAAATCGATTCATGAGAAATCGAATTCATATCTTATAGGTTGGATCGCACCAAACACAGATTGTCAGATCTTTTCGTGTTTGCCGGATCTGATACCATTTGAAAAGACGAGGTTACCCAAATATACCACAATCTTTTATTTATCAACCTATAAGTCCTATTCCGAATGTTATCGTCTATGGACAGAGTCGAGACAATACGATAATTCGATTCACACTTCGTGTGATCGTTGATAGACACATTTATGTGTCTATTTTCATCTCTATTGTGTATATTGTTAGTACCCATTTTTGTACTTATTTTGGTATTTTATCCCTTTGTAGGTGTTTTTGGAGAAATAGGCTTTTGCGGTGAAATTGGCTCGAAAAGTTGTTAAAGGCACCTAGGAGGACATTTGCTATTCGGACTCTCATTTTGGATAAGGGGTAACCCATTTCCAAGCATCTGCTAAGCACAGACCGGGATTGGATAGGGGGACACCTCATTCACGTTCAAATTCTAAATTTTGGCGGGAAACCAAAACCAAAATATATAAACGTTTCTGGCAGTTTTGGTGGTAGTGATTTGGAGGAGTTTGAGGTTGATTAAACCTCTGATTTGCATAGGGTAGACTCCTTATGGGTCTAGTAATCTAACATGGGTGTTGAAATCGATTAACCTGGGCTCAATCGACGGATTTTTATCTCAATAGCAAAATATGGAAAGTCACGTGTGTGACCGATTTTAGGAAAATTTAGAGAGATTAAAGTGCTATAAACCTTCCCAAAGCTTGATATCTATCTAAGAAAGAGTTTAGAATCAAAAGGAAAGCTCAGAAACGCGTGGAAATCCTAAAATAACAAATTGCCGCAACTTTACCGTGAAGAGAAAGGAAGAGATTTTGGAAGATTCTGGAGAGATTTAATCGGTATTTTTGATATAAATAGATTGTTTGGGTCATATAGAAGAGGGTCGAAAGTTAGGGGAAGTTTAGAACACCACAGATCCGAAAAATCAAAGTTACAGGAAACCCGCTGCTGCTGCTAAAGAACACGAAGAACTTCGACCCACACCAGACCGTCGCAGAAGCAGTATTATATTCAACTACAGAATTGATTTATTGTTTATTAACAACACTTCAGTTATATCGGTGATTTCTGTAACGCCAGAAAAGCGTTGTAGATTCGCTGTATTATTATTTTTATTCAATAAAAACACCTTTTAAGCCATGTTTCTATCTTTTGAGCATGTTTTCGGCGTGATGAGCTAAAACCCAACACTGGGATGACGGAGGAAGCTATGTTTCACAATTGATGGTAACTATAATTGATTCTTATGACTTTTTGCATTGCTTTTCAATCGATTTATGATTTTCATTGATTATTTGTGATTTTGTTTGATAGTGTATGCTTAGTCTAAGAACTTTTGATGCACTATGCTTATGATTTACATCTAATGCTTTATAAAATCTACTTTTGGCAAAGGAATAGAGTCTATAAAAGAGCTAGTATTGTTATGAATCATCGTATGAACCAATTGATTGTGAAGTTTGGTGGAATCCTAAGTCCCGGTCTCTCGTAATATTGATATCATCTTTGTTTATTTGCTATTTTAATCGGAATATAAGTCTAGAATCGAGTCTTCACAAGTCCGAGTTGAACGAACTCTACTTATCACTTTTTACAACAACATAAAATCACATCAACATAAAATCACTATTTATTTATCAACCTATAAGTCCTCTTCCGAATGTTATCGTCTATGGACAGAGTCGAGACAATACGATAATTCGATTCACACTTCATGTGATCGTCTATGGATACGAGATCAAGTCGATACAACAAAAAGATCACTTGTGTGATTGACTATGGATACAAGATCGAGACAATACGACAACAAAGTGTGTACTTGATAATAGGTTCGGAAATAACCGAACTCTATAGGATCAATATCAAGTATTACGAAATTAACATACTTGTGTATTTTACTTAATTATAGTAACAATTATAATGCGGAAATAAAATTAAAAGACACAACAAGATTTTTTTAACGATAAATACGCAAATGCAGAAAATCCCCAGGACCTAGTCCAGTTTTGAATACTCTCAGAATTAAGCCGCTATGTAAAATCTAATATCAATTTCGTATAGGTGAGACCAAGCATACTACCCCAAGCTACTTAGTTCCCTCAGTATCTTCTCGAGTCACGCACATGAATAGTAAGTCCTTTGGATCGTATTCCAAACAGGAAAGGAAGAATCTATTTGGTAACCACTCTAATCAATCTTGCTAAAGATAAGATGAGTCGTTGACAAAGGCTCTTATGTTTAATATAATAAACTTCTTTGTCTGGTTAGATCAATTTATCCAATAACTACCGAAATAGTCAAGTTTATATTCGCACTCAGTCAATATAGATCTAAAAGAGAAACTATAGAGAATGCCGATCTCACGCAACTAATAGATAAGATCTATCAAAGATAAACTGATTCTAGTTCGATCCAAGCGGATCAAGGTTTGTGCACTAAATCCACAAGATACGAAAACTAATAAGAATTCTTCTTCGTCTTCAAATCTTCTATTGCCTTCAAATACCTGCACAACACCACTTGAATCTTTTGTGATCAATCACACACAGAACGGAGTATGTTAACAATGGGATTATCACAAGATGTCTTTAGATCTAACAACAGTTCTAAAGATCCCGTCGATACTTTGATCTTGTCTAAGTGAATTCTATATCAGAAGAGAAGATTCTCAAGAATAAACAAACTAGGTGCAATCAAAGTTTCAACAACCGTTAGTCAATCAAATCAAATCGAAAACTAATAACACCGCAATTAACTAGTTTCCCACCAATGGTACTCATAGAGCTTCTTGATCCCACAAAAGTATTTAAATGAGCGGTCGTAAGAGATTTCATCTAATTAGGATACATTCCTATCCGAATAGACAGCTCCACCGGAAACAACAAGTAATGAAGTTTGACTAGCTCTTAGGATAGTTTGCTAGAAATGCAAACTTAGGTATTTATAGACCAAGGATATTTAGACACAAAAGAATTTCCAAAACCGAAAATATTCTCAAGATATGCAATGAATGCCCAAATTCAGTTTTCCTAATTCCAATAAATGTTGGTCCAATATTTCAAAAATATCTCATAGAAAATCTCCAGTTAGTAAATGCACATTACTAATTTTTATTCTCTAGAGCTATGCATTAATTGCTGGTAATTAATGCATATAAAATCAAAAACCTTAATTAAAATATTTTTAATTTATTTCGGCACAGGATCACCTTGAGTACCAAGGAATATCTTAGAACAATAAATGATAAGAGTTACTGCTCATGTTCAAAGTATGTTGGCATATTTGCACTTCAAATCCTTATTCCGAATATACATGGATTTGCATCTTGGAATCGGTTCTACCACAATTCCAAACAAGTTTAGAATTGGTTCTACAAGACTTCCAAGACTACTATGTGATCGGTCATACCAAGTCACAAAGGTTAGTTGTGATCGGTCCTACCAAGTCACATACATGGGTTCAGATCGGTATACCAATCCCTGGGATCGGTTTCACCTATACATGGTACCTACTTATGATCGGTCAAACAAGAAACTAGGATAGGTTATACCAATTACAAGGATCGGTAACACCAATTTCCAGAATCGGTCACACCAATTACAAAGATCGACCATACAATCTCATGGTGATTACTTAGGATTGGTTACACCAATTACCAGAACTGGTCATACCAAATCATAAGTACAGGTATTGTGATCGGTCATACCAAGATAAAAACCTAAATTAAGATCGGTTCTACCAACTAACACATATTGGTCATCCAAAGAATATGCAATGAATAGCCGGACCAATAAACCTATTGATTTAATTCCCTTTCGATTCATGAAACAAGTTCATGAATGTACTTCCTTTAAACAAATGTAAAACATTATTTCCTAGGATGAAATCTTCACCATTAACCCATACACATAATCATAAAACTGTATACAAGATATGTCGATGTTATATCTACGAAGTTCAAACGATAAGTGTTATACTTCGTAATATAATTCCTTAATACTATGACCATGCTATTATGATCATGTCTATCTACTAGAGTATTATTTATATACAAGCTTCGCATGTTATGTTTTCAATATATCACGACTTGAAAGATACGTTAGGAATGAAACAAGTTCAAATCAATATTACTAACCTCAAGTGGAAGGATGATGTTGTCGTTGTAGTCGTTAATTCTTCTCATTCTTCAGGTCTTCGGAGTAATACTTGTATGTCTCAACATCCCTAGACTTTCTAGTCTATCCTAAATGAACTTGACTCTAGTATTTAATCAACCGACTCTAGATGAGTTTTGGTACTAAAATATGACAACCAAACTTGACATACCAACGCTTGGTGAGTTCAACCAATCTATGCTCTAACAACATCAAACACAACATTACCTTCTTCTTCTTTGTCAGAGGCAGAATCCATCAAGTCCCCATAATGGTCCTCTACAAAGTCACAAAGACAAGGAAATTATTACTAAACAAAAAATAGTTACATGACAAAAGCTAGTGTAGTAAAGTTACCTTCCTTGTCATTATCAACCTCCAACTCACCAAAGTTGGGATCACCACCATGTTAGAACACTGCTCGGTCGAACTCGCAAGCGTTGCTATCTCAAGCTTGTTTTTCAAGTTTAGTTGCAAAAACTATAAGTCTTGATTTCTAGTCTACTTATAGCTAAGTCTCGGACTAGGATAGTAAGTGTAGTTGAGCTCTAGACTCCACGGCGTTCATCATGTAAAGACGAATAACTACTCAAGGAACTAGTGGATCTTCATCGACAAAAAGGTATGTGGAGACTTGAACTTATCTATCACTAAAAAGTCTATCTATTATATCTCCTATCTTGAGACAAAAGTTGTATTGCTATATAGACTTCGATTATACACACTTTCTATTTCGAGCCGAGTTTATCTCGCTTATCTATTTCTCGAAATATGTGTTGGTAAGCTTTCGCTTTGGCCAAGTTCATCTTTACTCGTGAAGAAAGTCATGTTGATTGTTTCAATCTCTTGAAAATTGCTTTGATGAAAAATAGTGTGTGAATAACCTCTATATAACATCCTCTAAGAATGTTTCAATGATTGAAATGAGAGTTTAGAATATATATAACCTTGAATGGATATAAACATTGTATGTGAACTCATACTTGTGTAAGTCAAAAATCCTTGAACCAAAGTATGCGTACTTTACTGGTTTAGGATGTCCGGAGCTAAGTCCGCGTACCCGTACGCGTACTGCCGGAAGTTCACATCCCGTGAATTTCTGCTGGAGTTTGTGAACTTAAAACAAGCTCAATCTGGGTACTTAAGTATGTGTACCGGTATGCGTACTTGAGTGGCTTATTTTCTAAAAACGGTTTATTCGTGAACTAAGACATTTATAAATTAAGGAATGCAATCTTTGCAAACCGTGGCTATAATGTTCATGAATCGATTCGAGTGAATCAAAATCGTTTTTGCTTAGATTGTGTCTTATATACTTCTATGAGATCTAAGCAATTGAACAACTCTCTAACTAGTTCCTTTGAGTCATTTGAACTTGTTATGGTGAAGATGAATAAGGTTGATATGAAAGTGCTCATATGGCTAACCATTGGTTAACTATTGTTGCACTAACTAGGTGTACACGTTTAGGTACAGTTACTCAAACCTAAATGAAGTTACATTTCATTTGTGTATAACAAGCTAAGTTTGATCTAACGGTTGAAAGATATTAGCTTGAATCTAATCAGGTTTTCATCTAACGGTGAATATTGAATTCTTTGTTACCAAGGTAACTTAGATTACAAACCCTGATTTGGCGACTATATAAAGGAGAACTCTAGCAACTGGGAAACCTAATCCCCACACCTCCTATGTGATACTAGTTGTATAAGCTAGAGTCGATTCTCCTTTAAGCTTAGGTTTCTATCGAGACCCTATAGGTTAACGACTTAAAGACTTCATTGGGATTGTGAAGCCAGACCCAACTATTTTCTCTGTAGTTGTGTTATCTGATCTTACTTTTTCTATCGTATTTGAGTATAATCGTAAGATTTGCTTGAGATTAATTTATCCGATAGGCAAGATAGAAAAGTAGTCACAAACACCTTCGTCTCATCGTTTGTGATTCTACAATATCTTGTTTCGCTAGTCGATTAAGATTATTGTGAGGTGATTGATAATTCTAGGTTGTTCTTCGGGAATATAAGTCCAGGTGGTTCCTGTATCACCTTAATTTATCAAAATACGGAGAAAAAAAACTCGTAGGTATTTCTGTGGGAGACAAATTTATATATTCCTGTAGACTTTTCTGTGTTATACAGATTTGTTTATTAAAGTCTCCGACTTTGGGTCGTAGCAACTCTTAGTTGTGGGTGAGATCAGCTAAGGGAATCAAGTGCGTAGTATCCTACTGGGATCAGAGAAGTAAGGAGCGCAACTGTACCTTGGATCAGTGTGAGATTGATTAGGGTTCAACTACAGTCCAGACCGAAGTTAGTTTGTAGTAGGCTAGTGTCTGTAGCGACTTAATACAGTGTATGTTCAATCTGGACTAGGTCCCGGGGGGTTTTCTGCATTTGCGGTTTCCTCATTAACAAAACTTCTGGTGTCTGTGTTTTTTCTTTTTCGCATTATATTTTTTTATATAATTAAAATATCACAGGTTGTGCGTTGTATCAATCAATTGGTAAATCCAACCTGATATCATGCAATTTGTGGCTACTTGTGAGGTGTGTCAATACAACAAGGGCACTACTTCTCTTCCTAGTGGACTTTTACAGCCCCTGCCAATACCAGAGAAAGCTTGGCAGGATATCTCCATGGACTTTATTGAAGGACTTCCACTGTCCAATAATAAGAGTGTCATCTTAGTAATTGTTGATAGACTTACAAAATATAGTCACTTTATTTCACTAAGTCACCCCTTCACAGCTATGTCAGTTTCCACAGCATTTATCAACAACATCTTCAAGCTGCATGGCTTACACTTATCTTCTTCAAATTTCTTCAAGTGCAGAACATACTCATCACTTTACTTGTATTCTTGGGCAATTGTAATTAAATCTTGTTAGAGCATAGCTCGGTTGAACCCACCAAGAGTTGGTATGTCAAGTTTGGTTGTCATATTTTAGTGAATCAAAACTCATCTAAGAGTCGCTTGATTATATACTAGAGACAACTTCGTATAGGTTAGACTAGAAAGTCCAGGATTATGAGACATACAAGTATTACTCGAAGACCTGAAGAATGTAAAGAAGTAACGAGCTAAAATGACGACATCATCCTTCCTCTTGAGGTTAGTAATATTGACTTGAACTGTTTCATTCCTAACGTATCTTTCAAGTCGTGCTATATTGAAAACATAACTACGAAGCTGTGAATGATTATTATAATCTAGTAGTGACACATGATCATATGATCATAGTGTTAAGGAATGAAGATACGAAGTATAACGCTTATCTTTTGAACTTCGTATATATGACATCGACATAATCGTATGAATGCTATTGTGATTATGTGTATGGGTAAAGGTGAAGATTTCATCCTAGGAAACAATGTTTACATTTGTTTAAAGGAAGTACATTCATGAACTTGTTTTATGAATCGAAAGGGAAATCGCTAGCCTTATTGGTATTGTTATTCATTGCATATCTTTGGATTGCCAATATGTGTGAGTTAGTAGAACCGATCATAACTTGTTATGTATCTTGGTATAATTAATCACAGAGCCTGACTTATGATTTGGTATGACTGGTTTTTTAGTGTAACCGATCCTAAGTAATCACCTGAGATGGTATGATCGATAATTGTAATTGGTGTGACCGATCCTAGTAATTGGTGTGACCGATCACAAAAGAGTTGTGTAATCGATCCTTGTAATTGGTGTAACCGGTCCCGGTAATTGGTGTGACCGATCCTGGTAACTGGTGTGACCGATCACAAGCAATACCATGAGTATATGGTAACAGGTCCTGGTAATTGAATTAACCGATCCTGGTAACTGATGTAACCGGTCCTGGTAACTTGTGTGTTCGATCACAAGTAATCCATACTGAGGTAGAACCGATTGAACCCATGATTGTGTTTTGATATTTGATCAATCACATAGTTGTCTTGGAATACAGATGAACCAATTCTATACTTGTTTGGAAGTGTGGTATAATCGATTCCAAGATTGTAAATATGAAAGAGGATTTACAAAAGATGTCAATATACTTTGAACATGAACAGTAACTCTTATCTTTTATTGTTCAAATATATTCCTTAATTACTCAAGGAGATCCCGGTCCGAAATAAATTAAGAATCTTTTAATTAAGGTTGTTAGTTTTATATGCTTTAATTACCAGCAATTAAATGCATATCTCTAGAGAATAAAAATTAGTAATGTGCATTTACTAATTGGAGATTTTCTATTGAGAGATTTCGGAAAATATTGGACAAAGCATTTCCAGGAATTATGAAAACCGATTTGGGCATTTATTGCATATCTTGAGAACATTAGGTTTTGGAAATTCCTTGGTGTCCAAACATCCTTGGTCTATAAATACCTAAGTTTGCATTTCGAGCAAACTATCCTAAGAGCCAGGAAAACTTCATCTTTTTGTTATTTTTGGTGGAGTCGTCTATCCGGAGAGGAAAGTACCCAAATTAGGCGAAATCTCTTACCACAGCTCGTTTAAATACTACTGTGGGATCAAGAATATCTACGAGTACCGTTGGTGGGAAACTAGATAATTGCAGTTTATTAGCTTTCGATTGATTTGATTGACTAACGGTTGTTGAATTTTGATTGCACCTAGTTTGTTTATTCTTGAGAATCTTCTCTTCTGATATAAGATTCACTCAAACTAGATCGAAGTGTCGACGAGATCTTTAGAACTGTTTGTAGATCTAAAGACATCTTGTGATAATCCATTGTTAACAGACTCCGTTATGTGTGTGATTCATCACAAGAGATTCAAGTGGTGTTGTGCATGTTTAATTTAAGATTAAAGAAGATTTGAAGACAAAGAAGATTTCTTATTGGTTTCGCATATCTTTGTGTAGCATAAACCTTGATCGGCTGGGATCCAACTAGAATCAGATTTATTCGATTGATTAGTTGCGTAAGATCGGCATCACTTTATAGTTCCTTGTTGGATTCTATATTGATTGATTGCAAATCTAAACTCTGCTACTTCGGTAGTTGTTGGATAGATTGATCTAACCAGGCAAAGGAGTTTATTAGTTTAAACGGAAGAGCCTTTGCATATGACTTGAGATATCTTCATCTGAAAGAATCAAGAGAGTTGTTACCAAACAGATTTGTTGTTCCTTTACTGTTTGGAATACGATCCAAAGGAATTGTTCCAGTGCGTGCACTTATTAAATGTCGGAAGCGCGGGGATACTGAAGAAACTAAGTGAACTAGGTTTAGTTGCTTGGTCTCAACTATACGAAGTTGGTTTAGATTTTGTATAGCGGCTTAATTTTGAGAGTATTCAATTATGGACTTGGTCCCGGGGTTTTTCTGTATTTGCGGTTTCCTCGTTAATAAAATCTTGTTGTGTCTTTTACTTTTCTATTTTCGCAATTATAATTGTTTATTATAATTAAAAGTAAAATACAAAAACGTTAACTTCGTATTACTTGATAGTTATCCTATAGAGTTTGGTTAAGTCCGAACCTATTATCAAGTAATCACACACTTTAATTGTTGTATTGTGTCGATCTCATATCCATAGACGATCACACAAAGTGTGAATACCGATTTGCCGTATTGTCTCGACTTTGTCCATAGACAATCACTTTCGGTAAGAGGACTTATAGGTGGATAATTTAAAGGTTATGGTGTATTTGGGTACCCTCGTCTTTTCAAATCTTCTACCACACTAACCTGTGTTGCATATTGAACCCAAAAGTCATGATTAAAGGGTTCTTCAAAGTCAGGTATCTCATTAACTTGTTAAGCTACGCTAGCTTCTGTGTGTTGAGTCAATTCTCCATGTATCTCAGGATTGTTCTCAGCTACACTAGCTTGTGTGTGTTGAGTAAATTCTGTAACATAGACATCTTCATCATCTAAATCAATGAACAATCTTGTAGGATTCTTTTTCTTGATCCTTGATATCCTTGGACTTCTTCTTATAGTGTTGCCATCTGGAAATCTCTTTCTTTTAGTGTTTATATATGCTCTCTTTGGAGTTGAACTGCTACAACCATCTGGTTTCTTTGGATTCTTTGAGACTGTTTCTTAGGTGTCACATTGTTTTGGGGTGTCAACTGAGGTGGAGGAGGCTGTGACTCTGCAGTAATTTGAGATAAATGTATCTCATCATTCTCATATATTGGAAGCACTTGCAAATGCAACGTAATCCAACCATTCTCATTTGTTGTGGATTATCCCAGAAAAACCAAAACTCTTCATCCCTAATGATGGATTCTGGTAAACATGGATCCACAAACCACAGAAGGTCTATAGTCTCCCTATTGGACAATATCAACATAGGATTAATCATATAGTTTAACTGATTCACACCCATATCTGCTCTAGACAAACCATTAAATTCAAAACACTTTGCAGTGTTGATTACATGCTTAACCTTAATATCTCTGGTTGGAAACATTAGCTGTTGAACCTCATTTATAACCTCTTGATCCTCATGATTTCTACAAAAACATTCATAACATATGGAAATTAAGAACAACCAACTATCATATTCACATAACAATCGATTATCATATTACAGACAAACCCTAGAAAAATCATTTTCAACCTATAAACACAACATATATCAGAGAAACATGAAGAAATTCTAAAAACAGAGAAACCCTAAGTTCAAATCAGAAGAATCGTTAAAATCTCATCACAGAAAAAATAAACAAATATGTCTAACATGATTACAATCAGAGAAGAATCGTTTGAAACATAAGTGGTTTTGTCACTAACCTCTTTGTAGAACGCTTCTTTCGTCTCATCATCTTCACCACCAGTAAATCTTCAATTTAGGTTTGAATCTCTCCTAAACAACCACGATTTCACTTGATTAAATCTGATTTGATAAAAAACCCTAAGTTATCTCTTGATTTTAGCATAAAAAAATGATGTAGAAGAACCAGAGAGAATAAGGAAGAGAATAGAAATGGAAATCGATTTATGTCTCTCTTCTGCTATTAGATGGTTTTCCCGCTTGTCAGTTAACCATTTTAGCATCTTGACCTTCCAATTTATTAAAGATCTAGTTATCTCAGATTTATGATTCTGAAACCGCCATGTCTGATAATAATTCCTATGTTACTTCCATCATACCCGTTCACTTATATTCGAGATTTCAAGATCTTAGATTAGGCCTTCAGAATGACACACGTGGGCGACATTCACTATGTTACTGGCACACATATGGATATGGCATTTTCGTAATGTATGCACCTCCATGAGATCTCGTTGTATGAGATTTTGAAGAGATATTGACCAGTCAACTCGGTATATTGACTGACATAACGGATTTGGATGGAAACATTTGGTTTGGCATAGATTTGAAAAGCAAGTCCCAAAACAGAGCTATTTCTGTATATAATCCATAATTGATTTAGGTGTAACTTCACCCCGACATAAATGCTAGATTTTTCCCAAAATATCTGATTAAATGTCCGATAATTTACGTATAACATATCAAATTTAGTGGTTCCCGAATCGGGAATAAAATAAGACAACAATTTTTATTTACATAAAACAAAATAGGTTTCGTCTTGGGTTCGGCACACCCCTAGATTTGGCCCCCCTATGACCAATCTTGATTTTTTATTTATTTATTATTATTTAGACTCACTAGGACTTTAACCTCATTAGAGGTACTCCAAGATAAATGACTTTCCCTATTATGGGTTTTCGATTATAGGTTGGTTTCATTTTAGAATAGATTTGATTATAGGTTGGTTTCATTTGGGAGATAAGTTTTGTTCTTTATCGTAGAAAAATCTCTTGGAACTATTTTATTTATTTGTTTGTTTTAGTTTTCTTTAACACCAGATGTACTCTTAAGATAAATGACTTCCCCTATTATGAGTTTTTGATCATAGGTTGCTTTTTCGTTTTGAAGAAGAAATAAAAAATAAGTTTCCTTCCTTACTGCAGAAAGATCTCTTGGAATTATTTCATCAATTTATTAGTTTTATTATATATTTATTTTTTGGGTGTGATACCTTATTTGTCTTAGTTTTGAAACGTTTTTACCGAGCCTGACAACAAAAAAGAATTAAATGAAATATTTAATTAACATTTGTAAACTTTGGATAAAGACTTCTATTTTATTTTAATCGATAAAAAATTCAATGATGACGAGTTTTGAATTCAGGTTACTGTTTTTTTTCTTGGGCTTTTTAATAAAGTGGTCATCTTTTTGAAGTATAATTAAGAAAATTGCCGTTTTTTAAAATCATTTATAAAATGGCCGAGTTAGACTATTTCCATCCCGTTTGTTTTCTTCCAAAAAACAGGTAATGGCAGTTAGCTGCTTATGTGTCAGTTATCCTCTCATTCAAAAGACGTTTAAGTCCCTATAGGTACTAATGAGTTAAAGCGTTCTGAAAAATCAACCATTACCGAGTTGATGTTCTTAAACCTAATTGAAGATACAGGCTGAATGAAAGGATTTGATTTTTAATTCTCCCCAAATTTCTTCTTCATTCCTTCGTATAAGCAATCTACCACCAAATAGGTATTGACTGCAAACCCTAAAACCCTCATGAAAGGAACAACACCAATAGCCATTACAGTAAAAGAAGATTGCAAAGAGTATGTTCAATATCACGAACTTTAGAAAACACCACTAACACTTATAGATTGCAAACTATTAATCGAGCAAAGAAAGAAAAAAAAAACAACCAAAAACTACATCAGTGCATTTCAGTCATCAACTAATTACATGCATCACCAATCCATCAGTTTAACAAACTTCCTTGAAGCACCATCACTAGAGCAAAACTAACATATTGGATAAAAGAACTTGTGCACACATTCAAACACCAAATCCTCTATAATCAATAATAATTTTAGCTACTCATGGTGTCAGTGTGAACAAAATAATAAATTCAAGGTTAAACAAGGAAAATCACTCACTTCAAACCCTTGCAAGTCGTGACCAATTGGCGTGGTTTTATTTCAGAACTTTTAACAAGCAGGTGATGTGCACAAAACTGGTGATATAGAGATGTCTCAATCCTTGACATACACAAACTCTAAAATCTCAAAATCTCATTCATCAAATCACTCTAAACCAATGGGAACATTATCGGTTTCCAACTGATTTTCCGGCAAAAAAATAAACCACCCCACCACAATCACCATCATCACCACCATATGAAGAATTTAACTCTCTAACCCAATATGCATCGTGAGAAGATGATACTTAAAAAAATATCATGGGATGATGTAATTAGGAGTACCTAATAATTGTAATAATGTGATGAAAGTCTACTTTTGGAAGTCGATGATGAAATAATGTGTTTTTGATGAAATAATGTCTTTTGTCGATTCATCATCCAATACTCGAACCTGCTCCTCTTTCATCAACCAATGTTAAAGTAGAAAATTGATCTATATTTATTACTTCTTTAGGGTTTTGATCCGTAGAATCAGGTGAATTATAATTAGAAGAAATTTTTGGGGGAATTTAGGGTTTTGATTTTGATAATTGTGTTAGGGTTTCGATTTTGAGAATCGGGTGTTTGGGTGTTAATTTGTTTGAGCATGAATCGAGTTCTTCTCCCTTTCTTCCTCTTACATTAACAATTTCTTTCTTATTCATGAATCGACAACAACTCTGTGGAGAAGAAGAAGAAAGGGACGAGGGGTGAGAATAAAACTATATAGTGTAAGGATATGGTGGTTAATTCAACCAATATAATGGACTTAATCAACGTGGTTGACCATTATGGTGGGCCCAGATGGAAAACTTAACAGCTTGGCCATTTTATATAACACCTCAAAAAAAAAGTATGTTTATTAATTAGGTGTTCCGAAGCTGGTCATTTTCTTGATTTGCCATTTTTTCATTATGATCGATAAGAATTTCGGTGTCGGCGAATTTTGAACTCAACTCACTGATCAATAATTTTATCACTATACTATATTAACATTTGAATGTACCTTATTTCTCATGCTTCTCAAACTTAGAAGAAAAAAAAGTCTTTCTTAACAATTTTTTTCGTGCAAAATGACTTGTACCTCATAACTAAACGGCTTAGGCTACATTTTCTAAATAACTATCACCAGGATGGATACCAGCTAATAGACCAACAACTATACTAGTTTCTTATTATACATGAGATATGCTTAAAAAAAAAAAAAAAAAAAAAAAAAAAAACTTGTTAACAAGCTCCTTCATAGGATTTGTGCACAGACATCCTTATAAGGCCTTTATCTATTTGTACATATATTATACCAAATTAAAAACAGTAAGCTAGGGTAGTTGAACAAAGATAAATGATTAAAACTCTAAATTGAAACAATAGAACACAAATAAATTGAGTTTTAGGTTAGAACCTACCTCTTCACTGTAATCAATAGATTATAAATCGTAGGAAAAGTATAATGAAAGTCTGTCTTCTTTAGAAGATCTATCAGGCTATTTATACTAGGAACAAAACCTAAATACGAAAATCTAAAACTAGGACCGAAACGCCCTTTCTTAAGAGATAATCTAGCAAACATAAAACTATGAAGTGACATATTATGCCCTGCATTAACCACCCCAGGTTGAAAATAAGATTCGCTCCGACGAGAATGTTGAGACAACTTCAACATATATCTGAGCGTCACGTCGTTTCAGCTCATCTTCTGTTATCCAGGTATTGCTCTTAGCTGTCTACTTAAGCTACTTAACTAAGAACTGATGATACGGATTTCCATTTCGGGATCTAATTTCCTTCACATCGAGTACTTCTTGAATCACATCAGGTGATTCGTTATCCAACTTTTCTTGCACTGGTTGTTGATCATCAAGTGGATCACCAACAACATCCTCATAGAAATGAAATGTGACTTCATTTAGATATGGGTAACCGTACCTAAACGTGTACACTTAGTTGGCTCAACAATAGTTAACCGAAGTTAGCCATATGAACACTTTCATATCAACCTTGTTCATCTCAATCACAACTAGTTCTTGAGTTGTTCAATTGTTTATATTCCCATAGAAGTATACAAGACACAATTGAAGCTAAATCGATTTTGATTCACTCGAATCAATTCATGAACATTATAGCCACGATTTGCAAAAGATTGCATTCCTTATTTATATAAATGTATTTTTTCATGATCAAACCGATTTTAGAACTTAACCCACTCAAGTATGCAAACGGGTACGCATACCTAAGTAGCCAGACTTGGTATGGGTTCGCTAGTATGTGAACGGATACGCATACTGTCGTACACAACCAAACTCAGTTGAATTTCCGGACTTGAAATGTTAAGCCGGTACCCATACGTGTATGCATACTAAGTTCCCGGACTTCAACTATCAAACCAGTACGCATACGGGTATGCATACTATGGTTCCCGGACTTGGAATAACTTGCAACAGTTAGCATACAAGTACGCATATTGTGTTATATCCAATCAATGGTTAATCGTTCTAAACTCCATTTTAATCATTGAAATATTCTTGGAAGACGGGAATAGCTGTCTCACACAAACTATTAGCTTCAAAGCAATTTTCAAGTGATCGAATGATCAATACGAAACATTCCGAGTCTACATCAAATGATTGTCTCACACAAATCATGTAAGATGTTACCAGGAGATTTTCACATGATCATCTTTTGACTTTTATCAAGAATAAAAGATGAACTTGGTTAAAGTGAAAGCTTACCAACATATATTTCGAGAAATATGTAAGCGAGTTAAACTCAGCTCGAAATATCAAATGTGTATAATATAAGGGTACATTATTTATATGTCCTTACTTATGAAACCCAATAAATATATC
Organism: Papaver atlanticum; assembly: GCA_023531105.1. NCBI lineage: Eukaryota > Viridiplantae > Streptophyta > Magnoliopsida > Ranunculales > Papaveraceae > Papaver > Papaver atlanticum. The sequence goes on along the minus strand of JAJJMB010008958.1, from coordinate 630,658 downwards.
CTTATACAACAATAAATATGTCCCTACTTTTTAATAACCTTATCCATTTAAAATTAGATTACTTTAATACCCTCACCCATATAATATTTTTCTTTATTTCAAAATGGAACAAATTTCTTCCTCTACCACTTCACCACCACCACCAACATTCAACTACCATTCCACCACCACCGTTCAACGACCACCACCTACCAACCGCCACCACCACTCCTTCACCACCGCCATTACACCACCACCAGTCCTCCACCACCACTAGTCCTTCGCCGCCACCATCACTAATCCACCGCCGCCGCCACTGGTTCAGATATTTTTCTATCAACAACAGTAGTTGATCCAAATAAAAATAGAACCAACAGTAGAAGTTGATCCAATTTAGGGGATCAATAATGGTAGTTGATAAAAAAAAAGGATCAACAGTAGAAGTTTATCCAATTTAGGGGATCAACAATGGTAGTTGATCCCCAAAATTGGATCAACAATGAAAGTCGATCCATGTAAATGGAGTGAACTTTGCGTGAGTCGAACACACATCATCTGACATGGAGTCAGTCATGCTACCATTGCACCACAAGTTCAACATTGGAAGGAATTTACATGATTTAAACTACAAGCATGAATCCAAGGAAATATTGTCAACAATAGGAGTTGAAAGGATCAACAACAATAGTTGATCCCATAAAAAATTAGGTCAACAATAGAAGTTGATCCCATAAATGGATCAAAAACCGTAGTTGATCCCATAAAAAATTGGGTCAACAATAGCAGTTGATCCCATAAATTGAATCAACAACAGTAGTTGATCCTGTGAACAAGTAAGATAATCGTTGAATTGGCGATGTGGATTTCTATGGAAATACCTTACCATCTCTTAAACAAAGCATGACATATGGAGTACTGTTCTTTCTCAAGTAACTAGCTTGCATATACATACAACAACCCGTGTTGAATTTTCTACACAAAGGAGAAGTGTATTCTTCACAAAAGCCTCAAAATCTATACAGATTATCATAAATTAACTTTCTGACTTTTGTAATGCACCTTGACTGGATATATCTATATCACAAACCACTTTTTCATTTTTATAGCTTTACAGCATTGTTACTAAAAAATTGGTAGCAGCATACAAGATAAAGTAACAAACAAACCTACAATAATTTCTTCTCATTACTTGAGTGCAGGTAATGAGCAACTCCGTCTGATCCTTCTCCCTTCTCAACCACTCCTCAGCCTATATTACATTGAGCAATAATCCGTCACTCAGCTATCCATTTGTCTGCACCAATATTAGTTCAAACTTCAATTCACATTTTCATCACTCAAGTATTTAAAACATTCAAAGAATAAGACATTTTCACTCAAGCAACACATATATCCCACAATGTTCACCTTGTATATAATGTATGAACCTAATGCGCATTCTTTACAACTCAATAAAGCAATTAAACCCCTGTGTATTTTCTATACAATTAAAACTCAAAAAGCACAAATTAAATGTCAGCAAATCACACATATTTTTATCAAAATAAGCATAAAAAAAATCATAATCCTATTTCTTCGAAATTAGTTGTTGCTGTATCAAATGGATCTGAAAATTCTAGTTGGTTGTGATACCAATTGAGAACAAGAACTTTTAATGGAGAAACTAAACCCATTAGATCTGCAACGAATTGAACAAAGATTCGATGTCCTCCACCACCACCATGACCGCCGACACCACCGCCAACAAATAGAACGAAAATATGATATCCTCATCCACTTCCACCACCACCACCAACAACATTATCATCAACTAAAAGATCAACGATTCGACATCCTCCTCTTCCTCCACCACCACTGCCATCATCACCTAATCTTCCAGAGATTTGTGAATCTAATAAAAAAGCTCATTACGAAAGATTGACTAATATAGATTTCAAATCTTCTATCACCACCACATAGAGTAATCATCATTAAGTCTGGTGAAAATAGGCGGAGAAAGACGATGATGGTGGAGATGGAGGAGGAGAGCGGAAATTTTTCAAATCTAAACGATAAATTGCTTATTTATTATACATGAGGGTAAATAAGTATAATAAATAAGCAAAGAAAAAAAAACGTTAATTGACTCCTGATGGGCTTATAGATGGAGAAGGATATATTTATTGTGTGATAAGGATATTTTTGTAGCCCATCAGAACAAGGGATACTTGTATAATTACCACATAATATAAAGTCTATATAGTTATACGACTTTTGTCTCAATAGGAGATAGATTAGAAATAGACTTATGAGTGATAGATGAGTTCAAGTCTCCATATACCTTTTGTTGATGAAGTTCCACAAGCTCCCCTTAGTAGTTCTTCGTCTTCAATCGATGAACGCCGTGAAGTCTAAAGCTCATTTACACATTTTATCCTAATCCGAGACATAGCTATAAGTAGACTAGAAATCAAGACTTATAGTTTTGGATCCTAAACTTGACAAACAAGCTTGAGATAGCAACGCTTGCAAGTTCGAACGAGCAGTGCTCTAACAATCTCCCCCTTTGTCAATTTTAGTGACAAAACTATCAATACATATGGATTACAAAATAAATAAACTTTGTAGCTTCTTATCCAAATGCTTGATTTCCTTGGTTCTTCAACATTACTCGAAATCTTCGTCACTTCCAAGTACTCCAGTGATTCTGAACGTGTTAAACTTAGCATCATAGTTGTTGAAGATCCGTAGCCATAACAATAAGAAAACAATTGTTCTCAATTATTGTTATACAGTGTCATAGTATTATTATACAGCATCAAAGTTCAATTGTATCACAACTTTAACAAATATACTGCGGTGATATATATCACTCCCCTTTAGTCAATACTTCATCTCACATGAAAACCACTCCCCCTTACATAATGATCCGTAAACCATATGTATTTGTAGTGTGAACTACACAATAATTCTCCCCCTTTTTGTCAATATAATTTGGCAAAGGTACGAAAACTAGCGGGATCATAATGAAATTTTCATAGAGATACTTCATGACTAAAAGAGAACATATCAACTTTGTTTCGATATTGATTTCACATAGTCGAAACTTAGTGTATTCATCAAGGAGTTTATAAAGATACAAGAAAACTCCTACAATATTCCACAGCCGCACTCCTCCACAAAGATTTGGCAATTAAGCACAAGTTCAATTAAGAACTCTCCCCCATAAAATGAGATTCCCGAAAGGAACAACAAGAGCGACCTTACTTTCACAAGAAAATAAGGATTTCTTTGGACATTAACAAATTACAGGAAACATGAATTTGTATCCAGAAAAACTCAATTAAATTAACCACAAGAGAACCCATGATTAATTTAATCGGAAATGCTCAACATAAGAAAACTTATAGAGCCGTACAATACTTTCACATAGAAGTGGATCATGGAAAGATCAATACTGCGGAATATTCAAAGATCCATTCTATTTTTCATCAATATTTGCATAATGATATCATAGACTTAATCTTTGTTATCAAAAGTTCATTCTATCTTCCATCAATATTTGCATAATGACATAATAGACTTAACTTTTGACATATATGGGACAATCATAGTTCAAGGACGCAAACACACGTATCCCATAACAATTTTTTGCAATATATAAAACCAATAAAGATTAATACTGCAAAATCATCTTCCAAAAAAACTTTAGAATTTAAATAAATAAATCTAAAAACATTGCAAGATGAAAATCGTTGGCAATAGCAATGTGTAATCACAATATAGGCTATTCCAAACCCTAGTTAGCCTTCTTAAAACACAAGAATAAATTCTCATTAGAAGTTTCCTAAACATTAATTCCTCTGAAAAATTCTTTATCGTCCCCAAACCCCTTGTCGTCAACAGCCACTGGAACATAAGGTTCATGAAGAAATGAGTCAATTCCAACAAACCTTCTTGACTGATACCGAACCAGGGCCTTCTAAAATTCAAGAGTCCTTAAAACAATAGCCTTTATTTGTTGAATATCCTTCCTTGTTTCCTTCAACTCTTCAAGAACACCAGAAAACTTCTAAAGATTAGAGGGGATAGCCCTTGGTTTCTTCATATTCTTCCTTTTTCTCTTCAAAGTTGTGGAGGAAGGAGACTTATCTTTTTCCTTCATGATTGATGGCTTAACAATCATATTAACATCTTTTCTATCAGAAGACCTGATACTTGGAGTCTCCATACAAGTATGGAATTGTGAAAGAAATACACAAATAAAGCTCAACAAGCAATCTTGTGATAAAAAGAGTTTTTCAGGGAAGGAAAAAGGAATGTTGGGTTACAGAACCTATAAACAGAGTAGGATTCACGTACGACCAATTCATAACCCTAAAGAAGGTAGAATTATCAATTTTAACCCTCTTTTAATGAAAAAGGAAATTCTTTTCAATACCAATTTATGTATGAAAAGATCAATAGAATTCCAGAAAACAACAACCAGGAAAAAAGAAAAACAATTCTTTTCCTAAAGCCTGAACTGTGCAAACTCTTGTCTCTTTGAAGTCAGGCACATGAGACAAGACGCACTTTCAACACAATTAAGCTGTGTTGGGGTGAACAATAATCTGTCCACCATACACTTCTCATACGGAATTCTTAATACCCTTTTTCACAGAATGTTTAGACCTTGTTCTTTTCCGGAGAGGTCTAATTAATTCTTTAGAAAATAACTTTTTCGGAGAGGAATTGAGTTTTTTACTTACCTCGGGTGAATCATACTTTTGAACAAGTTTGAGCTTGTTTGCTTATCAATTTGCTCTCCATTGAAGTTTATTGACATATCTTATTTTATGTTTGTACTTGTAACACTTAGAGAGTTCATGACCCGTAAAAGCACAATAAGAACATGTCAATGTGGAGGCATAGCTGAGCATACTGCTAAACAAATTGAGGTACCTGAAACATGTGAAATAGGATCTCCAGTAGAAGGGAAAAATCCATTTTATTCTCCATAGTGGTTAATGAAGTTTCTCCAGGAAGAATATCAAGATTGATGTACGTATTGCTACAATTATCAAAATCAATATTTTCACCAAGGAGTGCAACACTTGACTTTTCATCTTCATCTGAATCATAGTGATCAGATATCTCATCAAGAGTTGCAGCAAGACCTTTGTTCCCAGTGTATTTTCTACGATTTGGACACTCATTAGCAAAATGACCAAAACCTTTACACTTGAAGCACTGTGGCATATCCTCGTTATCAGTATCGACGGTGTCCCTGTTTTTAGAAGGAGCACGATCATGAGGTTTGACTGATGACCTAGGTTTATCTCTGATGAACCGTTTACTTCTCTTTAAAAGAAGATCCCTAAACTGTCTTGTGATCAGTGAAACTGAGTTGTCAAGGTCTTCATCTGATGAATCAGTCTTAATAGGATCAACAACAGAGTTGCCAACACTTTTATTTTTGCAAAGCAATTTAGTGTTCTTTTGTACTTTGAAAGCAATATCCTTCCCAGATTTGGATGTATGCTCATGATCAAAGATCTTTAACTTCCCAACAAGAGTATTTCTGGATAAAGTATTAAGGTTATTTCCTTCAACTATGGCATGCTTCTTAGAATCGTATTTGGCTGGCAACGATATGAGAATTTTTATCACAATGTCCTTTTCAGGAATAGTCTTACCCAACGCAAAAGATGCATTAACAATTTCAGACACTTTGTGATTAAACTCCTCAAATGAATCTTTATCAGCCATACGAAGGTTTTCCCAATCAGAATTTAGGTTTTGAAGCCTAGCTTCTTTCTCAGAGGAATTTCCATCGAATACAGTTTGTAAGATATCCCAGGATTCTTTAGACTTAGTGCAGGTAGTCACATGGTGCTGAAGATATGGGGTAATAGCATGGATGATAGAATTTAATACATCAGAATTTTGCTTTGCAGCAAGAATCTCGGAAGGATCATAAGCACCAATATCCTTCGGAACAGTTACATCGCCTTCTGCAACAACCGGAGGATCATAGCCATTAACTACACGAACCCATGATTGAAAATCACGCGCTTGAAGAAAGGCAAGCATAGCAATTTTCCACCATAGATAATTCGATCCATCGAAGACTGGTGGTACGTTTATAGAGATAGCGTTTTTGTCCATAGAGTCAGATTGCTACAAACACAGACTTATGAGGTTTTAAACGTGTTTGCCTTCTCTGATACCAATTGAAAAAGCGGGGGTCTAACAACTACACCCAATATTTCATTTCGGCAATCTGTATGGACTAACTCCAATATACTTCCAAGAGAATCAACTAGACAGTCAGACTCAATCAATGAAAATACATCTAAGAGTTATATCTATGTTTCTCAATGTAATCAGCAAATCAAACAGATAGAAATCCGTGATCCTGATTATTATGAGAAACAACTTGAACGGTACCAAAGACCAATGTTCAAGTGCTAATCAATTTATATCAACTACCAAAGGTTGGATTATCTAATTAATTGAACTACACACAACCTGTGATATTTCAATTATATAAAAATATAATGCAGAAAAGAAATAACACAGACACCATAAATTTTGTTAACAAGGAAACCGCAAATGCATAAAAAAAAAACTGGGACCTAGTCCAAATTTGAACACCATAATGTATTAAGCCGCTACAGACTCTAGCCTACTACAAGTTAACTTCGGACTGGAATGTAGTTGAGCCCTAACCAATCTCACATTGATTAAGGTACAGTCGCATTCCTTACGCCTATGAATCCCAGCAGGACTCTACGCACTTGATTCCATTAGTTGATCTCACCACAACTAAAAGTTGTTACGACCCAAAGTCGAAGACTTGATAAACAAATTTGTCTCACACAGAAAAGTCTACTGAAGAGATAAATCTGTCTCCCACAGAAATACCTACAAGTTTTTGTTTCGTCTTTGATCAATTAAGGTGAACAGGAACCAATTGATACACCAAGCGATTTTCAACGTACAAGGTAAGGCACAGAGAAAATCAGGATGCGGGATCACATGAAATAGAAGTTGTGTAAGCAATTTCTTCCATCTGATTTTTGGTGACACTGTACGAGAAGTTTCATAGCTTTCGTAAACGTGATCTTAGTGTTGAGGAGTATACAACATAATTTTATAATCTTTCTTTAAGAGTTGGCTTGGCCGAGGCACCCGAACAGCTTGGAGCAAGATATATTATAGTTTTGAACATAACCATTCGAGAAGAGTTTGGTCTCCCGAGGGTTACCAACCTAGAAGACGCTTATCAATGTGCTCTGAAAACGGAGGAGAGGGTGGATTACCGTTTGAAGAGCCGAAGCTGTACTAGTCGAATGAGAACCAATTCCAGTTAGGGTAGGACTGCACCGAAATCAGTAGCTTGTAATAGTAATAGCAGAGAAGCGACCGACACGTCGACAACTGCACAAGGTTGGTACTCGCTTAGCTAAGAAGTGTTGTACCTTTGGAGGAGTTGATCGACGTACACTTTCCCAAAAAAAATGAGTTAACTTCATTGAAGATGGTAGTGATGAAGATAAGTTGCAAGAACCGAAATATGATGAATCGGAGGGTGAAAAAGAAGACTTGATACCCGTAAGAGGAGATAATCTAGTTGTCCGCATAATTTTTTCATGTCCCAGGGTTGATGACGAGGAGGAAGACTGACATCGGAAGAGTATCTTTAGCACACAAGTTTTCTGTGGAGGTAAGGTTTGCAAACTGATTTTAGATAGTGGAAGTTGTGAGATTATAGTATCTCAAGAAGTTGTAGACTAGTTAAGTTTGTTAACTAAGAAACACCCTCACCCATATAAGATTGTTTTGTTTAAGAAAGAAAATTCGTTACCAATCACGAAGAGGTGCTTAGTAAAGTTTTTTATCAGTAATTTTGAAGATGAAGTGTGGTGTGATGTCGCACATATGGATGCTTGTAATATACTATTGGGCATACCTTGGTTATTTGAAAAGAAGATGACGCACTTGAATGAAGGAAATACTTAAACTTTTGTGTGTGACGAAAAGAAGATGACATTGCATTGTTAGACGCATTTATGTGTCTATTTTCATCTCTTTTATGTATAGTGTTAGTACCCATTTTTGCACTAATTTTGGTATTTTATCCCTTGTAGGTGTATTTTGGAGAAATAGGCTTTTGCGGCAAAATTGGCTCGAAAAGTTGTTAAAGGCTCCTGGGAGGACATTTGCTATTCGGACTCTCACTTTGGATAAGGGGTAACCCATTTTCAGGCAGCTGCTAAGCACAGACCGAGACTGGATAGGGGGAGGACAAATTTCTTCACGTTTTCAAATAAACAAAAATGGCGGGAATTTCTTCCTTACACAGGCGATTTTGTGGATGAATTTTTGATTGATTTTTATGGAGATTAAAGGGCTGAATTTGATTGGGTTTGTTCCTATGGACCTAACAGGCAAGGTAAGGGTGTTGGAATGGATCCAAAGTGGCTAGAACTCGAATTGGAAGCGAAAAATTTCCAAAAATATCATGGTTTTTTTTTGGCAAGTTTCTTGGTTTATTTTTGGAAACTTACGTGAAGAAGTGGAAGGAAACTCTTCTTAAAGACTTGTTTCTATCAAGGGAGGAGTTTGGACAGCTTTGATTGATCGAATGCACGTGAAACAGGAAAAAAAAGGGAAATATCGCAACTTGCTGTGGAGGAAAAAAACCAAGTTTATTCTTGAATTTTCTTTGCTCTACTATGTATAAAAGGGTTGGTTAGGGTCCTAGGAAGAAGAGGAAGAAGTTAGGGGAAGTTTAGAGCCTTAGAGAAGCTAGAAAAATCATTGGAAGAAAACACGTTTCTGCTGGTGCAAACTGTGCCGGAGAAGACGAAGAACATAAACAGCGGAAAAAGAAAGTTGCAGAGGCAGACTTATTTTCAGTGACAACGAGTTACGGTCGCATCATCCTCCAGTCACCGAAGCTCTTCAGCAACGATTCCGTCCGCTGTATTAGACTTTCAGCGACTACAGTATACCCTTTTCTCTCTTGTAATCAACTTTTGAACACCAAAGATGTATTTTGAGAACACGATTAATATGAGGAGCTAAACCCCTTAGCCGAGGCGACGGAGGAAGCCATTGTTCCATGAAAAGTGGTATAGTTCTATTTTAATTATTTATTGCAATTATTTTACATGATTTTTTGCATAGAATTTAAAAGAAAAATTGGTTTTTATTGAGTAGTTGTGAAGTGTTTTGATGGGACATGCTTGGTTTTAATACTTTTGATGTTTCATGCTTCGTGCTTACAATTATTACTTCAAGAACCAAATTAGAGGCAAATATTAGAATCACTTTAAAGAAGAATATTGCATGAATATTGATTAGAGTTTATCAATTAATTGGTCAATGGTGGAATCCAGAGTCTCGGTATTTTCTTATTATTATTGAAACAATTTTATTTAATTCTAAAAAATCCTTCACAAGCCCGAGTTGAACGAACTTTACTCACCACTTTCACTACAACTAAAATTCACATCATGCATCCCCTATGATATAAGAAGAAGTGCGAGGAGAAAAAGAAGATAAGGGACAGTCAACAAGTTTATTGACGTGTAAACAATTTCAACATGAATGCAACAAAAGAGGTGTGATTCATGCGCTAATGTGTAAACCCATATGCGATGTCTTCCTGAATAGCTAGGAACAACCTCCTAAAATCGCTAAATTTTTGCAGTAATTGTTCCAAAAACTTATACCTACAGAGCCACCTAATGTGCTGCCACCTATGAGTGACATACAACACGCCATTGATTTGGTATGGACTGCATTGCCTAACTTGGCAGCATATAGGATGCCTCTCGCACATCGATTGGAGATGCAAAGACAGGTAAAGGAGTTACTACAAAAGGTTTTGGTCAAGGAGAGCAAAAGTCTATGCGTTGTACCAGCCTTATTGACTCCCAATGAAGATGGTTCTTGGCTAATGTGCATCGACAGCCGAGTAATCAACAAGATCACCATCAAGTATAGGTTCCTTATACCCAGATTAAAGGATATGTTACACATGCTGGCTGGTGGTAAGTTTTTATCGAAGTTAGACTTGCGAAGCATGTACCATCAGATACGTATTCGCGATGGGAATAAATGGAAAACAACGTTCACAACAACGGATGGTCTCTATGAATGGCTTGTGATGCCTTTCGGCCTCTCCAATGCTCCATGTTTCTAGTGCCAATTGATGTCTTACTAGAAATCAGAAACATCAAATTAGGGTAATTGAACAAAGATAAACGATCAAAACTCTAAATTGAAACAACAGAACGTAGATAAATTGAGTTTTAGGTTAAACCTAACTCTCTTAAAAATATAATAAAAGTATGTGTTCTTTAGAAGACCTAACAGCCTATTTATACTAGGAACAAAACCTAAATAAGGAAATCTAAAACTAGGACAGAAGCACCCTTTCTTAAGTGATAATCTAGTGAATGTATTCCTAAATTAAGTAAAGGTATACTAGAAATTAGAGGTACTGATCATGATGACAAAGACCTAGAAACCTTGGGGTTTTTTTGTACAATTTTCTGAACAAAATGATGAGATTTCAGTTAGGTGGTCTGGTTAGTTTGCTTACGAGGTATAATGACCATAAATATTTGGATGATTATTGAAGATTTTTTCGAGTAAATAATATAACTTGTTCATTTGCCTCCGTGAGGTCGGAAAGGCTTTTTATAGACTAGTTACTCGGTAAGATAACTAGGATCAAACCAACGCCATATCTCACCACAGTTAGGATTTCATAGAGCCTTTTATGGCATGGTATGTAAATGGATCTTTATTAGCCTCTAAAATATCTTTTAGGCTATAAATCTGCTAGTTCAAAAAGGCTCCAACATCGACACGGCGAGGTCAACTTTATTTTTTGTTTTTCCGGATAATAACCTGCCACTATAGCCCAAACTAGTTCTAGCCATCACTATTGCCTCAATGATAACAAAATCTATAGTTCTAATTCCAAATTCAGCATTGATTCAGTGACCATTATTCCTCCTGATTAGAGCTGGCAAACAAGCCAAAACCCGTGGGTTTGCCCGGACCGGCCCGTAAAAACCCGCGCCCGACTTGGCTGGTTGTCTAAACAAGCCGGGTTAGGGTTGGAGAAATGCCGGCTTGTGGGAAAATGGGTAAACCCGGTCCGACCCGTAAACCCATGGGTACAACCCGTAAACCCGTCTACATTAGCTAATTAGTAATTTACATTTAATCCTGATTGTCGGATTGTCTAGGGTTAATCATATCCCTATGTTTAAGGTATAAAACGTTAAACCTAAAACTAATTGAAGAGACATCTTTCTTTTTTTCTTCTGCTCCTTCTCTTTTTCTGCGTTCTTCGGCTGGTGGAGAATTAGAGATGATAATGAGAGATTGAGACCAATAGTTGAGGAGAAAGGTTCAGTTGGTGTTAGTAATGGTGTTATTGAAGTTAATTAAGTAAATAGAAGATGAAGAAGTCGTGAATTGAGAAGGAAAGAAGTTAGGGTTTTCTCTGTGTTGGTAGAGAAGAAAGTGAAGATTGTTTAAATCATTGTCGTCATGGAGATTTTTGTTGCTTTTGAGGACTTCTTTTATCAGCAACATCAATAGATGGGTTCGATTTGATTGATATTTCTCAATTGAGAAACAGTATCAGCGGCATCAGGTTCGAGATGGGTTAATTGTTTGCGATGTAAGAATTAGATGTCTGAAATGTTAGTGGCAGTGGTGGTCTCTCTAGTTATTTGCAACAGAAAAAATGGATCTGGGGGTCCCGTATGGTCTGAAATAGGGCATAAGTGAAGTGTTTTCATGGCTGAAATCGTAAGGAAGTCTAGATGAGTGCATTACACAGATGGGATTTATGTATTGGATTTATGGGCAGTATTTCAGGCGTAGAGGGAGATGAAATTGTGGCCTGAGATGGGATTTCTAAGACAACAACGATGAGAATTAATTGGGAGTTGTTTGATGGGAAGCTGTACTGTTCTGGGCATTTCTATTTGGCAACAACAAGACATGGGGTTGGTTGTTCTAGATGATTTAATGGAAGGTAGTGGTGATGTTACTGGTACCTTGCATGGGTTTGTCTTGCTGGTGGTGATTGAATAAGGTATAACCGGTCATCATGAACTCTTGGTTCTGTTAATTATTTGCACAACAAAGATAGAATTGGATGGGGACCAAAAGTGGGTTTAATTGAGAATTCAGTGGAGGTCAAGCTTAGTTGTTCACAGAACAAGAAGACTGTTGTGGTTGGATTTGGGAAAGCTGGGACCTGATTTCAGTATTTTGAGTTTAAGTCATAAATTAAATGTAATTGATTTTGGGCTAAACCCCTTTGATTAATTTGGAAATTATGTCATAAATTAATCTTTGTAATTAAATTATTTAAGTTTTAATTTTACGGGCTAACCCGTTAACCCGCAAGCTTTACCTGCTACGGGTGCGGGTTGAAGAAATAACGACCCGTGAAGAATATCAACCCGCAAACTTGGGCCCGTTCCAACCCGTAACCCGCGGGTTGGTAACAAGCCAGTCCCGGCCCGCCCGTTTGCCAGCTCTACTCGTGATCCAAAAGTTTAGTGTCCCCTATATCCTAGAGGGAGTGCACAAATTAGACCCCAACTGCGAATAGCTCCCGGTTCGTTATTTTTCTTCACCTACACTAACCAACAAAAACACACATGTGCCTATGCCAGCTTGTATATGTTCCTCGAGTTTGGTATAACTCACAAATTACCAGCTGTAATAAAGCCAGTTGGCAAAAGGCCTCAGTGAATGAGCTGTCTTTCTCGAGAAACTCGTAGTAAAAAACACCAGTATGACATGGCATACATTCATCCACGTTGGAAAATAGATACTTTCTTCCATCTCTCGACATCTCGTCATCCCAATCACCAAATTCTCGTACAACATTCCAATATCTCGTGATAATTTACAGAATATTTTGTCGTTTTCAATTGGTTTAACCTTTCCAACGTCCAACCCCATTCTTTCTTTCTCTCTACTACAATACCTCGCTGTCTCTGTCTACTCTCCCCCCACCAACTCTTTCTCTCTCTTAGGGTTTACTATACTACTCAAGACCAAGACCAAACAAGAACAAGGAGGAGAAGAAAAGCATTTACAGTATCATCATAATCAAAGGGGTACTTACATTTTCTTCAATCTAACAGTAATTTGTATTAAATTCTCTGTTTTCTGTTTATAATTTTTGAAATTTGGGCCTTTTTTTTGGTTGGGTTATTCTTGGATTTATGGGGTTTGAGAACTTGGTATCAAGTCTGTTTAATCAAGTTGTTGATTCATCAAAGTTTTAATCTTTTCTTGAAAATGAGTTCTTAAAAAAAAAAAAAATTGATTAAATTAAGCTTCTGGGTGATAATTTAGTATTTAAGGGGAATTAGAGGTTGATATTGATGGGAATTTGATGGAATTGGTGAAATCTGGTTGGAATAAGTACTGTTCTATTGAAAAGTTTGTTAGGGGGCTGATGTATTAGTAGATCAAAGTTTGGCATTAGCTGGTTCATAGTATGGGAATATTGTTTGTGTGAACTTTAGCTGAAGAGATGAACTTCTGTTCAAGTATCTGAATGTCCAGTACATTGCTTATCAATGTTCGTTTTGTAATATGGTTCATGTCTTTACGATCCTAATCATAATTTATCTTGGTTGTTTGGCACCTGGCTTATTATCATTGACCAAGAATTAGTTAACAGTTTAGTAACCACTAACCACCTAACTGATTTTAAACTGGGTATCCATTCGTCGGGCTAGTGCATGAGTATACATGATGGTTTTTGTAGTGAGGAAGGTGTTTTTATTACTAAAGATTTTTAGGACCCTGTGTGTTGAGAAAGCATGGCATCCTACATAGATACAATTTTGTTTTATTCTGATTAGATATGTAGAAATTGGTAAAGGTCACCTCAATGATCAGCATGAAACAAAAGCTTTTAGTGAGTATGCTGCAGGTATTCCCAACACATTGTAGGGAAAGTATGCTTCCAACATGCCGAGATTTTAGGGACTAAAAGCCCTCTTTTATGTTCATCTCTCCGAATACATGCAGCATGTTTGCTTGATTTTTTGTTTCGTTAAAGGCTTACAAGTTTTAGATATGCAGTTTAAAGTGCTGGTTTTTTTATTTTGATTGGAAGAAATTTATTCGACAATTAGGATCATCCAGTCGGAAGAACTTTCTTTTATAACAGCTCTATTCTTGGTCCACTACCTAGAAATTTGTCTAACATGTGCGCCTTATGCTCCTTCTACGGAAAACCAAAGATGGATAATTACATAATGTCATTATGTGAGTTGGTTTTAATGAAATGAGCTATAAGTTATGATACTCGAGTGGTGCATTCCAGAAGCTAGTGCCACGAAGTTGACTTGAAGCTGACCTGATACAAGCCCATGTATGAGGTTGAAGTTTAACATAAGCTAGCAGCTTGTTCCAAATCTTGAACCTAAGCTGTATTTGTACTTATTTTTGTCATACTGCTGGTCACTTGCCTTTTCAATTTATCCTTTGTGTTTTTTGGTCAACCTGATTATCTTTTAAAAGTAGGATTAGTGGAATTATATTATAAGCCCAAAGAATGGTTCGCGCTTGTTGGTAGTATTTGTTACGGGTTAGTGATTCTTTTTGTTCTGTCTCTCTGTTTTGGACGTGCAGGGTTGTATATATGCTATGGAGAACCCAAAAGCATCACCGAGCTTCAGAAGTTTGCCTTATGCCTCAAAACAGTCACTTCGTCCTCCTAAAAGTCCATTCCCAAGCATTTCCCCAGCGTATGTTGATTATGGATCTACTCCGGCAATAGGATCTAAAGGACTTCCGAAACCGAAAGATGGATATAGAAGTCACCAGCGTACTACCTCTGAGAGCTTCCTTGTAGAGGAACAACCTTCCTGGCTTGATGAACTTCTTGATGAGCCTGCTACACCTGTGAGAAGAGGAGGTCACAGGCGTGCATCAAGTGATTCTTTTGCATACTTTGATGCTGCTGCTGCTGCTTCAAGCTTAGATAGATTTATTCAGGACGAATATAAGTCGAGAAATAATTCCACATTATCTTCATGGGGATCTCAAGGCTTTGATCAGTATAAAGATGCACAGAATAATTCTTTCTATCAGGGCCCAAATTCTTTTGGAAGAAAGACAAATAGAGCTTGGGAGACGCCTCCAAATACTCTGACCTACCCCAAAGGTGTTCCACTTGCAAGGGATAATTTCAGACTTCAAAGCTCAGGATCAATAGGTTTTTCACAAGAAATAGATGGGATTCCACCTGCTTCTTTTGATAAGCTAGATCAAGATCAATCTAATTCAGTTAATGTTGATGGTTCTTCTGAAATTAGAGACTCCACTTATGCTAAGCCATCTGCAGCAGAGTCAGATCCAAAACGTGCTAAACAGTATGCTATGCTGAACCCTTTCCTTTGTGAATATTTTTGCCTTTTATCTTAATTAGTTAAATATATTTGGTATTCTATTTCATAATCAGCAACTCATTGATCTCAATCAGTCATGCTGATTTTACTCTATATGATTGTATTTCACTATTTTGTTATATCTAACCATCAGTTTCTGTGAACTGTGGGGTTTTGAGGTATCTAAGTTATAACTTACTAGTTATAGGCCACCTTTAGCATTTTACTCTCCAGAACTACATTCCTTATTAGGTTTTGTGATTTTACTAAATGGCTATTTGGGTACAATTATATGGTTTGTTTCCACTAGAATGTTCTAAATCATAAACTTCAGCATGTTCTAAATAATAAACTTCAGCTTATGAATTGATATTTTAATTGAAGAGGTTAGAAGGACAGTTTGTAGCATAAAAGAAATTAGAATTTGGTGGTAAAAAATTAAAGCTAAATCTGGTATTATTAAGTGCTCCATGATATTTTTCGCTGAAGCTTTGAAACGTTCTACTTTTAGTATACAATTAACTGTATCTGTAATTTATTTTCTCTTTTGAAATGCAGGCAATTTGCACAGCGTTCACGGGTACGAAAACTTCAATACATTGCCGAGCTGGAAAGAAATGTCCAAGCTTTACAGGCAAGTCCACACTGAAGCTGGAGATTGTGTTCAGACGAAGAAATTATTTTCATATGCGTAGTGTTATCTTTAATTCAATTGTTTTTTTGCAGGCAGAAGGATCAGAAGTTTCCTCGGAGATTAAATTTTTGGACCAGCAGCACCTTATATTGACAATGGAGAACAAAGCCTTGAAGCAACGGTTGGACAGTTTAGCCCAGGAGCAACTCATTAAGTATTGTAAGTAACCAAAATGTAACTGGTTGGACTTATGATTTGAAAGAGAATAGATCTAGTGAAGTCTTATCATGCTATGTGCTCTTTCCATCAGTTTCTTTACTTAGGCTTAGTTCCTTTTTTTTTTTGGCTATTCCATCCGTTATCTTAAAAATAAAAGACAGCTAGTGTTGCATAGAAATTTATACGTGTTAGCGACGGATAGTTACCAGTCCTCCGGCGCACTTGCGTAGTTGTACGGTATGAGTTATTATGGAAATAGATTAATATAGAATCACATTATTTAAGTTAGTTGGAATAAGTTTAACTTAGTACATATATCCAAGGGACTAAATGCAATTAGTTGAATTTTGATTTTAATGGCTTGTCGATCTTTGTATGGCTGAATAGTTTAGCCTAGAATACTGATGCAAAAAGTTTTCAAATTAGGGTCTCCATGCTTACATAATGTCTTTACAACTTCCATTTTTGGTACTAGAGAATTAGAGTTAATCGGATATCAATAACCATGCATATTGAAATTTCATTCCGATATTTATGATTGTAGAATCTTTTCTAGGCTAATGGTCCGGTTACCTCTATACCATGTTTTATGAATTCTATGTTGATCAATCTTAAGGCATGTCTTCATACCCTACAACTCGCTACTTTACCCACCTAGTGCCGTTAAACCAAATCGAACTGTTGAGGAATTGAATCCATTGGTAAAATACTGAGGAAAATCCTTGATGGAGATCATCTTCCTTAAAGATCAAGAGTTTGTTGGCCACACGCAATAGCTGGGGCACTTGGATTTAATAGAAATTTGTTATATAATTTTATGAGCGGGTCTCATAGAAGACTCTATATATCTCTCTGTTTTTTTATTTTCAATTGAGACTAAATATTTGGTGGTGGTATGTATAGTGGAGCAGGAGGTGTTAGAGAGAGAGATTGCGAGGCTTCGAGCATTGTATCAGCAACAACAGATGCCAACTCCACCCTCTTCTACTCTTCGACGTGCCAATAGTAGAGACCTAGAGTTGCAATTTGCAAATCTCGGTCTAAAGCACAGGGAAGCCAGTTCGGGCCAAGATCATGTTAGTGGTCAACTGCGCATCTGAATCTTAAATTAGTAAGCTCTGTGACATATTTTGTTTCGCACCCCTGCAAGTTGGTGTATGTAGAAGTGGTGTTTTCTTGAAGTGGGAAGCGACCAAGTAGTACCCTCTGATTCTTGTCATCCGCAACTGAGGTGATTTATATCTTGATCCGCCCCCTCATTATGTTCGAAATATCTCTCATGCGCACCTGGAGGTCATTGCTGGAGAAGTTCTTCTTCCTAGCTGGTGATTCATTTGAGGTGATTACTGATTAGTTTTGATGTGTATTTTCCCTCTTTCTTTCTTTCTCTCGCTCTCTCTTTCCCTTCGTCTATTTGTAAAGAGAAGTGATTCTAATGCTTAAATTCAGTAGCTCTCATTTTAATTCATGTGCTCCAATTGGGCTTTGTAATCAAGTTTAGTTGCGATGAACTGCTTCGACGCCAACGATATTGGAGTTTTTTTTTCTTTTTTCTTTTTATCCCGGACAAGAGCAGTAGGATGCTGATACAACTCTAGGGTTCTGATTAATGTACACCTAGACAGTGTAACTTGTAAAGTAAGTGTATTGATTGAGAATGAACCCTTACTGACCATACCAGTTGCGTGTGTGTAATCGAAGGATGTGTGCCTATTACTTGCTAGACATCTAATACCTGCCGGCACCTTCTCTCTGAAGCTTAACTTGAAAGCTTTTGTGTAAGTCTTTTTTGTACAGTTGGTTACTAAAAGGGCAACATATTGAAGAAGACTTCAAGAACTTCATCGACCAGCACCTATTGATTATCTCCACATTCCCTCAAGAGTCTAGCCTATAACATTATAGTTTTACAGATGATATCCCGAGACACTAATGATTGTATTAAAGCCTTAACTAGTTGTGGAGTAGTTCTCTTAATTACTTGCCACCCTCTACTGGATTTTGATCTCCTCAACCTAATTGGCTTTAAAATGGACTGGATCACCTTCAATCCTCGTTCATCACCTCCTCATAGGTACTGTGAATGGTCTATGTTTGTTATCTTCCGAGAGAATGATATACATCGTCCAACCTCTATGGCAGTTTTCTTATCATACTAATTTCACGACTCAAATTAGCATGTAACCTGCACCTGTAACTTATCAAACAACTGCACATCAAGTTTTCCAAAGTTTGGTTCTGAGACCAATTTTAAATCCAGTTTCTAAGGTTAACATTGTTAAGCTGCCTCAAATACAGTACTGCCAAGTTATCGGGGCAATCGTATCAAGCACAAATGGGGACAGGTATTGGTGTAGATACCGAAAAAGCAGAAGATTGTTCCAATAAATTGGAAAAAGAGATTCAATTCAATCGAAATTAGGGCTTTTATTCGATCGGAATTGGGTTTTCAAGTTAGAAAATACACAGTTACACATTTTTATCAGGAACGAATTAGGGATAACTGTCAATTTCATTAGATGTATCACATTAGAACACACGGCTAAAAATACAAAAATAAAAACACAGATCATAGAATCCTTAAAAGAAGCTCCTTTTGTTTCAAGCACGTTCAACCCCTGATCCTACGAGCAAGTTGAATATCCTTAGGCATAATAGTAACCCTTTTAGCATGAATCGCACAGAGATTAGTATCTACAAATAGCCCAACAAGATAAGCTTCGGCCGCTTCTTGTAGAGCTGCAACTGCTGAACTCTGAAACCTCAAATCAGTTTTGAAATCTTGAGCGATTTCACGAACCAAGCGCTGAAATGGTATATTTTCTGATTTCACGAAGAGCAACAGTTCCTGAATCTGTGAGGTTGCTTCACTCCTCCGGTTGCTGGTGCTGATTTACGAGCTGCTTTTGTTGCTAATTGCTTCCTTGGAGCCTTTCCTCCTGTTGATTTCCTTGCTGTTTGCTTAGTACGAGCCATTATTGAAGATGATGAGTTGGAAATTGCAGAGATCTCAGATTAGGGTTTTGTTAGAATGGATTTGTGTGAGGAGATAGGATTTGGGGAATGGGGATTTATAGAGGAGAAGGAGACTAATGTCTGGGCGGGATTGTGATTTGTTTTGGTTCTTATCAACGGTTTGTACTGGTTTAAAAGGTGTCATACGGATGTGTTATCAACGGTTTGTACTGGTTTAAAAGGTATCCTACGGATTTAGTTTTGGTGTTATCAACGGCTGTTATTGATTTAAAAGGTCTCATACGGATCGCAAGATTATGTTTTTTAAACTGCATTTGAAATTTTGGAGGATCTTAAAATGAACAATTAATTGGGGATTTTTTTATTTTTTTTTGACATGATCAGCACGGAAATTGAACCCGCAACCTATAG